>OY757913.1:117323064-117593064 GCA_963585895.1 Sepioteuthis lessoniana | reverse complement strand
ATATATATATATATATATATATATATATGAGAGAGAAAAAAAAAGATTGATAGATGAGGGTAGGGCCGAAAGAAATCCCTAAAAGAAAACAAGTGTGAACAAAAGGATTGAAAGGTGTAAAAAATTGTGATGCATTAGAATGTCGAATTGAAAGAAAGAGTTAAAGAGAAGATGCAGTCGGAAATTTTGATACGTTCATGTTTGGTCAGTTCTTACCAAAAGTTGTAAATACGCATGCGCACTGGTATTAAAAATAGAGGAAAACGACGAAAACAATTTCCTATTATAATACATTATAAATAGCTAGACACCGTTAATAATGTAGGTTCTATGGTGTAATGGTTAGCACTCTGGACTTTGAATCCAGCGATCCGAGTTCAAATCTCGGTAGAACCTTAAATGTAAGTTTATTTTTATAAAAAAAAAAAAAAATTGCATGAACCACTGCCATAATTATGAATTTTGTTATCAACATTTTAACTTTTATTTTTTTCACTCATAGAAAATGTTATGATATCCTAAAGCTCGTGATGAAAGTCGGCTAATATACGAAAAAAAAACACTGTATCGATTATTAATCAAATCATGTCTATAATTTTGCTTTGTGTTTGAATGTTTTTTTAGAATTCAAAATTTATTCGTATTATCCTTATGACGATAGCTATTTGCATATATTCTCTTACACTGTTCTGAGTTCTGAGTGGTATGTGATATCAAACTTTCCAGATCTAAAATTTATCATGGCAGCTCCTTGATGCTTTTTTTCTGGTTGAAAATTAAAACACAAGTCTCGACTGAAGGCTAGTTTTATTCTGCTTCAAACAAAGACACCGTGAAATAATGAAATAAAAAGGGTTTAAACCACAATTAATAGTTAATATTCTTAAAATATTCTTTAAAATTTCGTATGAAATACAGAAATTAAAAATTTCACAGGAAAGTTGGGAAAATAAATTAACCTGTGCGCCGTAACCAACATCAAAGAATTTCATCATCATCATGTCGCGCCGCCAGCACGGATCTCCCTGACCCTCTCCCGCCACCCATCTCTATCGTCCATCGCTCCTGGGAGATCTTCAAGGCTACATCCTGTATCGGCACAGAGCTGTTTATACATAGGTTCTGGCTGATTGTCCTGCCTTTGCTCGTCCTTGTGAAGGGGTTCATAGGAGTAAGTCGCTTATGAGTTCGTCCCGACTTCTCCAGCATTGTCCCGCACGTCTCGTTCGTCTAACTTGGAAAGTTTTCGTGATCGGTGGTAGGTGCCCGTACAGCTGCTGCTTTGTGGGGTGCTGCCCCCAGGATTTGTTAAATATTGCTTGTATAATTGCCGTCAAGCTTTAGTTGGCGTCCACGTAGAGCATCCATATAGCAGTATCGAAACGACCGCTGCTTGGAAAAGAGTGCGTTTTATTTTATCGGTCAGGTCTGACTTCCATATGACCGATAGCCTATAGATACAAAAAAAAAAGAAAAAAAAAGAAACAAGTACTTCAACGTAAAAAGAAAAAAAAAAACAACCAGACTGTAAGGGAGATAACTCACGGCCTTTAATCACAAGATAAACACCCAAACGAGTGTCAATTTAAATTCCAATATCAAACCTGGTATAAAAGTAACACGTGCGTCCAATAAACTGTCTATTTATTTACAGATTTAAAAATATAAAACATACGTATGGAATTCATTCAAAAGAAAGAAAGCCCATACCGCTAAATTTATTGCACTTAAGCATTCAGTCGAATGACCGAACGTTTTATTCTATACAGTAGTCTCCGAAAAAGATTTGGGCCGAAAACCACGAACAAAGCAGGGGTACGAATACAAAGAAATAATAGAGTATGTCTGAATTCAAAAATAAAACAGTCTTACAGATTCAAAAGAGTACTTTAAAAATTGAAGTCGTCACGGCAGTTGAAACTTCACTTGAACAGCAGCAGCAACAATTGTAATTAAGAAAAATGTATGGAGACTGATTTTAACAATTTGTTTTTTAGAAAGTTCCTTTATGAAGAGTCTTGAAGGGAAGAATTCCTTCAAGCTTTGTGTTCAGTATTCATAATTTTTGTGTTCTCGGCATATCAATTCTACGGTAGAAAACTTGAAAGAATTGCCTTCGTTCAGCTATAATAAATACCTCCTTTCGAATCGGAGACTCCGCAGTTGAATTCAGCAATTGATAGAAGATACCTGATAGAACTCAATCAAGCTTTCCGTCAGCCATTTGAATTTTCCCTCTTTACACTCCACATGGTCCTCAGCGGTCAAGCGCAGAGCTCCTTTATGAGCGGTCCGCTTCTGCCAAAGTTTTTTTTCCAAAAGGGCTGAGTTTCCTATTTCCCGCTTCAACGTCAAAAATGGTATTAGTTCCAGTCACGTCACTAATCCACTTCCTCCGGTGAAGGCAAAAAAAAAAAAGTCCCGTCAACACAAACCTCCATCATTCAAAAAAATAATTTCGACACATTTCTTCAACTATTGATCTGGTACTTAGCGACTAAAATAAGAATTTATATAGCTGATATGAAACTTATGATTTACACTGTATTTGTTGGAAATTCATACCATGTTCACATAAAAATGCAACAAGACAATTAAAAATAAACATATATTCCGATGGCCTGTCGTATTTCTCTGTAGTGAAGTTTTTCTTACACATTAGTTGATTTCGACCATAGACATGACATAGATATGACGATACACATGGCTGAAAAAAAGTTACTATGTATAATACGCACAACTAACATTTAGGCTTTAAAATTAATTTAAAAAAAAAGGAGCATATTAGACATAAAAAAAATATGGAAAAAATTAAATGACAATTATACATTGCAGAAGTCAGGGGTGCAGAACAATACAACAGCCGACAGAATTGGGCTGTCGATTGAGTTGCAGGGTGCATGCTCTGCAGGGCTTTGACTAGAATTAGTAAAACAAAAACTGAAAAAATGTAGGAACGTTACTCTCATCAGAGGGTTAGCGGGAAAAACATGCCACGGCTTTCGATAAAGCGGGCAAGCTCTTGGATAGTTGCAAATAGGATACAAGCTGATAAGGGATCAATCCCAGCTGGGTTACCTGGGTGATGAGATCTGACGTTGAAAGATCTAAAACTCCTGATGACCTCAGGAACATCAAACACCATCCCCACCAGCGTACCTGTTACACGAAACCTTTGGAATTATCAACAGGAATATCAGTCAGCGACAGAGGCTGAAAAAGTCTCAAGTGAATTCAGTAAATAAGTTATGGCTACTTAATTAAACGAGGATTTAATTGTACTTTGTATATATGGAGGAATTGTAGAATTTGGTAAATCAGACAAGAGGATTAAGTGGAACAGTAGATAAATCAATCACTTACAATGGGTTTAGTCGTAATATTTCGTTCTTTATGATACACTTGATGGCACCTATCCTTGACCATCTACCCAGATACTCACAGTCAAAACCAATAATCCCTACTGTCATCACTCAAACTTATATCTTCCCCCCCCCCTTTTTCTTTGCTTGTCAGTTTCTTGTCTTAAGATCCTTTCCCTCTCTTTATACCTATTTACCTTTTCCCCATTATTTCATCTATTTGCTCAATTACTAAAATGTAGAAAAACTCACAAAAATTTTAGTCTGAAGAAGTTCTTCCTTGAATAAAGAACGAAATATTACTACTAAACCTGTTGAAGGTGTTTGACATCCATCTTTTATTATATATATATATATATATATATATATATATATATATATATATATATATATATATATATATATATCGGAAAATAATTTTGATACACCATGAATAATAAGAAACACATAATAATAATTGTAAACAAATAAAAAAATACTTATGCCCGTAAATATACATACATATTCATTCATATATACGTATATAAGCATTTATATATGCGGAAATATCCTACACGGAAATAGTTTAGTGGAAATAGAAGACAAAAAAAGCAAAATGAAAGTCTCAGTATGAACTTGTTGATTATATTTAGTTAATTACAAAAAGCAATTGTACAATCTGTGTCGGTTTATATAGATGAAACATTGTTGTAATTTTTTTTATTAGTATTCTAATCTTATTTCTATTCATTCTTATTACAATACAAAGATCGTTATTCTATAAAAGAAAAAATACAAAGCAAATTTCCACGAAAAAAAAATTGTTTCATATAAGTAGTTCAAAATCATCACACAAAAATTCCAGTAAACGAAAAAAAATACATAAAGAGGCTCTGCCATGATTTGAACTCGGATCGCTGGATTCAAAGTCCAGAATGCTAACCATTACAGCGTAGAACCTAACTTGCTTCACGTTTTGTACTTATTATATTTAACGTTTTAAAAACATTATCTACCCATTTCCTCTTTAACTTCTCTATAACCGATATCTTAAGAAATTGTTGAAAGTCTTTTTAGAATTATTTGAATGTTTGCGATAAATCCACGTTACAGGGAAAAATTGGAGGCGGGGCGTAATGATGCAGCCTTCCGTTTTTAGTAGCCGATTCTTAGTTGAAATTTACTAAAACTACTTTCTATTGACAATAACTTTATTCCTTCCCATTTACAACGAATCATATCAATTTAATGATAACCTATGAGCTTTATCACACCAAATAACACCAACAGACA
The DNA here is from genome assembly GCA_963585895.1 of Sepioteuthis lessoniana. Taxonomy (NCBI): domain Eukaryota; kingdom Metazoa; phylum Mollusca; class Cephalopoda; order Myopsida; family Loliginidae; genus Sepioteuthis; species Sepioteuthis lessoniana. The sequence goes on along the minus strand of OY757913.1, from coordinate 117,588,430 downwards.
ACTGAAATCTCTCTTCCTAAAATCACTAAACATATTTCATAAGCCACTGTAATATTCAATCTTTTTGGAATAGCAAAATAAGAAATCAACTGGATTTGTGTTATTTTTACTTTTATTTATTTATTTTTCACATGTAGGACTCACAGAAAACAGCACAAAAGAAATCATTTATAAATCTCTGTTAATTATCAATTTCATCATTTTGCTCAGTAAATGTCGCTATCGTAAAATAACTGACAGGTTTTTATTTAAAGATTTTATTATCGAAATTTACTCTTTACGTGCTAATAACCTGATTATTGAATTGTTAATCTTCCTCTCATCATTTTCTTTTATTGAACAGTTTCTAATTTAATTTCCGTCAAAGAATTTGAAAACCTTGTTTTTCCCGATGGTGAATTTGCCATTTTTCGCAGCAGCACGCATGCGTGTTTTCATATTCGGCCAAGAAACGACTGAATCTAATTTCATTCGGTCATTTTGTTTTCATTTCTGTTTTATTTTCTAAATGTATAAAGAAAAAAATTCTACCTTACATTCTGAAACAGTTAGATAAATATGATTAAGTAACTTTATTTATTTATTTATTTGTTTATTTATTTATTTAAAACGTGTTTTTTAATTCGAAGTGAATTGATTTAAGATTGTGTGATCGTTAAAATAGTCTCAGACAGATTTTCTTAGGAGTATCATTATAAGGTTGATGTAGTGTGAAAGCTCCCTGACAAGAGTCACAGCAATTGGGCCTATTTTAGGCCTTAACAATGTGTACATGTAATTGTAACCAAAATAACACGCTGCTCGAATCTAAAAACAGAGTTGGTTGGATCGTGATAATGCGTATCACTTGCTTGGCAGTAATATCTAAATTCATTGCGTGAACGACATTTGGAAGAGGTTTTATAATTTTGATGATTAGAATATTTTTTTCTGATAACAGCCTGAGTAAAAGTCAGTTGTAGTATATTTATAAAAAACAACAATATGATGATAATGATGTACACTCAATTTCGTTAGTCGTCGTGGCCGAGTGGTTAAGGCGATGGACTAGAAATCCATTGGGGTCTCCCCGCATAGGTTCGAATCCTATCGGCGACGTGTGACTTTTACCTAATTTTTTTTTTAAAGATTATATAAAAAAAACTTTTTACATATTTCAACATTGTTTAAGGGTTTTTTTTTTGTTTTTGCTTAATGGCACATCAACCTTAGTGGGTTATTGAATGCCAAAGCCATCCTTCGAGAAGAACAGTTGTGCTACTATTTAAGGTTTCATTGTTTAATGGCATATCAACATTGGTGGCTTATTGAATACCAAAGCCATCCTTCTAGAACAACAGTTGTATAAAATGATTAAAATATAAAATACCAAATTTAGATTCATTTGTCGATATAATCATTTGAAAATATTTAATACCCGTTTAAAATGAGGAATAAGGTGCTACTTTTAGGGAATGTCCCTTGGGACTAGACAATTTTTTATGCGTCCCGACATAAAAAGGTAAGGAAACCCTATATATCCATTAACTAAATTCATTCAGTGAATTTGCAGACGAATAATGTAACGATGAACCACATGTTCTTTACGTTAGAGGAGAAAATGGACAGGTAGCTGATTACGATCTTGGAATAAGATTTTGTCGTATTGTCTTGAAAAGGGAATGAGACGGTTGGATGGATATTTGAAATCACAACTAGAAGACTTTGAAGCGATTTTATGCTCTATTTTTCTTGCTGGGTTATTTTCTTGCTTTAGATTAAGTATCTATGATCTAGACAGACAACCTAAATTCCAGTTACAAAATGAACCGATCATCCGAAAATTACAGGTAGAACGGAAATTTCAAAGACTCCCCCGTTGCTACTTTGACTTTGATTATCTTAATTATTTATTTACCGTGTCAGTGCACGGAATAATGTAATTATTACCTGTTATCGATCTATTAATCTTTGATTGTAAACACAGGAAAACACTTATACAATATACAAGTCTTGAAGGTCAAATTTATTTGATAGACAATAGTGTATGGCTAGAATGGTATTAGTGATACAAAGCTGATAATACAACGATTTAGAGGAGACGAAGAAGAGGATAAAGAAAAAGAAGAAAATGATTAAGAGAAAAAAATGATAAAAAAAGAGCAAGGAAAACAAAACAGATTATGGAAGAATCCAAAGATTATTTTCATTTTTTATTTTCTTTTTATTTTGGGTGCGTGCGTGCGTGCGTATGTGGGTTTTTAGTACAGAAATGGGGGGTTTTTGTACATTGAATTAGAATAAGAAAGTGATCCTTTCTTATGAAATAGAATAAGCTTTAATTTTTAGCGAAGGAATGTTGTTGATATTATTTTTAGCGTGTTGGTTACGTTTATGCTACAAGTCTCGCAGGAAGGAAAGAAGTAAGGAAACGAAATGAAGTTATGATACAGTTGAGAAAGAATTTTAGCAGCTAAATGCCTGAGCGAAAAGTGCATCGTTAAGTTAAGGTATTGTTGAATGTGTGAGGGGGGATATGTTCGCCATAGTGTTGCAAAAGCCGTGTTTGCTGTTTGAAGATAGAAACGATTGTAGTCACCGTGAGTTTGTGGTTCTGGTTGTTTCGGGGAGAAGCGTGAATGTCTCCAGAAAATGTTGCCCAGAGATGAAGTAGCTAGGTGTCGGAGCAAGATTTTGCATTGCAGTCGACATAGCCAATACTGGAGGCGACTAAGAGTTGTTCCTGTGTATGGCGTATTGAATTCATTTAATTCCTATTCAACTGGGAACCCTTGGTCTAAGAGAATAGACGCAAGGAGTCCATAAATTAGACGGCTTCCCTCATTGTGTCGATGCTGTTGCTATTGAAGAGCAGACAGTAAGACGTCTGTCCTGAACGAAGAAGTTCTGAGAAAGAAAGAGAGTGTTTAGCGGCTTCCCCAATTTCTGCTGCCCGGAAAGATGACCCGGGTTGATTAGGATAAGTCATCCTGATTGGGTGAAAATATGCGTCGACCCAAACGGTCAAATTAAATTACGCGCCAAATAAAAACACGAAATTCTTTCTGCTACAAATTTTTTCTTGAAAATTAGAAAAATTTCGGTGAATTTGAGGGACCAATTAGTTTAAATCACACACACGCGCGCGCGCGCACACATACAAATTAAAAGAACATTTTTTCTCGAAGAATTTGAATGGATGCACACAGAGATTAATTTCCCCAAAAATTCTTAAACAACTTCACAAAAATGTAAATACAAATGTACAATGAACACGATTTCCTATCCTTTCGGCATGAAATAGCCATATAGGTGTTGACATGCCGTTAAAATCATTAATTACAAAATAAATGAATAAAATTATTATTAAAACGTAAAGGAAATTATAAGAATTGCTTTATGAACATTTAACTTGTATTTCTTTCGTCTTATTTTTAGTTAGTTTTTTTTTTTAGTACAATTGAGTTGTTAATCTATCTTAATAAAAAAATTTAAAAAAGCAGAAATAAAAGAAAATCTACTAATAAAAAAAAAGAAAGAATGATGACATTGCGTCATCTTACAATCTCGATGATAATTACTTACTTTCTTTTAGCGAATAAGAACCAAAAAGACATTCTAGGTTCTACCGAGATTTGAACTCGGATCGCTGGATTCAAAGTCCAGAGTGCTAACCATTACACCATAGAACCTACCTTGTCGAGGTTTCTCGAATTATTATACTTACCGTATTTTATGACACGCTAAGCTTAATTTCCTTAGCTTGCCTTCTCCATACCTGTATTATTTTCTCACACGCAGACAACCCACCAAACATCCTTTCACACTTTAGCCGTTTTTTTATTTGTCTTTTTACTATTTACAATAACTTATCTCCACAATATTTCCGCAACATAATCCTCCTACATTCTCATCTTATTCAGCCTTTTGTTTCACTTTTAAATTTATCATTAACTAAATGTTTTTCGTCTCTACGAACTTTATTTTTTACTATTTATAAAAAATCATATAATTTAATATTTATATTCTTATCATATTATCTATTATTATATTATTTATTATTTACAAAAAAAAAATGAAATATTTATTACAACTAATAAAAAAAATCAAATAACAAGTTTTCTCAGAAAAAGAATCTTTTTTATCCGAAAATTTGTACTTTCTCATTATTAAATTTAAACTATTAAATATTTTAATAGAAAACTGAAGCCAATATATTCATAGAATTATTAAACATAATTTATTTTTCATTCTTCACAGAAAAAACATACAATTTTTCTTTCCTATCGACATTGTTTTTTTCTTCTTCTTTTTAATCTACTAAAATACTCAGTTAAGTTGCCATAAATTATTTATTGAAATCACTTCAATATCTTTCATATTCTATCAATAATTGGTAAAAAGTAAAATTTAAAAAACAAGAGAAAAAAAAAGAAAACATTGTCTTCGAAAAAGAATCAGAGAATACTTACTTGTCTGTTGTTTTCGTCATCATAAAATTTGCCATTTTTTTTTTTTTTTTTGCAGCTGCGCGCATGCGTATTTTGATATTTTGAAAAACATTGTTGCGCTTTCAAAGCATATCAACCTTCGTGGGTTATTTAATGACAAAAAAAAAAAGGATTAAAAAAAAACTACAAATAACGAATTTACAAATATTTTCTACCACAACCTCTCTTTTATCTTTCTTATGCTCTATTTCTCCCCAGACAGAAATTTTTTATGTATCGCAACTTTTACACCTTTTCGTCTCGAACTGCTTTTCAATCTTGGTAGCCAGCAAGAAAACCTGTCAATGTATCCCTACACGTCACCCTCTCATCTTTCTCTCTCTTTCTCCTTCTCCTCTCTCTCTCTCTCTCTCCCTCTCTCTCTCTCTCTCTTTCTTTCCTTATTCAGGTCTCGCTTTTCTTCATTTTCTTTCACACATTTTTCGATTTTTGATCGTTAAAAATGATTATATAGAAATTGTAACTGATTCCAGCGGAGAAGAGCGGGTATAAGACATATACTACACTCGAATCGTAGGTTGAAATGTCCTACTTATAAACTAGAAAAATTAAAGTTCATCCGCTGATAGCTACTGTTACCATGGCAATACAAATAAATTATAGAAACAAAATATATATATATATATATATATATATAATCGACCATAACAATTGTTTTATCAAATTTTCAATGGCATTTCTTTCATCAATTTCCAGTCGGCTGGCGGTTTAGAATACACCGACTGCACCGCTGCAGAGGGGTACGACCCCTCCAACGAGGGTACTATTTACCAACCCCTCCGCTCGGGCAGGATATGACACAAGGTCAATTTTTAAGCGGAGTTTAACAGGTTTTAATTCAGAGTTTTCCTTCTCCTAGACTAGTTGCCTCACCAAGGCTGAAGAACCTAGTCCGTCCTACTATTTACCCATAGCTGGAGGGAGAATAAGGGGGTTCATACCTTTCCCAAGGGTATTTGCCCGAAAGTGAACGTAATAGCGCGACTAGAGTACGAACTCGCGTACTACGATTCCGCAGTTCATCGCTTTAACCATTACACCACGAGGACCCCTCCAACGAGGGTACTTGATAAGACACTAAACAATCTGATCGTGAGGATCCAGTGACGCTAGAACCTTGGGGAATGCAGAGTACCCCTTTATTGCCATTGCTCCCAGGCTCACTCTGGCCCGGAGTGGTAGCACCTGATAAGGGTCCTACCTATGGGTTAAATAGAACTAAACCGTGCTTCTTTCACTATACTGATTTCTGCATTTAAACTGCGTATTTATGCAAAACAGAACTGTTTAAAATAGAATTGTATTGACATTGGAACTGTCTACTAGTGATGAACTGAATTCTCGAAATAGAACTGTTTTGACGTTGAAACTATGTACTTATGCTGAACTGAATATCTGAAATAAAACTGTTTTGACATTTAACTATGTGTATTGCCCAGTCGGCTGGGGCTGTAGAATATTCTGACTGCAGAAAGGTAAGACACCCCCAACGAGTGTCCTGGATATGACACTAAACAGTTGGAATGTAAGATCCCATGAGGAATACGGATTACCCCTTCATTGCCAGTGCTCCCAGGTCCACTCTGGCCCAGTGTGGTAGCACCTGATAAGGCCCTATCTATGGGTTAAATAGAACTAACGGCATACTTATGCTAAACTGAATTGTTTGATTAAACTGAATAGCTTGAAATAGAAATGTTTTTGACAATTAAACCGTACTTAGATTTAAACTGCGTGCTTATGATAAACTGAATTATTTGGAATTGAACTGTTTTTGATATTGAAACTGTATTTACACTAAACTGAATTGTTTAACATAGAACTGTTTTGACGTGTAACTGTGCGTAGGTAAGATATGTTCTTATACTAAACTGAATTTGCTGAATAAGAACTGCTTGACTAAACTGAATAGCTTGAAATAAAAATGTTTTTCACGATTAAACTGTACTTACATTTAAACTGCGGGCTTACGCTAAACTGAATTATTTTTAAATCGAACTGTTTTTGACATTGAAACTTGTCCTTACACTAAACTGAATTGTAACATATAACTGCTTGAATAGTTTAAAATAGAAATGTTTATGACAATTAAACTGTGTACTTATGCTAAACTGAATTGTTTGAAATAGAACTGTTTATTTACATAAAAAGGATTTGGCGTTAAATAACCTACAAAGGTTGATATGCCATAAAACCAAACGAGACCAACAAACCAAAAATCTTTCATCAATTTTCCCTGGATTTTCAGCTCAACATTTGGCTTGTTATTCTAGTTAATTAAATAATTAAAAAAGCTGAAATAGAATTGAATTACAACTAAAAAGATTAAAAATGACAACAATGTTATATTTATAAAACTCAAAATCATTTACATAATTGTTTTTTACAGTTAATGAAAAATGTTGAGCAGGTTCTGCGAGATTTGAACTCAGATCGCTGGATTCAAAGTCCAGAGTGCTAAGCATTACACCATAGAATCTTAACAGCGAGTATAGACATAATTACCGAACTTATTGTTTTATAGGACACGCTTTAGTGCAAAGTTTGATTTTGCCAGGTCACTTTCCATATCTGCATAGTTTTTTCATTGACACGCTTTCTCTTACACTTTCCGAAATCTTAGCCGATGTCACCGTTTCATTGTTCTGTTTTGTTTGTTTTTTTAAATCTTCTATTTCCACAAAAGCCTCCCCACACGTATATTTCCGTCATCATATTTTATATCCTTTCTCCTTTCATTAAGTCTTGTACCAGATTTTGAAGTTTAGCAACTTCGCAGTAAATCTGCTCAATGGTTTGTGTGACCCCCGCTGTGTTTATTGAGCAGACCCCGAGGTTGGGTCACAAAATCTAATGAAAACACGAAAATTCGAATTAATGCTTTAAACGAATGGACTTGTTCACAGATGGAGGGTGTGTGTGTTTCTTTGAATCTTCCTTAATTTTGTCCCCGTGTGACCGGTGCGAATTCTTTTTTTGTTAAATCTTAGCTGATCACATAAGCTCTATGAGCTTTAACAAATTCTGAGCGCATCTCCGACTTCCGTTGCTTTGTGGAAGTTTTTTGGTATTGTTGTTGGGAAATTATGATGTTCATTACTGACTCCATCCTTTTTCTGTTATCTTCTTTTTGTTAATTGAAGCCGCAAAATAATTAAGGACGGAAAGGAAATAAACAAGAATTCTTTTAAGCTCATTTTTTATTTTCGGTCTTCAGGACTGTTTGTGGTGTAAAAAAAAAGTTTTCTTTAACTACAAGAAATAACTATGCTTGCCGGTGAAGTAAGGCTCTCACACCCTTAATCTTATAGCAGAAAGAATTTCGCATTTTTGTTTGGCGCGTTAATTAATTTGATCGTTAGGGTCGACGCATATTTTCACCCAATCAGGATGACTTATCCTATTCAACCCGGACCATCTTTCCGGGCAGTACCAAATTGGAGAGAACCGCCAAACACTCTCTCTTCCTCAGAACTTCTTTGTTCAGCACAAACGTAATGACTGTCCGCTCTGTTCAATAGAAGCAGCACCACCACCACCATGAGGAAAGCCATCTAATTTATGGAACCCTTGCCAAGGGTTCCTAGTTGAATATGGATTAGATGAATTCAATACGCCACACAGGAACAACTCTTAGTCGCCTCCAGTATTGACTATGTCGACTCCGATGCAAAATTCAGCTCCGACATCCAACTACTTCATCACTGGGCAACATTTTCTGGAGACATTCACGCTTCTCCCCGAAACAACCAGAACCACAAACTGACGGTGACTACAACGTTCCTGCCCTCAACTAACAGACACGACTTTTGCTGCACTTATGGCGACATATCTCACTCACACATTCAACAATGCCTTAACCTAACGATGCACATCTTCGCACAGGCATTTAACTGCTAAAATGCTTTCTCAACTCTATAACAACTTCATTTCGTTTCCTTACTTTTTTCCTTCCTACGAGACTTGCAGCATACCAGCGTAAACCCTTTATTCCATGCTGCCATTAAAAACCATCATAAAACCAAACGGCATCTTCGTACTTCTCTCTCTCTCTCTCTCTCTCTCTCTCTCTCTCTCTCTCTCTCTCTCTCTCTCTCTCATTTATTTAACTTTAAAACTTAGCGAGGAAGTAAACAACGTAACCAACACGCGCAACAATATATTCCTTCGCTAGAATCTGCTTAAAATCATTCATCCTGCTAAGCAAACAAATCAAGAACAAGGAAACAAAAAGGATGGACGTAACTTAACCCCTACAATCCTAGTAGTAATACCAAAATGGGATGGAAGCGTATACTCTTTCCTCAAGCGATGTCACGTTTTGGTATTAATTTACATTAATCAATTTCGTGTTAAATTAATCCACGTGGTTCTTTCTTATCGTAAACGCTTATGAGCAACTGTTTGCAAATTATTGGGATTTTCCCAACTTTATATGGTAACAAAATATTGTGACGTTGACAAGAAGAAAGGAACACAACACAGCTTAAAATGTTATAAAAACTTGTATTTACATGGAAAGAGAGGAAAGAAAAGATTAGTCCTTGCAAACAGTTGGTTTGCGGGAAACTTATCTGTAATAAGCGTCTTTTTAACGGTTTATATTTCCTGTTTCCTTTGGCTGGGTTGAAAAAAGTAGAGCCTTGTTTTTTGTGCTGCAGTTGCTGAAATAAATCCTCACACATGTATTGGTGTCTAGATGACTGAGAGAACAGGCAGGCACGCGTTGACTCTGAGGAATCACACAAGGAAAAGAGAAAGGGAGTTTGTAAAAACCGCCCTCGTAGGGGTTTGGAGAAAATCTAAAAAAGTAGCCTGATTTTCATCCAATCACTGGGCACCTAGTTAGCGACTCAGAAATAATTTCAATACATTTAGCTGCTGTGATTCTTTCTCAACTCGATAACTGTTCCTCGTTCCTACGAGACTTGCAGCATAAAGGTACCCTTTATTCTGGCTGCAATTATGTTGTATACTCATATGGAGATTAATGCAGAACACAACGACACAATGAAGACGACGAGCGACACAGTCTTTAAGAAAAATATGTACCTCTCACTTTATTGAAAGGGTTCGAAAAGGGTTACTCAAGGTTTTACTGTGAGAGGGAGTTGGAGACCTAACAGGACTGCAACATATTGACCCCCACTCTTATGGCCATCAGCGTCTCTTTCCCGTTCTCCAGGGCTGCTCAACCGGAAGCCTGGAGGCCCACTCTGCTGGGTGCAGGCATCCTCTACCGCATCTTGTCTCTCTCATCTGATCTCCAACTAACTGACTTCCTGTCTTCACCGAGTTATATAACAGTTCCATCGCCCAGTCAATCTTTGAAATTGCATGTTTGATCGTCATCAAGCGGAAATAACTGACATGCAGTTCGCAGGTCACTCTCTTCCGGTGCATCAGTCTCTGACTGTACCATGGGATTTTACCGTGTCCCATATTGTCAGCCAAGCCCGCCTACGTGATTTCTTCCCATAACTGCCATCGGAATGTGTCATTTCCTTCCGGTGCATCACTTTGGAATGGCATGTTTGGCCGGGTCGAAGGTCAATATACAACAATCATCCCTTAATTATTTTTCAAAATTCCACATGTGAAATTTCCTCACGTTCGTCTCCATCACCCTCACACGCATATTTTACAGAACAATTCTCCTGAACCACAATAGCTGAAAACACAAAAGAAATTACTTGAACAACAGCAAAACAAAATCTTATTTAGAAGGCGACCTTCTCTCTATGTAACACTTGCCCGGCTAATTATTATCTAAATTTGTTTTACTATATTTGCGTGGTTGGCCATCTTGACATGCGTGCATCAAGGTACAATGCGGATACATCTTTTATCCTCCAACACAACGGGCCCCTCTATAATTCCTTGAAGAATTTCAAATCCCTAAAAGGACCATTCTCTGGTCCCAGATCCTGGTCACAAACTTAGTGACCCTGCTCATTCCAGCAATACATTTCGCCTGGATTCCTTATGACTACACTCCAGTTCTTCGCTCAACAGATTCCTACCAGGAGTAACCGGAGAATTCCATCAAGTAAAACACAATATCTTCAAGACCCAAAGCATTCCACATAAATCTACCAAAATCATGGACCAAAATGAAGTATCACAATACATCCGAATGTATCACAATCTGACACGCTTGTAGTAAACCACCTAAAATAGACCACGCAAAATACTTATTTAGCAATGTGTTACCCATTTTTTTCATAATTAAGTTTCTGCTTCCATGCCTATTGGTTTGTAAGCCCTTTAGGAATATGCTTTACCTGAGTAAACCCTCGCCGGGTTTCTTTTCAATTTAATCAGGAAGCCTCGTGGCTACCAATATATAGGCACCTCGCCTCTCCAGATTCCTTTTGCTTCGCCAAATCATGCACGAATCCAAAACACCATCGTGACTGAAAGACTCAGACATCATCCACAAAATATTGGAGCAGGCCACGCCTTTATTCCATCCTTGGAACTCCAATCTGAAATAATTACTTCTTTTGCCGTCTGCAAAAAAAACAAAAACAATCTGAACCAACTTGGATGAATCTCTGTCGTAATCTAGCATCAGCCAACGATTCGTCAAAACAGAAACCTAAAAAAAATATTTCCTATTCCACGAAAACCCAAATTCTAAAAAAAATTTAGAATCAATATAATTATGAATATTAGTAAACCTAGTATAGAATCCTCTGTTAATGGTTTTCGTGAAATTTCATAATATGAAACAGGAAAAAACATTTTTTCTAATGTCGCCTTTAAACTCAAACAACCTCAAAATTTTTCACTTTGCAACAAGTCAAAACAACATTACAATCACAGTTCAAAAATGTTCAGTTTTCTTTTCTTCTTTGTTCAATCTATGTACTGTATATTTACTAAAAAAAATGTTCGTTCTTTTCTTTCTTTCTTTCTTTTTTTTTTCTCTATGCTGTGTTCAACAGTATTCAAGTTTCCTTTCTTTTCCTCTCAGTCCTTTTTCCATTGTCTTGTACCTTTTTTCTTTTTGTTTTTGTTTTCTTTTTTTTCTCTCTTTTTTTTATAATAAATTGCTCAAAACTTTCTGCGGCGAACACAATGGCGAGGCATCCCTTCTTAATTTGAGCATAGTTTCGCTCCGTTTGAGTAAGTGCTCTGGACGCATACGCGATGGGGTGTCCACCCTGTTTTATTACAGCTCCAAGACCAACCTCCGAACTATCGCATTCCAGTGAGACTTCCTTGTTAACATCGTAATATTGGAGGACTGGAGCTTGGGTGATGAGTTCTTTAATCCTACTGAAAGCCGTTTCGTGTTATGGCAACCAGTCAAATACAGAGTCTTTGTCCAGTAGGCGTCGCAGCGGTTCACATACAGTGCTTAGTTTGGGTGTAAACTTGGCAAGGTAGTTTGCGACCCCTAGGACTCTCTGAACGCCTTGGACGTCTGTGGGGCATTACATCTGCGAAACTGCCTTAACTTTCTCCGGGTCTGCTGCTAAGCCCTGTGCACTAAAGATGTGTCCCATGTAACAGACAGAAGTTTGTTTGAAGTTTAACTTTTTGGGATTGAGTTTTAAACCCTTTTCCCGACATCTTTCGATAAGTGCTCTGAATGATGTGTCGTGACTTTTGACGGCCTCCGCATCATTCTCACCAGAACCATATATTATGGTGTCCTCTGCGATAACTTGAGTATTGTCCAGTCCCTCGAAACAGTGGTCGAGTCATCATTGCCATTCCTCTGGGGCTGAGCTAATCCCAAATGGCATTTTAAGCCACCGTATCCTGCCAAATGGAGTCCAACACGTTGTCAAGTATGAAGAAGACTCATCCTGTGCAACCTGAAGAAACCCATCCTTAGTGTCTACGACTGAGAAGAGCCTGGCCTTGCTCATCTTTGTTGCTATTTCCACGACTGTTGGAGTTGGGTAGTGGTTACGCTGGATTGCCTTATTCAAATGGTATGGGTCAATGCAGATCCTCAATTTGTAGGGTTTCCGAATGACAACTATGTTGCTGATCCAGGGTGTCGGTTCTGTGACCTATGCTATCACTCCTTGTTTAACCAATTCCTCCAGCTTTTGTTTCAGCTCCATTTTGAGTGGTAGGGGAACTCTACGTGGGTTGTTCTGAACTGGTTTGATGTTTTTATCAATCTGTATTTTGTATTCTCCTGGTAGTCTTCCCAGCCCGGAAAATATATCTTTACAGTTGTCGAGAACACCCTCTTTGGTGAGTGATTTAACTTCGTCCAGGTGTCTGACACATTCAACGTTGAAGGCTATAAGCTGGAGTGCAGAGCTGGCCCGTCCAGATAATAAGGATGGCGAATTATTGTCCACTACTTGAAAATGGACTTTTTTCTTGATGCTGTTTGCTTCACACCACAGTGTTACAGCTCCCAGGGGTTGGAGAATGGAATTGTCGTACAGCTTCAGCTTTGTATGGGAGGGCTGTAAGGGTACTGTGGTGAGGCGTTCGTAGTCCACAAGAGCAAGAGTGCTGCAGCTTGCCCCAGTGTCAATTTGGAACTTGAGGGTTAGAGCTTTCTGGCCTCCTAAGGGGGATACGTGGATGTCTGCGTAGTAGTATTTGCGGTCTAACAAAGGGTCCAAGGCATATATGCTTTCATCACTGCTGGCAAGTTCGTCGTTTACGTAACGGACCTTTGCATGTGCTGGCAGTTTTTTGTTTGACCGTGGTGGATGCGCTTGGGATTGGCACATCCTTGTAACGTGGATACGCTTTAAGCAGATTGCGCAGGTTAATCCATAGGCCTGACATTTGCCTTTGTCATGGCTTAATCCGCAGAATTTGCAGTCCTTGATATGCTCCCGTCTCTGTTTTATTTTTTCTGCCTTTTGGGCATAATGCACTGTTTCTGTTGTGTTTCTGCTGCCTATCATGTCAACTTGTCTGTCCCTTTGTTCAGTGCTCCGACATATATCTATTGTCCGGTCTAGTTTTAGGTCTGGTTCACTGAGGAGTCTGGTCCGAATTTCTTTTTTATTTGTTCCCATCACTATCCGGTCGCAGAGTAATTCGTCTTCCAACATGCTGTACCTGCACATTTTTATCAATTTTCTCAGCTTGTTCAAATAGGAATCGAAACGTTCGCCTATTTTCTGGTCGCATGAATCAAATACTTAGCGTTAGTATGTCGTATTTAATTTAGGTACGAAATAGTCCGATAGTTTTTTTTTTTTGTGGAGTTGATGTCTATACGTTCCTCCTCTGTCATGGGCAGATTTTATATAATTTTTAGGCATTCCTAGCCAACGATAGAAAGAAAAGTTCCTACCTGGATTTTGGCCGGTTTGGTATCAATGCGCGTTGCGTCGGCGTAGTTCGTTCATGAAAGTTTAAATAGGGACCAGGTCTCTCTCAAATCGCCGTCCATGACGATTTTTTCAGGTCGTGGGATGGGGTAAACCATTATTCCGAAGTATTATATCCGATTTGTGCCGTGTAATTATCCGGTCCGACTTCCGTGTTTTGTGTGTTCACGTGGTGCCCGAAGAGTAGTTGGATTGGTTTGCCGGTGCGTATACGCTATTTCAGTTATTTTCCGATGTAATGTGTGTTTATCCGAGGTGTGGAGTGATGACTTCGCCGAATGTAGAAAAAAAATCCCACTCTGATACCATGGCGAGCGATAAATAAATAACACGTGAACACACAAGCTATCTAGTAATGGAGTATCTTTATTTACATCCAAGGGAGCTAAACCTACAGAGCTGGCCTCACTTTCATGAGGCTGTTTCGTATCCGTGTTTTACGGAGCTATATACATCATAACAACACGAAAATTTTTAATCACTCAACGTACAAATTCAACACAAATCAAATCAACTTAGAAAAACTAGATCAAAATTTTGCCTCACTGTAAGGCAATTGAAAAAAGACTTCAAAAAATTAAAAAGAAAATTTAGACCAATAGAAAAGTTCTCCCCGCAAGTAGGGGTTAAATAATACCACAACTGTTCTTCTAGAACAACGGCTTTGGTATTCAATAACGTATAAATGTTGATATGCCATTAAACAAAGAAACCTTACATAGTAGCACAGGTGCCCCTTTCATATAGCCTTGTGCCACATCTAAGCAAAAAGCTTAGTAAATTACCACAATTGTTCTTCTAGAAGGATGGCTTTAGCATTCAATAGCCCACCAAGGTTGATATGCAATAAAACAAAAACAAAAAAAAATAAACAACCTTAAACAAAGCTAAAATATGTAAAAACTATTTTTTTTTATGATTAAAAAAAGCTTAGGTAAAAAGTTAGGTGTCCCGATAGGATTTGAACCGATCGTCGGGGGAGACCCCAATGTATTATTAGGCCATCACCTTTACCACTCGGCTCACGACGACGAAAAAAACCATCTCATTATTTACTCTTAACTTTTATTGATTTATTTTTCCTTTTTCTCCACCAGAATTGCTAATTCGTTTTCAACTACCAAAAAGCTTTTAAGAAGATAAACTTAGGATACTTAGATAAAAGAAAATAAAACTCAAGAAATCATTTCAGCGGGAAAATAAATACGTTCACATAATCAATGGTAGTGATTGGTCGATATTTGAAGCTTAGTCACTGTGCTCTCTACTCTAATAGGCTATCATCATTTAAGAATTCTAAGTAAATGTGTTTAAGTCGAGTTCAGCTTTATCTGCTGCTTGGCTTCAGTCAGTGATATGATGAAGATTCAAAACTCATTATATCAAGTGATTTTCTCGTTGCTTACATTTTCTCATTAATGGAAGAAGGCAACAGAGTAGTTGGCGGTTCTATGGTGTAATGGTTAGCACTCTGGACTCTGAATCCAGCGATCCGAGTTCAAGTCTCGGTAGAACCTTTCAACGTGTAGCTTTTTCACAGTGTATATACTTTTGCTGATATGAATTTTATACACTTTCAATGTGTTTTTTGAGTTTGTGAATGTTACGTAACTCTCTAGGTATTCAGTAATTGTGTGTATTGGTGCTTTTGATTAATGGTAAAATTGAATGTTACACTGAGAAATGTTCTGGAAAACTTACATGAATGCACAAAAACTGATACTCACATAAACAGGAGACAAGCAGAGTGAGACAGAGACACGCTGCTCGAATCTAAAAACACAATTGCGTGGATCGTGATAATGAGTATCACTTGTTTGGCAGTAATATCTAAATTTATAACGTGAACGACATTTGTAAGAGGTATTATAATTTTCATAACAAAAATATTTTTTCTGATAACATCCTGAGTAAAAGTCATTTGAAGTATATTTATAAAACAACAATATTACGATAATGAGGGAACAGTGCACTTGCCAGTCGTCGTGGCCGAGTGGTTAAGGCGATGGACTAGAAATCCATTGGGGTCTCCCCGCATAGGTTCGAATCCTATCGGCGACGTATAAGATTTTACCTTATCTTTTTTTAAGATTATATAAAAATTAGTTTTTACATATTTCAACCAAGGTTAAGTGGGGTTTTTTGTTTTTGTTTAATGGTATATCAACCTGGGTGGCTTATTGAATTCCTAAGCAATCTTTCTAGAAGAACAGTTGAGCAACTATTTAAGGTTTCTTGCTTTATATTAAGTATCTATCATCAAGACAGACAACCTAAACTCCAGTTACAAAATGAACCGATCATCCGAAAATCACTGGTAGAACGGAAAATTCAAAGACTCCCCCGTTGCTACTTTGACTTTAATTATCTTAATTATTTATTTACCGTGTCAGTGCACGGAATAATGTAATTATTACCTGTTATCGATCTATTAATATTTGATTGTAAACACATAAAAACACTTATACAATATACAAGTCTTGAAGGTCAAATTATTTGATAGACAATAGTGTATTGCTAGAATGGTATTAGTGATACAAAGCTGATAATACAACGATTTAGAGGAGACGAAGAAGTGGTTAAAGAAAAAGAAGAAAATGATTAAGAGAAAATGCTTTTACAAAAGGCATGAAAGACGAGTCCCTGTAGTGTTGTGGTTATTACAAAAATGCACAAATGCAGCTAGAAATGTGCACATATTGTTCCATGAACTAGCAGTATATAAAAGGGGTACAAAAATTGAAAAACCTTAGTGGATGAACGATCGTAAAATAGGCATGTGGCTTTATTGTTCCCCGGCAAAGTCTTAGAACATCTTTCCTGTTCAAAGAGCATACGCCAAAGTGGTCGAGAATGGGTTTCTAGGACTGTTACGTGACATTCCAGAAGGCACCTAATTGATACGCCCGTTCTCTAATGACACTGAAAACTGTAAGAACTATTCAAATACCCGCATTACTTATTTTCTCACATATTTCTCCCAACCTTTAACCGAATATTCCCATTTTTCACATATTGTGGGGTTGTTTGCCGAATAATGTTGCTCCCACAATTTATGGTGGCTCATTATTGAAAAGCAAACGATGTAAACGATGCGGACAAAAAAAACCCATTCAAAACAAAAATGAAATATTACAAAACATTACGAATATTTTTATATAGTTTTTTAAATATTCCTCTGTGTGTGTGTGTGTGTGTGTGTGTGTGTGTGTGTGTGTGTGTGTGTGTGTGTGTGTGTGTGTGTGTGTGTGCACGCGCGCGCGTGTGTGCGTGTGTAATAAATGATATGTTAGAGCTTGCAATTGATTGAAGAAGTCACTCAGATAAGCTTGAAGAAAAGCTTTATTCAACTAAGAACTGGTCTTGGAGGTAGTCACGGCTAAAATGGTCACCTATCAGTAAACTAAACAAAAGGGGAACAATTCATTCCCAGAAAGTAAAAGAGATTATATAGTTCCTTCCTTTATCACCACAATGTGTGTATGTAACACGAATATTATGTTGAAAGACAAAATACTAAATGTGTCCTGTAGACTATAAATGTATTCTCCCTCCAGCTATGGGTAAATAGTATGACAGACTAGGTTCTTCAGCCTTGGTGAGGCAACTAGTCTAGGAGAAGGAAAACTCTGAATTCAAACCTGTTAAACACCGCTTAAAAATTGACCTTGTGTCATATCCTGCCCGAGCGGAGGGGTTGGTAAATATGATAAATGTATTCTAGAAAGACGTGTTTTCTCCCATGTTGGTCGTCTGTCTCTTTTGGGATTTGACGAAATGTCTGTGGCTGTGTTCGAGACTGAAACAAGTCCAACCGAAAAGGCAGAACAGGAAAGAAAAAGGTCACACCCATGTTACGTGTATTGAGCTGTGTGTCCCAAGCTGGCAAAGCCAAGCCGTCTCTGGAAGTTAAAATGTAAGAGAATGAGTTATTGGATGTCGAGAGTATATATAATTAATCTTTGTCATGTAAAAGACTGCAAACACACCGTTTATTCGTGTCAGATAGCAAGGCTTGAACCCCTTTAACTGCGCGCAAAAGAAGATTACTTTGACTATTTCTAATATTAAATCGAATTGTCAGTGTTATATAGCAATACTTAAAACCACTTAACTGTGTGTAAACAAATGCGCTGTGGCTCGTTTAAAAATGTCATCTACAACTAAGTGTTTACAAATCGTATTTAATATATAAAAAAGATTTGTCATTAAATAACCTAAAAGTGTTGATATGCCATAAAAACACAACCAACCAACCAACTTGAACAATTTGCATTAGAAAAGACAAATAGACAGACAGATTGAATTACTGGATTTTTTTTGGGGGGGTGCGTGTGTGCATATGTGGGGTTTTTAGTACTCTTTCCAAAAATGAGGTATTTTTCTACATTGAATTTGAATAAGAAAGTGATCCCTTCTCATAAAATAGAATAAGCTTTAATTTTTTTTCTGGAAAATTAGGAAAATTGCGGTGATTTGAGGAACTAATCAGTTTAGATCACACACACACACACGAATTGCAAGAACATTTTTTGTCGATGAATTTGAACGGATGCACATAGAGATTAATTTCCAAAAAATTCTAAAATAACTTCACAAAAATTTAAAATGTACAATGAACACGATTTCTTATCCTTTTGACATAAAATAACCATATAGGTGTTGACATGCCGTTAAAATCATTAACTACAAAATAAATGAATAAAATTATTATTAAAACATAAATGAAATTATAAGAATTGTTTTTGAAGTTTTCACTTGTATTTCTTTCATCATAATTTTAGTTTGTTTTCTTTTGCACAATTAAGTTGTTAATCTATCTTAATAAATAAAATTTAAAAAAAGAAAAAAAAAAAATTAATAAGAATGATGACATTGCGTCATATAACACATCCAGAGATACTTACTTCCTTTTAGCAAATAAGAACAAAAATAACACCCTAGGTTCTACCGAGATTTCCACAACATAATTCTTATTTATTCTCATCTTATTTCACTTTTAACTTTATCATTAACTAAATGTTTTTTCGTCTCTACGAACTTAATTTTTAATATTTATAAAAAATCATAGAATTTGATATTTATATTCTTATCATATTCATTATTTTATATTTATTATTAGTTAAAAAATCAAATATTTCATACAATTTTTTAAAAAATCATATAACAAGTTTTCACAGAAAAAAAAACATTTTTATCCGAACATTTGTCTTTATCATTATTAAATTTAAACTATTAAATATTTTAATAGAAAACTGAAGCCAATATATTCATAGAATTATTAAACATAATTTATTTTTCATTCTTCACAGAAAAACATACAATTTTTCTTTCCTAGAGACATTGTTGTTGTTTTTCTTCTTTTTAATCTACTAAAATACTCAGTTAAGTTGCCATAAATTATTTATTGAAATCACTTCAATATCTTTCATATTCTATCAATAATTGGTAAAAAGTAAAATTTAAAAAACAAGAGAAAAAAAAAAGAAAACATTGTCTTCGAAAAAGAATCAGAGAATACTTACTTGTCTGTTGTTTTAGTCATCATAAAATTTGCCATGTTTTTTTTTTTCAGCTGCGCGCATGCGTATTTTGATATTTTGAAAAACATTGTTGCGCTTTCAAAGCATATCAACCTTCGTGGGTTATTTAATACTCAACCAAAAACTTGACAGAAAAAAGGATAAAAAAAAAACAAATAAAGAATAACAAATATTTTCTACCACAACCTCTCTTTTATCTTTCTTATGCTCTATTTCTCCCCAGACAGAAATTTTTTATGTATCGCAACTTTTACACCTTTTCGTCTCGAACTGCTTTTCAATCTTCGTAACCAGCAAGAAAACCTGTCAATGTATCCCTACACGTCACCCTCTCATCTTTCTCTCTCTTTCTCCTTCTCCTCTCCCTCTCTCTCTCTCTCTCTCTCTCTCTCTCTCCTCTCTTTCTCTTTCCTCATTCAGGTCTCGCTTTTCTTCGTTTTTCTTCCAGACATTTTTCAATTCTTTCTCGTTAAAAATGATTATATAGAAATCCTAACAGATTCCAATGGAGAAGAGAGGGTATAAGACAGATACTACACTCGAATCGTTGGTTGAAATGTCGAACTTATAAACTAGCAGAATTAGAGTACATCCGCTGATACCTACCGTTACCATGGCAATACAAATAGATTAGTGAAACAAAACAATAATATAATTGAACCTAACAATTGTTTTATTAAGTTTTTGTGGCGAATAATAAGAATGTAAAGAATACCTTTAGGTTATCTAGGTTTTATTCAACTTAAAGTACGCACGAGTGTAATACAAGATGGCGATTTGAAATATGTAAACAAAGGGGGACAATCCCCTAGAAAGGGGCAGACAATTCTGTAATGAGTATCATTTTACCACAGTTTTCAATTGCATTTCTTTCATCAATTGGCCAGTCGGCTGGGGCTGTAGAATACACCGACTGCACTTCTGCAGAGGGGTAAGACCCCCACCAACAAGTATCCTTGAGATGACACGAAACAATCTGATGGTGAAGTTCCAGTGATACTGGAGCTTTGGGGAATGCGGAGTCCCCCTTTATTGCCATCGTTCCCAGCTCCACCCTGGCCCGGAGTGGTAACACCTGATATATGTCCTATCTATGGGTTAAATGGAACTAAACAATGTTTCTTTCACCATACTGATTTTTGCATTTAAACTGCGTATTTATGCTAAACAGAATTGTTTAAAATAGAACTGTTTTGACATTGGAACTGCCTACTGTGTCGAAATTTGTTAAAGAACAGGTGATCCTCTTTCACTAAATATCAGCAGCCCCTTGGGGTCACGTGGTGTCCAGTATAAAAAGAGCTCCAACTGAAGATTCTGCCTCTTTTTTCCACTCCCACCACTGTTAGCAACAGGTCTATTCGTAGCAGCCCTTGACGACAAACGTATTTGGTATCTTCCACCAGCCAGGAGCCAAGAGCAACGAACGCACGTGCTGAGTTAAAAGGAACCAAGATCACAGCTAAGTTCCAGCAGGCATTTTATCTGCAAAACTTCACCTTACACCTTATAACCTAACCTTACAAAACCTTACCTAACCTAACTCTTATACACCTACTACCTATCAGAACATTGAACTCCTTTTTGAACTCTTACATGTTCGTTGTTTGTTCCATTTGGTGTAAAACCCAGTTTGTTGTTTGTTGTATTTAAATTTTGTTACACTAAAAGTCGTTCGTCTTCTATCTTCAAAAGCTGTCACCCATCTCCCTACTGCGGTTGAAGTACAGTTTATTCTTTTAGAAAACGTAGGAATAAACCGGTCTTTTCGGGGCTGATAAAAGTCCCCATAACTTGTGCTGAAATGAATTGTTCGAAATAGAACTATTTTGAGGTTAAACTGTGTACTTATGCTGAACTGAATTGTCTGAAATAAAACTGTTTTGACATTTAACTCTGTGTATTGCCCAGTCGGCTGGGGCTGTACAATATCTTGACTGCACCTCTGCTGAGTGATAAGACCAATTCCCACCGAGTGTCCTAGATATGACACTAAACATTCTGATGGTAAGGTCCTAGTAATGCTGGCTCCTTGGGGAATACGGAGCACCCCTTCATTGCCGTTGCTCACAGGTCCACTCTGGCCCGGCGTGGTAGCCCCTGATAGGGCCCTATCTATGGGTTAACTAGAACGAACGGCATATTTATGCTAAACTGAATTGTTTAATTAAACTGAATCGCTTGAAATAGAAATATTTTTAAAAATTAAACCGTACTTACATTTAAACTGCATACTTATGATAAACTGAATTATTTGCAATAGAACTGTTTTTGATATTGAAACTGTATTTTAACTAAACTGAATTGTTTAACATAGAACTGTTTTGACATGTGACTATGTGTAGACAAAATCTGTACTCGTGCTAGATTGAATTAGCTGAATTAGAACTGCTTGACTAAACTGAAGAGCCAGAAATCGAAATGTTTTTCACAATTAAACTGTACTGACATTTAAACTGCGTGCTTATGCTAAACTGAATTATTTAAAATTGAACTGTTTTTGACATTTGAATTTGTCGTACACTAAACCGAATTGTAACATATAACCGCTTGAATAGTTTGAAATAGAAATGTTTTTAACAATTAAACTGAATTGTTTTAAATAGAAGTGATTATTTCAATAAAAATGGATTTGGCGTTAAAAAAAACTATAAAGGTTGATACGCCATAAGACCCAACTAACCAACAAACCAAAAATCTTTCATCAATTTTCCCTGGATTTTCAGCTCAACGTTTGGCTGGATATTCCTGTTAATTAAATAATTAAAAAACCTGAGATAAAATTGAAAAACTAATAAAAAGATTAAAAATGACAACAATGTTTTATTTATGAAATTTATTTGCATAATTTCTCTATTTATTGTTAACAAAACATGTCCTATAGGTTCTACCGAGATTTGAACTCAGATCGCTGGATTCAAAGTCCAGAGTGCTAACCATTAAACCATAGAACCTTTAGTGCAGAGATTAATTTTGCCAGGTCACATTCCATATCTACATAGTTTTTTTTTCATTGACACCCTTTCTCTTACCCTTTCCGAAATCTTAGTCGATGTCACCGTTTTATTTTTCTGTTGTTTTTTTTTAATCTTCTAACTATTTCCACTAAAGCCTCCCCACACGTATATTCCAGTCATCACATTTTATATCCTTTCTCCTTTGAATAAGTCTTGTGCCAGATTTTGACCTGAGAATTCATTTTTTTTTATTGCACAATTTTTTCCTCATCATGGTAGGTTTCATTTTCGATTTTTGTTTTTCTCACTGTTTCGGCCAAATTTCACCTCTGGCCTTCTTCAGGTGATTAACTGCGACCTCCGATAGGAATGCTGAGTCTTGTAACCGTATCCCCAGTAAAAAATTTAAAAAACAACAAAAAAAAAAAACTACCAAGATGAGGACAAAAGTCAGCAATAAAAAAATTAATTCTCAGATTAAGAAGCCTCATCTCAAAAGGATTCCCAATAAAGACAATTACCAGATTTTGAAGTTTAGCAACTTTGCAGTGAATCTGCTCAACGGTTTGTGTGACCTCATGCTGTGTTTATTGTGCAGACTCTGAGGTGGTGTCACAAGATCTTAACTGCGAGTACAGACATAATTACCGAACTTATTATTTTATAGGACACCCTTTAGTGCAAAGTTTGATTTTGCCAGGTCACTTTCCATATCTGCATAGTTTTTTCATTGACACGCTTTCTCTTACACTTTCCGAAATCTTAGCCGATGTCACCGTTTCATTGTTCTGTTTTGTCTGTTTTTTTAAATCTTCTAACTATTTCCACAAAAGCCTCCCCACATGTATATTTCCGTCATCAATTTTTATATCTTTTCTCCTTTCATTAAGTTTTGTACCAGATTTTGAAGTTTAGCAACTTCGCAGTGAATGTGCTCAATGCTTTGTGTGACCTCATGCTGTCTTTATTGAGCAGACCCCGAGGTTGGGTCACAAAATCTAATGAAAACAAGAAAATTCAAATTAATGCTTTAAATAACTGGACTTGTTCCCAGATGGAGGGTGTGTGTGTTTCTTTGAACCTTCGTTTAGCTTTGTCCCCGTGTGTCCGGGGCGAATTCTTTTTTTGCCAAATCCTCGCTGATTACTGAAGCTCTATGAGCTTTAACAGATTAGGAGCGCATCTCTGACTTTTATTGAAGCCGTAAAAGAATTAAGGGCGGTGAAGGCATTAAAGGTGTAGCAGTAAGAAACCCGTATGTTTGGCGCGTAAATCCTTTTGACCGTTAGTCTCGTCATATAATTTCACCCAGTGGGGATGACCAACCCCATTCGGCACGGATGGTTTTACCGGTGATATCAAATTCGGTAAAAGCCCGCCAAACTACTTCTTCCTCAAAATCTTTCGAGCTGGACGGACGTATTTCTGTCAGCTCCTTCATCTGCAGCATCTCACCACCATGAGGATGGAGCCATCTGGTTCATGGACCCTTTGGGTTTACCCCTTTAGACACAGGGGTTTCCAGTTGAAAATGAATTAGACGTATTAATTTCGCCTCTGCCAATTCAGCTACTTTTCTGGAGACCTTTATACTTCTCTCCTACAGGACCACGCATCATGGCTGAATATTTCATTCCTGATCTACTGTCTAATTCATGGACCTTTGGTTCTATACTTCTAGACCCAGGGATTCACAGACAAATACGTATTAGACGAATTCATCCCGGCTCTGACAATTCAGCAACTTCATTCCTGTGTTATATATTGGTCCTCGACCGAGCCGTCAATCAAGAGAGGCACCAGTGTAAATCAGTGGAAGAACAGCTGAAGCAGGAGGACGGTAGACAATAATATAACCAGGTGCCAGACGGTTTGAGTCGGTTGGAGACAGGGTGCCGAAGTGAGAACCAGCTGCAGGCAGAGGGTTTTGGGCTTTAGTGACTCCCAGTTGAGCAACCCAAGCCAAGATGCGAAAGAAGTGCTGCTATGGGCGAGGAATAAGAAGGGTCAATATAGCAGTCCGTCCTTGTCTCCACTCATTTCTCACACACAACAAACATCACCCTTTCGAAAATAAAGTGTGAGAGATTTATATAAAGAAGTGTATTCGTTCGTCATTGAAGTCGTCATTACAGTTGATTATGTTCCGGTATATAGTTACATTGTGGCTATACAACACCTGGACAACATTAAAGAGACAGCAATTACTTTTCTCCCACAGCAACCAGGACCACGCATCAACGGCTGAACATTCACTCCTGTTCAAAAATCAGCAGCTCAATATTTGCCCTGACTACAGAGACGCATATAACGCTCAGACATTTAGCTACTGTGATTCTTTGTCGACTCGATAACTATTTCTTCCTTCCTACGAGAGTTGCAGCGTAAATGTACCCTTCATTTTGGCTGCCATTAAACCTTCTTGACAACCTTTCGATAACTTGTTCTGACACATTTATTTTCCTTTAAATATAACGTGATGGTAACCTGTTCAAACTTTCCGTTATAAAGGGATCTCAAGAATCATTTTTTCAAAATTATGAATTGTCGGCATGGAAGTTAATTGTGGCAAATTGTAAATCGTCGGCATGGAGGGTAATTGTGGCAAATGATGAATAGTCGGCATGAGGGTAATTTTGGCAAATTGTGAATTTGCTTATCCACCATTTGTATCTGTGTTCAATCAGTATGTTCAGCTAACCCTGCTACGAGCAGATGACACAACACACTGCTAGGCTAGAAGCCTTAGCAGACACTTAGTGATTCAAAACTCATTGTATCAAGTGATTTTCTCATTGCTTACATTTTCTCATTAATTGAAGAAGGCAGCTGAGTAGTAGGTGGTTCTATGGTGTAATGGTTAGCACTCTGGACTCTGAATCCAGCTATCCGAGTTCAACTCTCGCAAGAACCTTTCAATATATAGCTTTTTACAGTGGATATACTTTTGCTGATGTGAATTTTACACACTTTCAATGTGTTTTTTGAGTTTGTGTATGTGACGTAACTCTCTAGGTATTCAGTAATTGTGTGTATTGGTGCTTTTGATTAATGGTAAAATTGAATGTTACACTGAGAAATTTTTAGGAAAACTTACATGAATGCACGAAGACTGGTACTCACATAAACAGGAGAGAGAGAGAGAGAGAGAGAGAGGTGGGGGGGGGACGATGATAAAAAAACTTAATACATTATATTCTCAGATCGATTGGAGCGTCGAATATCTAAATAGAGCAAAAATAAGGAAACGTAAATTTCTTGATATACTTAAATATGTTAAAAATAAAATGTTAAAATTTCTAAAATTTCTAAACATGACGAAAATAAAATTAGTAATAAAATTTAGGATAAGAAGAGAAGGGAAATTTTAAAAATCACAGAACTTTCCTTATCTATATTTTATATATAATTGTCAGGAGCGCCGAAAAATCGTTATTGGTTCTATGGTTTAATGGTTAGCATTCTGGACTTTGAATCCAGCGATCAAACATCGAATCTCGAAAGAACCTGTCGAGTGTTTGTGGAAATTTCTATTGTTCGTATATAGTTCTGGTAACACTTTTGAAAGAGTGTGACACAAAGGACTATCTTAATTGGCATTGAGTTTTTCAGTGAGGAATTTGAATTTTCAGATTTTCATCGTCAACGTTTATTCCGGTATTGAAGGAATTCTAAGATGGAAGATGGAAAAACCATGTGGTCCGCTTGTTTGTAAAGAAAAATGATTAAATGACGACTGAGAAACTCTTATTACGAAGTTGGTTGAGATATTGTGAAAGAAAATCGCACATATATCGTTGAATAGGGTGAAAATCAAAAAGAAAATATTTGTCTTTGATTTCTAATTAAGAAATGAAAATAATCTTTTTGCTTCACTGTTTATTTCTATTGCAGCAATGTCTTTCATGTCGGGGTTAATAAGTTTTTATTTCGAAAGTAAAAGATATTAGATTAATTTCTGGACAAGTAGCGACCACTACACGTTGTCTTGGTATGTTTTTCGTATTTAGCTAGTATAAATGTCGCTAAGAATAAAAGATTGAAAGCTAAAACTAGGGTGCACTTGTAGAGAAATGCTGGATGAATATTGTTTCTTGGGAGAGGATAAATGCGAGAAGAATAGAGGAGGAATTAACAATGCCATATTTGTTTGCCAGTCTATCATGGATGGAGGTGAATTTTTAAAATCAGTATCCATGTATAACGTCATGGCCTGGAGTTTTTCAATTTGTTTTTTTTGGGTTTTTTTTTTTTTAGTGTTCTGAGTTAATCGTGGTGTATTTTTTACCTTGGAGGCTTTTTCCATTCCTTGCAACTCTTTTTCCTTATGGTTATCCATTTGGCTTTTTTCTTATGATCTCTACCTTCCGATATTTTTTCGTTCTTTTAGAATGTCCTATTTTGTCTGTATTGTTTCATTGAAATATCAATATCTTTTTAGTCTTCCTTCTTTCACCAAAACCTTCTAGTTTATCTCTTCGAGTTGTATCGTTTATTCTAATCGTATTGCCTTTCGTCCCAATATATTCTCGCGTTTTTCTCCTGTCTTAGCATTTTTGTTCGTCGTCGAAGCTTTCTTATTTTGTTTCCAGTCTGATTTCTCATTCAGGTTTTAAATTTTTGTTCGTGTTCCTTCGTGGAATCCTGATTCTTTTCACGGACTAATTTCGTTTCTGCATAGATTAGTTCGTTTAATTCCGTGATGTTGTTTGTTGAGATATGGATTAATAATTCGTTTTTTTTTTCCGTTTCGACCTTGACTGTTTTCTAGTTTTGATTCCTGAGCGATGGTAATGTTCTTTTCAGAAATTCTCTTTATAGTCTCTACATTTTTTTCTTCTTGTGTTAATGTTTACTCTGTGTTTGGGTTTGTGGTGTTTCGATTGTTATTACTTTACGGTTCAGTTTGAATAGAGTGTTCTCGTTTTTCGGTATTTACAGGGTCGATTATTATTAGTTACTTGAAACCATATTACTGTGTGCAAGCAAATGATTATTTTTAAATAGAAACCATTGTGACAATACACCACCAGCCGACCCACACTATCTCAACCTCCTAAACTACTCATGGCCATTAGACCTTCTAATGGTTTCTCTCATCTCCGGCCAGGGGTATTTCACATTTCACATTTCCTTACAGACACACAAAACGCAACATACACGAGCGAGAGGGTGGAAGAAAAGAGAATAAAAAACACGGACTTGGGTTGGTCCCAATCGCAAGAACGGAGAAGTTTGTAACATTTTTCCTTCCTTCGTCCTCTTCCGGTCTCGTTGGAGATCTCGCGCGCAAGCCCTATGTGTGGGTTTCGCGCCAAAACAGACAAACGAACCTTCTGACTGGCACTTACCGTCAGCCACACCCACACCCACACAACGAATGCACACATCGAGTCGCACATTACTTGAAACCATACAGTTGTGTATAGATTATTTGTATTCGGTAGAAATACTTGAAATAATATGGCTGTGTTCAAATTATTTGTATAAGATAGGAATACTTGATACTGCGTAACTGTGAAGAAATATTTTAAGAAACAACTACACAAGAAGCATAAATATAAATGTACAATGTACCCAATCCCCTAACCTCTTGACATAAAGTTCTTGATAGTTGTCATACCGATAAAATCAATCACTTCTATGACAAATTAATTTCAAATGTTTTTGTGACGTTTTTCACTTAGGGCGTAAAGATCAGAAGCAGAGCACTTTGTGGTGCTCCGTTCAAGTTTTTATAAATTTTGTTTCAATTGAACAAAGTCTTTCTTTCATCTCAATAAGATCTCAATCTCTGTACACATTTCTATATCTCCACCTCTCTCGCTCTTTCTCTCTCTCTCTCTCTCTTCTTTTCTCTCTCTCTCTCTCTTTCTCCACCTTTCTCTCTTCACCTTCCTATCTCTTTCTCCATCTCTCTTCCTCTCTCTCCCCAACTCTCTCATTCCCCCCCTCTCTCTCTCTCTCTCTCTCACACACACACACACACACACACACATATATATATATCATCTTATTCTTTAGGTTTCTCTGGTGTTTTTACTTTTTTTTATCTTTCCTTATTGCAAACCTCTTTTCTTTGCTCTTTTTCTTCCTTGCCTTTCCAAATTCTTTCCGGTCTGACATTGTTTTGTAGATTCCTCGTTCAGAAAGCGTAATTCATCCTAGATTAGAGGGAAGAGAGATAGAACAGTTAGTATACTATAATCCTAAGTAGAAGAGTTATTTAATCAAAGAAGATATATATATATATATATATATATATATATATATATATATATATATATATTGATAGGTATTGCGATCATGATAATATCAATCAACTGTGTAATAATGATTTAAAAACTGATCAAAATCTTATGACTAGCTGTACTTACTCTTTATTACATACGGGCTTTTAAGATGGCCATTGATATTCATAAAATAATTAGTGTCAAAATCTTTATTTTCTTCACGCTTAATATACGTCTTACTCTTAGGCACCTGTTGTGTAATGGATATCGCCCGCCCACTCTCTTGGTAATCGTAACTAAAGTCAGATGACTCCTTCTCTTCTTACTCAGATCCTCTTTTTTGTGTCTAGTTACTCGATCATATCATATTCAATGCGGTGTTTTTTCCATGTTAACCTTCTTTCTAACAATAACATCTTCACATATCCTCTTTAACTTTTCTATATCCGATGTTTCAAAAAAAGAATATTGAAAGTCTTTTTAAAATTATTTGAATATTTCCAATAAATCCACTTAACGGGAAAAATTGAAGGGGAGGGCATAATTTTGCCGCCTTCTGTTTTTAGTAGCCGATTCTTAGTTGAAATTTACTAAAACTACTTTCTATTGACAATAACTTTATTCATTTCCATTTACAACGAATCATATCAATTTAATGATAACCTATGAGCTTTATCACACCAAATAACACCAACAGACAACTGAAATCTCTCTTCCTAAAATCACTAAACATATTTCATAAGCCACTGTAATATTCAATCTTTTTGGAATAGCAAAATAAGAAATCAACTGGATTTGTGTTATTTTTACTTTTATTTATTTATTTTTCACATGTAGGACTCACAGAAAACAGCACAAAAGAAATCATTTTTAAATCCCTGTTAATTATCAATTTTATCATTTTGCTCAGTAAATGTCGCTATCGTAAAATAACTGACGGGTTTTTATTTAAAGATTTTATTAACGAAATTTACTCCTTGCCCAAAAACAGTGTCTTCTGTAGACATTTGTTAGCGACTCGTCGGCAACAAACGGATGAAAGCGTAGACCAGTATCTACAATCTTTAAAAAGACTCGCCAAAGACTGTGATTTTCAGGCTGTTACGGCAACACAAGCGAGAGACGAATACATCAGAGACGCGTTTATCAATGGAATTACGTCCAACTATATCAGGCAGAGGCTTCTAGAAAATAAAACTCTAGACCTGAATACAGCCTATGACCAGGCTTTCACGCTAGAAATGGCACAAAGGCAACTAGCGTCGTATTCTCAGCCGAACTCCCAAACTGCTTCGATATCTACTGTTCGGACCGGAGAAACTGACGACTGTATATCCATGTGCGATGAGCAACCTACTGTAGCTGCTATTTCCGGATAGAAATGTTTCTTTAGTGGAAACCAGAGATACGACAGACCCAGATCCCCAGCCAGAAACTCAATTTGCAAAAATTGTAAAAAGAAAGGTCATTTCGTTCGTGTCTGTAGATCTCATATGGCGGCTTCTACCAACTACGGTAAGTCCTTGCTTGCTTCGTCTACTCTTAACTTCTCAGTTAGTCTCTCTCGTTCGTCCATGTGTGGAGAAATTAAAGGAGAACCGGTAAAGATACTCGTTGATACAGGAAGCTTAGAAAATGTTTTACCACCCCGATAAAGATAAAAGGCTCGGGTTTGCAGTCACGCTAAGTTCTGAAAGAATTTTAATGGCTAGCAGTTCCCATTCTTCTGCTACCCTTGGACATTGCATAGTATCTCTCCACCTGAGTGGTAGAGAATACAAGAATATCAAGTTATCGGTGATGGCTAACCTTTGCTGTGACCTCATTCTTGGACATAGTTTTCTATGCAAACATTTTTCTGTGGAAATACCTTTCGGATGGCCGTTTCCACCTCTTACAGTTTGTAGACTTACCGCCATATACCGCGATACGGAACCAGACCCTATGCCAGGAGACCTCCAAGAACTGGATGTCCTTAACCCGTCTAACGCTCCTTCCCTTCTACAGAGTACTACTGAAAACTCTGCTGCTGAGAATTCAGTTCCTGCTATTTCTCTTCCTCCACTCTTGGATGATTCTCAGAGGACCTTGTCAGAAGACGCTGACTCACTAAATCTTCGACGTTCTAGTAGAACCCGTCAAAGACCTCTTTATATAACTGAGAACTATCAGCTTTAAACTTTCGTTTTCATTTCTTTTCTGTTTTCAGTTTGATCAAAGGCATCTACAGGACTCACTTAATTGGAGATACCCATTTGAGAGTTGCTGAACTCTTCCTCCATCGACAAATTGACGAACCCGAATTTTCCTGGCCGGCGGAGAATGTGGTCATAAAGGAAGGAACTATATAATCTCCCTTACTTTCTGGGAACGAATTGTCCCTCTTTTGTTTAGTTTACTGATAGGTGGCCATTTTAGCCGTGACTACCTCCAAGACCAGTTCTTAGTTGAATAAAGCTTTTCTTCAAGCTTATTTGACTGACTTCTTCAATCAATTGCAAGCTCTAACATATCATTTATTACACACGCACACACACACACACACACGGAGGAATATTTAACAAACTATATAAAAATATTTGTAATGTTTTGTAATATTTCATTTTTATGTACTTGTTGATATATAAATTCATTTTTGTTTGTATTGCTTTGATTTGAATGGGTTTTTTTGTCCGCATCGTTTACATCGTTTGCTTTTCAATAATGAGCCACCATAAATTGTGGGAGCAACATTATTCGGCAAACAACCCCACAATATGTGAAAAATGGGAATATTCGGTTAAAGGTTGGGAGAAATATGTGAGAAAATAAGTAATGCGGGTATTTGAATAGTTCTTACAGTTTTCAGTGTCATTAGAGAATGGGCGTATCAATTAGGTGCCTTCTGAAATGTCACGTAACAGTCCTAGAAACCCATTCTCGACCACTTTGGCGTATGCTCTTTGAACAGGAAAGATGTTCTGAGACTTTGCCGGGGAATAATAAAGCCACATGCCTATTTTACGATCGTTCATCCACTAAGGTTTTTCAATTTTTGTACCCCTTCTATATACTGTTAGTTCATGGAACAATAAGTGCACATTTGTAGCTGCATTTGTGTATTTTTGTAATAGCCACAACACTACAGGGACTCGTCTTTCATGCCTTTTGTAAAAGCATTTTCTCTTCACCATTTTCTTCTTTTTCTTTATCCTCTTCTTCGTCTCCTCTAAATCGTTGTATTATCAGCTTTGTATCACTAATACCATTCTAGCAATACACTATTGTCTATCAAATAAATTTGACCTTCAAGACTTGTATATTGTATAAGTGTTTTCCTGTGTTTACAATCAAAGATTAATAGATCGATAACAGGTAATAATTACATTATTCCGTGCACTGACGCGGTAAATAAATAATTAAGATAATCAAAGTCAAAGTGGCAACGGGGGAGTCTTTGAATTTTCCGTTCTACCAGTAATTTTCGGATGATCGGTTCATTTTGTAATTGGAGTTTAGGTTGTCTGTCTAGATGATAGATACTTAATATAAAACAAGAAACCTTAAATAGTAGCTCAAAGGTTCTTCTAGAAAGATTGCTTAGGCATTCAATAAGCCACCAAGGTTGATATGCCATTAAACAAAAAAAAAAAAACAGCCATAAACAAGGCTGAAATAGTTAAAAACTATTTTTTATAGAATCTTTAAAAAAGACTAATTAAAAGTAAACGTTGCCGATAGGATTCGAACCTATGCGGGGAAACCCCAATGGATTTCTAGTCCATCGCCTTAACCACTCGGCCACGACAACTGGCTATGAGCGTATTTTTTTAGGCTTCATCAAGATTTCTTCATAGTCGTACTGTAGACGTGAATGTCAGATATACGTGGTGCATTCAATTGGTTTCCAGACTTTTTTGTACAGGCATTTAAAATTGTCGTAGACGCTTGACAATTCAGTATGTTATTGCAATACATCTAATGAGATGACTGACCAATTTTTATGATTTCAGGTTAAATGAAAATCTACAGCAGCAATTGGAATTCACCCTACTAAAGCCTGATTGTCACAGCTGGTAAATTTCAAAAATGCAATCTGGACGTCAGGACACTTTAGAAGAATGATATGCAATAAAATTCTGTTTTAAACTTGGAAAAAATGCCACAGAAATGTATGGAATGCTTCAAACTGCTTTTCGACTATCTTGCATGAATTGAGCATGAGTTTTTGAGTGGCATAAGAGATTCAAGGAAGGCAGGGAGTCTGTGAGAGATGATGAGAGGTGTGGAAGGAGTAAGGAAGTCAATACACCAGAGTTGATTGGCCAAAGTGTTAGGGTTAAGGTTACTCTGTTGAGGTTTTAAGGGAGTACAGGAAGAGATTCCTTGGGAAGGGGCCAGCACTCTTCAAATCGGGTCAGTGGCATTTCCACAAGGACAATGCACCAGTCCACAACTCTATT
The DNA here is from genome assembly GCA_963585895.1 of Sepioteuthis lessoniana. Taxonomy (NCBI): domain Eukaryota; kingdom Metazoa; phylum Mollusca; class Cephalopoda; order Myopsida; family Loliginidae; genus Sepioteuthis; species Sepioteuthis lessoniana. Next base: position 117,555,439 of record OY757913.1, on the reverse strand, counting down.
CTTGTCACAGACTATTTGACCAAGATGGGCATCAAGACAATTGCTCAGCCTCCCTAGAGTCCAGACCTTGCTCCCTGTGACTTTTGGTTATTCGCTAAGCTCAAAGGCTGTCGTTATGAGACAACTAAGGAGATGAATGAGGCTGTGACGAAAAATGTCTTGAAACTTATTTAATGATCCTCGTATGTTTGAAAATAGCCGGAGAAAGGAGGTTGATTAACAGTTTCAATTTCAATCTGTCTCTCATGGAGGTAGGTTGTTAAGTTTCACAGACGGCTCCGAGGAAGATATTAAAAGTCATTTTCTAATGTCTCCACGTGTCTGCAGCTTCGGGCTTAGATGGGTCTAATTCCAGTCGTTCCGGCTTGAGGTACTTTTCCATTCTGGTTCTTAGAAGAATAAATTGTAATAAAGGATATATTAGAGCTTGCAATTGATTGAAGAAGTCAGTCAGATAAGCTTGAAGAAAAGTTTTATTCAACTAAGAACTGGTCTTGGAGGTAGTCTCGGCTAAAATGGCCACCTATCAGTAAACTAAACAAAAGGGGAATAATTCGTTCCCAGAAAGTAAGGGAGATTATATAGTTCTTTCCTTGATCACCACAATGTGTGTATGTAACTAACTCGAATATGATGTTGAAAGACTAAATACTAAACGTGTCCTGTAGACTATAAATATATTTTAGAAAGACGTGTTTTCTCCCATGTTGGTCGTTTGTCTCTTTTGGGATTTGACGAAATGTCTGAGGCTGAGTTCGAGACTTAAACAAGTCCAACCGAAAAGGCAGAACAGGAAAGAAAAAGGTCACATCCATGTTACGTGTATTGAGCTGTGTGTCCCAAGCTGGCAAAGCCAAGCCGCCTCTGGAAGTTAAAATGTAAGAGAATGAGTTATTGGAAGTCGAGAGTATATATAATTAATCTTTGTCATGGGAACGACAGCAAACACACCGTTTATTTTGCGTGGGACAAAATCAAAGGTGCCGACGTAGTTAAGAGTATAAATCACGTGACTTTCCTGACCGATAGGTTCTCGAAACTAATTAGTTTACCGATGTCCACCATCTTTGTTTCGGTTCAAGTGAATCAGTATCCTATTTTCTAGAATTTTCTTGCATCACTGCCATTCTGAAAAATTTAAGAGTGTAAATCCTATAATATCCCTTCTAATCTCCGTTATCCGTCGAGGAGTTATCCAAATGTTATATATTTCTATAAATACATTTTTATAAGGAGTGATCACTTCACATTTTAATTAATATAGAATAGTGAAACATTTTCGGAACAGTTGAAGCCAGTCGGCTTGGAGGGGGGCAGCTGTAGAATACATCAATTGCATCTCGGCAAAGGGATAAGACGAGTGTTCTATATATGACTGTGAACAAGCTGATGGTGAGGCTCCAGTCCTGGAGCTTTGGGGGAATAGAGTACCTCTTAATTAGCTATACTAACCTGTCAATATCGATCTGGAGTCGTAATATAAATTAGGGTCCCATATATAAGTCAAATAGAACTATTTGACCATTTCACCGTGTTCAAAGAGATGACTGATGGTTGAATAGAATTATTAGTGTTACATGCCAATACTCGAAGCCATTAAACTGTGTGGAAATAAATGATTGATATTTAAAAGAATTATTTGTGTCAGATAGCAAAGCTTGAACCCCTTTCACTGTGTGCAAAAAAGATTAGTTTGACCATTTCTAATATTAAATCGAATTGTTAGTGTTATATAGCAATACTTGAAACCACTTAACTGTGTGTAAACAAATGCGCTGTGGCTCGTTTAAAAATGTCATCTACAACTAAGCGTTTACAAATTATATTTAATATATAAAAAAGATTAGTCATTAAATAACCTAAAAGGGTTGATATGTCTTAAAACACAACCAACCAACCAACCAACCAACTTGAACAATTTGCATTAGAAAAGAGAAATAGACAGACAAATTGAATTATTGTATTTTTTCTTTATTTCTTTATATTTTGGGGTGCGTGCGTGCGTGCGTGTGTGGGTTTTTAGTACTTGTTTTAGAAATGGGGGATTTTTCTACATTGAATTTGAATAAGAAAGTGATCCCTTCTCATAAAATAGAATAAGCTTTAATTTTTCCTGGAAAATTAGAAAGATTTCGGTGAATTTCAGGGACTAATTAGTTTAAATCACAACGCGCGTGCGCGCGCGCGCACACACACACACACACATACAAATTACAAGAACATTTTTTCTCGATGAATTTGAATAGATGCACTTAGAGATTAATTTCCAAAAAATTCTAAAATAACTTCACAAAAATTTAAAATGTACAATGAACACGATTTCCTATCCTTTCGGCATAAAATAGCCATATAGGTGTTGACATGCCGTTAACTACAAAATAAATGAATAAAATTATTATTAAAACATAAATGAAATTATAAGAATTGCTTTAAGAAGTTTTCACTAGTATTTCTTTCATCTTATATTTAGTTTTTTTTTTTTTAGCAAAATTAAGTTTCTATCTTAATAAAAGAAATTTTAAAAAAGAAAATACAAAAGAAAAAATTACAAATGAAAAGTTAAAAATGATGACATTGCGTCATCTAACAAATCCGAAGATAATTACTGATTTGTTTTTAGCAAATAAGAACAAAAACGGTATCCTAGGTTCTACCGAGATTTGAACTCGGATCGCTGGATTCAAAGTCAAGAGTACTAACCATTTCACCATAGAACCCACCTTATCTCACCTTCTATCATTATTATACTCATCCTATTTTATGACACGCTTCGTTATTAAGCTTAATTTCCTTAGCTTGCCTTCTCCATACCTGTATTATTTTCTCACACGCAGACAACCCACCAAACATCCTTTCACACTTTAGCCGTTTTTTATTTCTTTTTTTACTATTTACAACAACTTTTCACGACAATATTTCCGCAACATAATATTCATACATTCTCATCTTATTCAACCTTGTGTTTCACTTTTAACTAAATGTTTTTCGTCTCTACGAACTTTATTTTTTACTATTTATTAAAAATCATATAATTTGATATTTATATTCTTATCATATGATTTATTATTATATTATTTAGTATTCATAAAAAATCCTATATTTATTACTATTTATAAAGAATTTGATAACAAGTTTTATCCAAAAAAAAAAAACTTTTTTATCCGAAAATTTGTACTTTATCATTATTAAATTTAAACTATCAAATATTTTAATAGAAAACTGAAGCCAATATCTTCATGGAATTATTAAACATAATTTATTTTCCATTCTTCACAGAAAAACATACAATTGTTGTGGAGCCGATAAGCATGTCGGCCCCGCAAATGAATTAAGTTTAATGCGTGTGAGTAAGTGACAGCCAAAGACAATGAAGCAACAAAAGCGAGGTAACAAATATAACAAGCGACAATTTATTGTCAGATCTACAAACGTGTGTAAAAGTCCGTGATGGTCGTATTCGGTCTTCAGCTAGAATGGTAACGTTGATAGCTGGTATGGTTGAGACGAAGATGAGCGCAGCTTAGTGTTAATTGCGGGTAGAGGGCGTAGGCTGATCGTGTCGTAAGAATGCAGCCATGTCCTAGTTGAAAGCTGAGGTCGGTTGAGTCGTAGAATTCAGCTGGATGATCGTAGCTGGAAGCTGAGGTCGGTTGAGTCGTAGAATTCAGCTGGATGATCGTAGCTGGAAGCTGAGGTCGGTTGAGTCGTAGAATGCAGCTGGATGATCGTAGCTGGAAGCTGAGGTCGGTTGAGTCGTAGAATTCAGCTGGTTGATCGTAGCTGGAAGCCAAAGTCGGTTGAGTCGTAGAATTCAGCTGAATGATCGTAGCTGGAAGCTGAGGTCGGTTGAGTCGTAGAATTCAGCTGGATGATCGTAGCTGGAAGCTGAGGTCGGTTGAGTCGTAGAATTCAGCTGGATGATCGTAGCTGGAAGCTGAGGTCGGTTGAGTCGTAGAATGCAGCTGGATGATCGTGGCTGGAAGCTGAGGTCGGTTGAGTCGTAGAATTCAGCTGAATGATCGTAGCTGGAAGCTGAGGTTGGTTGAGTCGTACAATGCAGCTGAATGATCATTGCAGGAAGCTGGTGTCGGTCGTAGTAGGTAGATCGATATTCCCGGTTATGACGGTAACAGCGAGTCGTACGTGGACTGCGTGGCACCTTCCCCCGGGGCCTCTTCTGGACTTCGGTCCGGAGCGTGGCTCTGGAAAAGGAATAATGGCAGATTTGGGGCCTTTAATTAGGCACCTAGTTTCGACTAGGCTACCTTCGGGTGGGCGAGCTGCATTTTTGTCTCCTTTGTCCCCCATGCACGACACTAGACCAAGCGTCTAGTTTAAGCCGTTAACTGGCATACGTGCCCGGACCCACATTTGGGTTCGTGAAACTGCTTGCCTCATCAGGCTCACATTGCACTAAGTGAGCCGATGAGCAGCACAGACAAGCAGGGTTCGAGTCTCGGCTCGTTCCCGACCTTCCCCTCCCCTTTATCCCCACTTTAATCGGCCTTCGGGCTTTTGACCTTGTGTCAAGTCGTGTCTGGTGGGAGGCAGCGACAAATACATGGCACCTTGCAGGAGCTTCGAGGTCGGGTTTGGTGTTGGCGGCTTGGTCGTGTAGTGTCGGTCGAGCTAGTGACTAAGACTGAACCGTGTCTTAGTGTTATGGACGAAGTGATAGGTCGGAGAGACCGTGGTTAAGGTTTGCCAGACCTTAGTACAGACGAGATCGAGCGAACGAGTCGGAGATTCTAGGGCTTAGTCATGCCTCCTAGTCGTGCGGGCGTATCGGGCGCTAGCTAAGGCTTTGTCGTGTCAAAGTCGTGCGGACGTATCGGACGCGAGCTAAGGCTTTGCCGTGTCAAAGCCGTGCAGACAATAGCTGAGGCTGTGCCACGCCGAAGCTGTACGGACGGTAGCGAAGGCTTTGCCGTGTCAAAGCCGTACGGACATATCGGACGGGAGCTAAGGCTGAGCCGTGTCAAAGCTCTGCACAAACGAGTAGACAGGCCAGGAGGCCAAGGCTAAGATTGGCGTTATCTTAGCGCTGCGCAGATAGTGAAGCGGTAGCTAAAGGCTAAACCGTGCCTTTAGCGCTGTGCAGCCAATCGGACGAGCGGAACCGAGCGAAGGTTATGACCGGCTGGTCTTAGAATCTGTCTTCGTGTTTGCCTACTGGCCGTCTATTTCGGCGAGCCAATAAAGGCTACCAGAGATACTCCGACCCGCAGACGGCGACCTCTCATGGCCCTTAAAAGGACCGTTTGTGTATAAATATGTGATGGGAAAGGCGAATGCACCACGTGATGTAGGATTCGAACCTTTCGGAGACCGCTAAGACCGGCTCCTGAGAGCATCCGAGGACCTCTGTTATTTATCGATGCGTCCCACCAACGCACGAATGTGACACAAGGCCATTTTTAAGGTGGGTCCGGTTGCAGGGCCGAAGCCCGCACGCGTCTGGCAAAGCCAAAAATACCTTCGACCCCGTCGGCATTTCCCTTTTTGGGGCGCCTCAGGCGCCAGGCAATAAACATCGCTTTTCTTCATTTTCTTTCACACATTTTTCAATTCCTTCTCATTAAAAATGATTATATAGAAAATCAAACTGATTCCAGTGGAGAAGAGGGAGTATAAGACAGATACTACACTCGAATCATAGGTTGAAATATCGTACTTATAAACTAGAAGAATTAAGATACATCCGCTGATAGCTACCGTTACCATGGCAATACAAATAAATTATAGAAACAAAAAAATATATATAATAGACCATAACAATTGTTTTATTAAGTTTTCAATCGCATTTCTTTCATCAATTGGCCAGTCGGCTGGGGCTGTAGAATACACCGACTGCACCTCTGCAGAGGGGTAAAACCCACCCAACGAGTGTCCTGGATATGGCACTAAACAATCTGATGGTGAGGTTCCAGTGATACTGGAGCCTTGGGGAATGCGGAGTACCCCTTTATTGCCATTGCTCCCTGGTCCACTCTGGTCCGGAGTGGTAGCACATCATATGGGTCCTATCTATGGGTTAAATGGAACTAAACCATGTTCCTCTCACTATAGTGATTTTTGCATTTAAACTGCGTATTTATGCTAAACAGAATTGTTTAAAATAAAACTGTTTTGACATTGGAACTGCCTACTGAATTTTTCGAAATAGAACTGTTTTGACGTTTAAACTGTGTACTTATGCTGAACTGAATTATTTGAAATAAAACTGTTTTGACATTTAACTCTGTGTATTGCCCAGTCGGCTGGTGCTGTACAATATCCTAACTGCACCTCTGCTGAGGGATAAGACCCACTCCCAAAGAATGTCCTGGATATGACGCTGAACAATCTCATGGTAAGGTCCAAGTAATGCTGGCTCCTTGGGGAATACGGAGCACCCCTTCATTACCATTGCTCCCAGGTCCACTCTGACCCGGAGTGGTAGCACCTGATAGGGCCCTATCTATGGGTGAAATAGAACTAACGAAATACTTATGCTAAACTGAATTGTTTAATTAAACTGAATAGCTTGAAATAGAAATGTTTTTGACATTTAAACCGTACTTACATTTAAACTGCGTACTTGTGATAAACTGAATTATTTGCAATAGAACTGTTTTTGACATTGAAACTGTATTTACACTAAACTGAATTGTTTAACATAGAACTCTTTTGACATGTGACAATGTGTAGACAAAATCAGTACTCGTACTAAATTGAATTAGCTGAATTAGAACTGCTTGACTAAACTGAAGAGCCAGAAATCGAAATGTTTTTCACAATTAAACTGTACTGACATTTAAACTGCGTGCTTATGCTAAACTGAATTATTTAAAATTGAACTGTTTTTGACATTGAAACTTGTCTTACACTAAACCGAACTGTAACATATAACTGCTTGAATAGTTTGAAATAGAAATGTTTTTAACAATTAAACTGTGTACTTATGCTAAACTGAATTGTTTTAAATAGAAGTGATTATTTCAATAAAAATGGATTTGGCGTTAAAAAAAAATACAAAGGTTGATATGCCATAAGACCCAACTAACCAACAAACCAAAAATCTTTCATCAATTTTCCCTGAATTTTCAGCTCAACGTTTGGCTGGTTATTCCTGTTAATTAAATAATTAAAAAAGCTGAGATAAAATTGAATAACTAATAAAAAGATTAAAAATAACAACAATGATTTATTTATAAAACTTATTTGCATAATTTCTCAATTTATTGTTAACAAAAACCCCGAACAGGTTCTACCGAGATTTGAACTCGGATCGCTGGATTCAAAGTCCAGAGTGCTAACCATTACACCATAGAACCTTTATGCCTATCTTTACTCTAGTTATAGTTTTATAGACACGCTTTGGTGCAAAGTTTAATTTTGCCAGGTCACCTTCCATATCTACATAGTTTTTTCATTGACACGCTTTCTCTTACATTTTCCTAAATCTTCGCCGATGTCACCGTTTATTTTTCTGTTTTTTTCAAATCTTCTAACTATTTCCACTAAATCCTTCCCACACGTATATTTCACTCATCATATTTTATATCCTTTCTCCTTTCATTAAGTCTTCTGCCAGATTTTGACCTGAGAATTCATTTTTTTTATTGCACACTTTTTTCCTCATCATGGTAGGTTTTATTTTCGATTTTTCTTTTTCTCACTACGTTTCGGCCAAATTTCACCTCTGGCCTTCTTCAGGTGATTAACTGCGACCTCCGATAGGAATGCTGAGTTTTGTAACCGTATCCCCAGTAAAAAAAAAAAAAAAAAAAAAAGAAGCTACCAAGATGAGGACAAAAGTCTGCAATAAAAAAATTAATTCTCAGATTAAGAAGCCTCATCTCAAAAGGATTCCCAATAAAGACAATTACCAGATTTTGAAGTTTAGCAACTTTGCAGTGAATCTGCTCAACGGTTTGTGTGACCTCATGCTGTGTTTATTGTGCAGACTCTGAGGTGGTGTCACAAGATCTTAACTGCGAGTACAGACATAATTACCGAACTTATTATTTTATAGGACACCCTTTAGTGCAAAGTTTGATTTTGCCAGGTCACTTTCCATATCTGCATAGTTTTTTCATTGACACACTTTCTCTTACACTTTCCGAAATCTTAGCCGATGTCACCGTTTCATTGTTCTGTTTTGTCTGTTTTTTTAAATCTTCTAACTATTTCCACAAAAGCCTCCCCACATGTATATTTCCGTCATCAATTTTTATATCTTTTCTCCTTTCATTAAGTTTTGTACCAGATTTTGAAGTTTAGTAACTTCGCAGTGAATCTGCTCAATGCTTTGTGTGACCTCATGCTGTCTTTATTGAGCAGACCCCGAGGTTGGGTCACAAAATCTAAAGAAAACAAGAAAATTCAAATTAATGCTTTAAACAACTGGACTTGTTCACAGATGGAGGGTGTGTGTGTTTCTTTGAACCTTCGTTTAGCTTTGTCCCCGTGTGTCCGGGGCGAATTCTTTTTTTGCCAAATCCTCGCTGATTACTGAAGCTCTATGAGCGTTAACAGATTAGGAGCGCATCTCTGACTTCCGTTGCTTTGTGGACGTTTTTTGGTGTTGTCGTTGGGAAATTATGATGTTCATAACTGACTCCATCCTTTTTTGTTATCTTCTTTTTGTTTATTGAAGCCGTAAAAGAATTAAGGACGGTGAAGACATTAAAGGTGTAGCAGAAAGAAACCCGTATGTTTGGCGCGTAAATCCTTTTGACCGTTAGTCTCGTCATATAATTTCACCCAATGGGGATGACAAACCCCATTCGGCACGGATGGTTTTCCCGGTGATATCAAATTTGGTAAAAGCCTGCCAAACTACTTCTTCCTCAAAATCTTTCGAGCTGGTCGGACGTATTTCTGTCAGCTCCTTTATCAGCAGCAACTCACCACCATGAGGATGGAGCCATCTGGTTCATGGACCCTTTGGGTTTACCCCTTTAGACACAGGGGTTTCCAGTTGAAAATGAATTAGACGTATTAATTTCGCCTCTGCCAATTCAGCTACTTTTCTGGAGACCTTTATACTTCTCTCCTACAGGACCACGCATCATAGCTGAATATTTATTTCCTGATCTACTGTCTAATTCATGGACCTTTGATTCTATACTTCTAGACCCAGGGATTCACAGACAAATACGTTTTAGACGAATTCATCCCGGCTCTGACAATTCAGCAACTTCATTCCTGTGTTATATATTGGTCCTCGACCGAGCCGTCAATCAAGAGAGGCACCAGTGTAAATCAGTGGAAGAACAGCGGAAGCAGGAGGACGGTAGACAATAATATAACCAGGTGCCAGACGGTTCGAGTCGGTTGGAGACAGGATGCCGAAGTGAGAACCAGCTGCAGACAGAGGGTTTTGGGCTTTAGTGACTCCCAGTTGAGCAACCCAAGCCAAGATGCAAAAGAAGTGCTGCTATGGGCGAGGAATAAGAAGGGTCAATATAGCAGTCTGTCCTTGTCTCCACTCATTTCTCACACACAACAAACATCACCCTTTCGAAAATAAAGTGTGAGAGATTTATATAAAGAAGTGTATTCGTTCGTCATTGAAGTCGTCATTACAGTTGATTATGTTCCGGTATATAGTTGTATTGTGGCTATACAACACCTGGAAAACATTGAGGAGACAGCAATTACTTCTCTCCCACAGCAACAAGGACCCCATATCAACGGCTGAACATTCACTCCTGTTCAAAAATCAGCAGCTCAATATTTGCCATGACTACAGCGACGCATATATTGCTCAGACATTTAGCTGCTGTGATTCTTTCTCAACTCGATAACTATTTCTTCCTTCCTACGAGAGTTGCAGCATAAATGTACCCTTTATTCTGGCTGCCATTAAACCTTCTTGAAAACCTTTCGATAACTCGTTCCGACACATTTATTTTCCTTTAAATATAACGTGATGGTAACCTGTTCAAACTTTCCGTTATAAAGGGATCTCAAGAATCATTTTTTTCCAAATTGTGAATCGTCGGCATGGAGGGTCATTTTGGAAAATATTGAATCGTCGACATGGAAGTTAATTTTGGCAAATTGTGAATAGTCGGCATGAGGGTAATTTTTGCAAATTGTGAATTTGATGGTCCACCATTTGAATCTGTGTTCAGCTAACCCTGCTACGAGCAGATGACACAACGCACTGCTAGGCTAGAAGCCTTAGCAGACACTTAGTTTTCATGGCTAAGGTGTCATTACTAACGGCAAAGTGTGAAACAGTTTCGTTCTGGCGGTATGCCACTGAGAGATGAACCCAGACCAAGATGCTCATCAGACGTCGATCAAGATGCTTAATGAGAATTGCTGACAAGCAATCTGCGTAAAAGTGCGTAAGAATTAACGCTTACCGTCAATAGATCCCAATCTACAATCGGTCATCACTTGAAAAAGATATAAAAAGTGAGTAAGCAGGGCGTTTTGGCTCAAAAAAAAAAAAAATAAATAAATAAATAAACATTGCATATCCATAACAACAAGTTTTCTTTTAAGGCAGAGAAATGACCCTCTTTTTAAGAATATCATTACAGGTGACGAAAAAAGGGTTTATACTGACCACTACTAGAATTGTTTATCTAATTCTAAAAAAGAATAAATAAAAGTTTTCCGCGTGTATGTGTGTGTGTGTGTTTACAAGAATGTGTTTGTATGTTTGTATGTATGCGTGAGTGTTCGTCGTCCATATATGTGTATACACATTCGGGTTATTTTTTTAACCCCTTTTCCCCACAATAACTTACAATTGTTAATATGTAGCGGAAGGAATTTTCGTATTTTGGTTTGGTGCGTCATTTAATTCGACGCATAATTTCACCCTATTTTGACCGAACCACCTTTCTGGGCAGCAGTAATTGAGAAAAGCCGTCAAACACCCTTTTTGGCTGAACAACTCCGTTCGATGCAGACGTCTCACTGGCTGCTCTTCAATAGCAGCAGCAGCAGCAGCAGCAGCAGCAGCAGCATGGACACAATGAGGGTACCTATCTAAGTTATGGGTCTCTTGCATCTATTTCTCTTAGACCAAGGGATCCCAGTTGAATATGAATTAGATAAATTCAATACGCCACACACAGGAACAACTTTATTTCACCCCCAAAATTGGCTATATCGACTGCGATGCCGAATCTCGCTCCGACACCTCGCGACTACTTCACCTCTGGGCAACATTTTCTGGAGACATTCACGCTTCTCCACGAATAACCAGAACCACATACTAACGGTGACTTCAACGTCTGTTTCCTCAAACAGCAAGAAAATTTAGACTAATAGAAAAGTTATCCCCGCAAGTAGGGGTTAGATAATACCACAACTGTTCTTCTAGAAAGACGGTTTTGGTATTCAACAACCCACTAATTTTGATATGCGATTAAACAAAACAAAAAAATCCTTAAACAGGGTTGGAATATGTAAAAACTATTTTTATATAATCTTAAAAAAAAAGATTAGGTAAAAGTTACACGTCGCCGATAGGATTCGAACCTCTGCAGGGGAGAATCGAATGGATTTCTTGTCCATTGTCTTAACCACCCTAATCAAAGTGTAAAATCTTTAAATAAAAACCTGTCAGTTATTTTACGATAGTGACATTTACTGAGCTAAATGATAAAATTAATAATTAACTGGGATTTAAAAATGATTTCTTTTGATCTGTTTTCTGTGAGTCCTACATGTGAAAAATAAATAAATAAAAGTAAAAATAACACAAATCCAATTGATTTCTTACTTTGCTATTCCAAACAGATTGAATATTATGAAATATGTTTAGTGATTTTAGGAAGAGAGATTTCAGTTGTCTGTTGGTGTTATTTGGTGTGATAAAGCTCATAGGTTATCATTAAATTGATATGATTCGTTGTAAATGGGAAGGAATAAAGTTATTGTCAATAGAAAATAGTTTTAGTAAATTTCAACTAAGAATCGGCTACTAAAAGGGAAGGCGGCAAAATTATGCCCTCCCCTTCAATTTTTTTGCCGTAGAGTGGATTTATTGGAAACATTTAAATAATTTTGAAAAGACTTTCAATAATTTTTTCTAAATATCGGATATAGAGAAGTTAAAGAGGAGATGGGAAGATAATTTTGTTAGAAAGAAGGTCAACTTAGAAAAAACCCGAATAAAAAATAAGTTCGTGATGACGAGCATGGTATGTTCTATTGTGTAATGGTTAGCATTCTCGACCTTGAATCCAGTGATCCGAGTTCAACTCTAGATGGAACCTCTAGATGTTTTTTCCTTAATTATAGATTGGAATTGTTATGTGATCATTTTGAACTTCTTATATGAAACATTAATTTTCATGGAAATTTGCTTTGTATTTTTTCTTTTATAGAATAACGATCTTTGTATTGTAATAAGAATGAATAGAAATAAGATTAGAATACTAATAAAAAAAATGACAACAATGTTTCATTTATATAATCCTACACAAATTGCACAATTGCTTTTTGTAATTAACTAAATATAATCAACAGGTTTATACTGAGACTTGAATTCGGATCGCTAAATTTAAAGTCCTGTGTGCTACCCATTACACCACGCAATCTTTTCCGTGCTAAATTCAATATCTTTTCTACTTATTCTATTATCAAATGCGTCGGGGCAAAGTTCAATTTTGCCAGGCACTTTCCATATCTACATAGTTTTCATACCTTCTAAAATATTCTTTTAGACTTTGTTAAATCTTAGCCGTGTTCACCCATTTATTTTTCTGGCATTTTAAAAACCTTCAAACAATTTCTGTTGCATAACTTGGGTGATGTACAGATACGAAAACAGGTGGACTCTTTGTTGTTCAGGTACGAACGTTTTATTATTAACTTCTGAGTTCGGTTCTTCCACGCGAGGTGAGAGACACAATTCTGAAAAGTCTTTCGTATCATACTATGCTAACAACACCCTCAACGTTCGGCAAATCTCGTAGTGTTTTAGATCTCAATTCATCTTCGCTGGTCGGGACCCAAAACACTTAACCGCCGCCGCAACGGTAGAAAACTAAATTCTTTCTGGCAGAAAACTCCATTCTCTGCCCCAATGGCAGAAACTCAATTGTCTGCCTGCATGGTCCAATCTTAAATCCTCAACACCATGGTCGGACCCCAACTTCTCCACACCATTGTCGGAACTCAACTAAATCTTTTTCAAAATCTTCCAATTTTTTAGCCCATCTCTTTTGGGCATGACGTCATCCACACTCCAGCCCCATTTTCTGTCTGGAGTTTATTATGATAAATGGTGATTGTCATATCCTTTGCGCGCGAACGTAAACTGCACCAATTGACTACACACCTGAACTCTTAACCCGAATAGTTCAAAGCCCGACCAAACTGAATGATAAAACATAATTTATGAAAAATGATTAAAATAAAAAAAATCATTTCTTAATTATGTAACACACCTTCCCCCCCCCACACACAAAATAAGATCATTTTGTTATCGAAGATAACAAAATATTTTTTAAACTAAAGTAACAGGCATATATATAAAGGAACAGACAGAATACATTCAAAATCAGATAGATAAGATTAGAGACTCGGTGGAAGATAGACAATCTAGAATTGCCTGGCAAACAATAAACGAAGTGAGCAGAAGAAAGAACACGGCCAAAGCAAAACTTAAAGCAGCAAACCAACAAGAAAGAATAAAACTGTGGAAACAGCACTTCGAAAACTTACTTGGAAACCCACCAAAAATAACGCCTGAACCAATCACCAGAATAATTAGCAAACAATTAGACATTAAACTTGGACCGTTCACACAAGGAGAACTCGACTCGGTTCTCAGAAAAATTAAAAATAGGAAAGCTGCAGGACTGGACGAAATTCCCCCGGAAGTATGGAAGACCAGACAATTCGACGACATACTGCTCCGACACTGCAACGCAGTATACAATCAAAATCCGATAGAAAAATGGACGAAGGGATGCATACTCCCCTTCCCTAAAAAGGGGGACCTCGGATTAGCCAAAAACTACCGAGGCATAACACTAACATCCTTAGCTGCCAAAATCTACAATGCCCTACTACGAAACAGAATAGAACCCAAAATCGACAACATACTTAGAAAAAACCAAAATGGCTTCCGAAGAAATAGATCTACGACCTCACAAATATTAACCATCCGCAGAATCCTTGAAGGTGTACGGGCAAAGAACCTACAAGCGACATTAATATTTGTCGACTTTACCAAGGCTTTCGACTCCATTCACAGAGGAAAGATGGAACAAATCCTACTAGCGTACGGCATACCTAAAGAAACCGTAGCGGCAATAACGATTCTCTATAAAAACACTAAAGTAAAAGTACGATCACCAGATGGAGACACAGAATACTTCGACATAGTAGCAGGAGTACTACAAGGAGACACGCTGGCTCCGTATCTCTTTATCATTTGTCTAGACTACGTACTTAGAACATCGATTGACAAAATCAAAGAGAATGGCTTCGAACTGACGAAGAAAAGAAGCAGAAGATACCCCGCAACAACAATCACCGACGCCGACTACGCCGATGACATAGCGATACTGGCAAATACACCTGACCAAGCCGAAACACTTCTGCATAGTTTGGAACGAGCAGCAGCAAGCATAGGCCTCCATGTTAATGCACATAAAACGGAATATATGTGCTATAACCAAACGGGGGACATCTCCACTCTAGAAGGAACCCCTCTTAAACTAGTAGACAAATTCACGTACCTAGGAAGCAGCGTCGAATCAACCGAAAAGGACATCGAAACGAGGTTAACGAAAGCATGGACAGCTATCAATAGGCTATCGACTATATGGAAATCAGACCTAACCGATAAAATGAAACGCAGTTTCTTCCAGGCAGCGGTCACATCGATACTGCTATATGGATGCACTACATGGACGCTAACAAAACGGCTGGAGAAGAAACTAGATGGCAATTACACAAGAATGCTGCGTGCAATCCTCAACAAGTCCTGGCGGCAACACCCAACAAGACACCAACTGTACGGCCACCTGCCCCCTATCACGAAAACTATTCAAGTTAGGCGAACCAGACATGCAGGACATTGCTGGAGAAGCAGAGATGAACTCATAAGAGATGTACTCTTATGGATCCCCACACACGGCCGCGCAAAAGCAGGACGACCAGCACGAACGTACATTCAGCAGCTATGTGAGGATACAGGTTGTTGTCCTGAAGACCTGCCTAGGGCGATGAACGATAGGGAGGAGTGGCGAAAGAGGGTCAGGGATATCCGTGCTGCCAGCACGATATGATGATGATGATGAAAGTAACACTCTTCCTCATGATGACTTGACCAACAAAATTACAGGAAAACCAAATGATAAGAATTAAAATATAAAGGAACAACACAACGAATCATTCATTTAGTCCAAAGACTCAAAGTCATTAAAAAAAAAAAAGTGTTCGTATCGTCCTTCATTTTCTTTTTTTAAAAATAATTTTTGGTTCTTTTTTTTGGGGGGGGTGTTTACTTTATCAATTGGCATTTATTTATTTTTTAGTCTTTCTTTATTTATTTTTGTCAACGGATCAATTGCTCATTATCTGTCTTTTGCTCTTTTTCCTTTCCTTCTACACCCGTAACTCATTACTTCTAACCTTTTTCTTTAGTAATCTGTCATTAATTTATATATATATATATATATATATATATATATATATATATATATATATATATTAATAACGCACACTACCTTTGTTTGTGCCCTGTACATTTTCCATTAAAGCGTCCTTTACAACAAAGAAATGTGGTGAAATTTCCCAGGAACCTTTTTTTTCTTTCCAACCAACACAAACCGTTCCCGTTTTTGTCCCCTTCTTTCTTCAACTTTTACCCGACGTCAATCGGTTCATATCTCATCTTTCCAATAGCTAACGAGTACTTTTCTTTCTATTTTATTTCAGTAAGTATCTCTACAAAAGCATGGCTCGTATCCAGCCAACATCTCTTCATTTTTACGTATTCCGACCACGACAACACAATACTAGTGTCTTGCCTACTTCCAAAGATGAGTTAAAATATCCCAGGGGTTCTTTCCTAAGCCACCCAAACCTTTTACGGTCTTTTACTCTTTTTTAATAGTTAACAAGATTACTTTATTTATTCATCGATTTGGTCAACTATATTTCACCCTCTAGAACAATTCAAAACCGAGTCCATGAATTTTTCGGTGCATACAACGAGATACGTCAAGATTTTTCACGCATACTCCCTAATCTCCCATCCCTTGTTTCAAAATATCCTCTTCAACATAACTGTCTGGTCTCCTACCAAACCCCAAAAATTCTCAACCCCATTCCAGGGGGACCTTCACAACCCGGTCTGGCCACTAACCAGTACCTCAAATAAAATCTCAAACCCATCCCAAGGGGAATTCACAAAACGCTGGCCAGGCCACTAAACAGTACCTCAAATTCTCGAATCCTCTCTCGGGGAAGACCTTCACAAAACCTGGTATGCTTCTACCAGTGCCCAAAATATCGATTCCATTCAAGGGAGACTTCACAGGACACTTCCAATTTCCACAACTTTTCCAAACACTGAACCCATCCCACAGTCCTAACTATGGTATATGAGCATTCTCCCGGCAAATATATCATTGATTTTCAGAATCCTTCTTGAGCTCGGATTAAAATCCTAATTTCAAATTACTATGCATTACGATAGCATCTACAAGTTACTACAAAATTTCATTCCCAAAATTTTTGTTTACTGTCAAAGTTCATTCATGAAAGTTAGAATTCCCAACCCAAGTGGAAGTCTACATTATGACCTGTCAATCCTTTTAACGTAGGGACAATATATCTGTCCACCATTCCCATCTTTCTTTTTCTTCTTCTTTCTTTGCCAAAACATAGCAGTAAACTGCATCAACTCATATGTAAAATACACTAGACTTGATCACCGATTTTCAATTTTCTTTGATAATCATTTAAATTCTATTGGATGCGACACTTAAAACCTTGAAAGACAGATACAACCAAATTTTTTCATAATCAGCTAAATTTTATCAACGCGAACCAGGAAATTTAAAGATACACCGAAAGAAAAAAAAACACTTTTCTTAATTTGAGCAATGTACCGACCACTTTCTCTTGTTTTTTGTTTTTGTTGTTGTTTTTTTTTTACGTAATTAAATAAATTCTATCGAGAACACTTAAAACGGTTGAGAAAGACATAAAACTTATACAATGAGCAAAGTACCTTATTTTTCTTCTTTTTTCTTTTCATGCCTTCTTCTCGATTCTTTTGTTCTATTCTTTTTTCTTCTTCGTGTTTGGGGCTTGTGTCGACATTTTTTCTTCTTCGTTCTGGGGCCTTGTGTCGAACATCTTTTCTTCTTCGTTCTGGTATAATATAATGGCCGAGGGATTTCGTTTTTTTTGCCTTGGGGTTTAGTTAGGCTGAGAACCTTTCGGCTCAGTGCATTGGTTACTTAGGTGCAACATTAACGCAGGTGTTCACGCGTGCGCGGAGCAGACGTGTCACTCAGAGATGTCACAATAGCCCGATATGGGAAACGGGGCTAGCAAGTGCGAATAACGTCACGCACCGGAAGAGCGCAGAGGATTTTGGGAAATTGAAGAAAGTTAGTAGAGTTGAGACTAGACACTGGACGAGAAGGGTTGACTTCCGCTAGCTCGCGGAGGCCTTGGGCAGGTGTCGCACGATATGGGGGGAGGGGGCAGATGAAAAAGCCAGAATAGAAAGATTGTGCCTCTCCCTCCTTATGTCGAAAAACCTTTAAACTCAAAGGTAAGGAAAAGTTTCGTAACTGAACTGAGAAGTCGTAAGTGTTTTTTGTGTTTCGAGATTCCTATGTTCTATGTTATATATATATGAACATTATATGTCCATTTCGCACATATCCTTATATGGGTATGGTACACTGGGGCCTTGTGTCGAATATCTTTTCTTCTTCGTTCTGGGGCCTTGTGTCAAACATCTTTTCTTCTTCGTTCTGGGGCCTTGTGTCGAACATCTTTTCTTCTTCGTTCTGGGGCCTTGTGTCAAACATCTTTTCTTCTTCGTTCTGGGGCCTTGTGTCGAACATCTTTTCTTCTTCGTTCTGGGGCCTTGTGTCGAACATCTTTTCTTCTTCGTTCTGGGGCCTTGTGTCGAACATCTTTTCTTCTTCGTATTTGGGCCTTGTATCGAACATCTTTTTTTCTTCGTTCTGGGGCCTTGTGTCGAACATCTTTTCTTCTTCGTTCTGGGGCCTTGTGTCAAACATCTTTTTTTCTTCGTTCTGCGGCCTTGTGTCGACATTTTTCTTCTTTTCTAACTTGTTACTTGTCTGCGGAGTAGAGTTTTTTTTTCTTTCCGTTGTCTCCTTCATTCTGGGGTGTTGTGTCGAACATTTTTCTCTTCTTTTTTTTGGTTGGGGTACCGCATTTTTTTTCTTGTCTTTGGAATTGAGTTTTTTCTTTCCGTTGTTTTCTTCTTCGTTCTGGGTAGCACAGTTTTTTTTTTAATTTTTTTTCTTTGGAGTTGAGGTTCTTATAATTCTTTTTAGGTTCTCTCACTTCCATCGGAAACAACAGTCGCCTAAAATTGATTTCCATCATTTTTAGCCGCTTCTAATCGTCTAAAGCACCGTGGTTAACCCAAGGTCAAAATCAATCTATGTCTTCCTTTTTATTTCTTCTTGCAAAGGCATAGCAAGTCACTGTACACCAAAATAATTAATATGTTGCATAACTTGGGTGATGCACAGATACGAAAACTGGTGGACTCTCTGTTGTTCAGATACGAACGTTTTATTATTAACTTCTGAGTTCGGTTCTTCGACACGAGGAGAGAGATACAATTCTTAAAAATCTTTCGCATGCATACTATGCTAACCCTAACCCTCAACGTTCGGCACATCTCATGGTCCAATCTCCATTTTTCAACACCATCGTCAGAACTCAACATTTTAACACCATCCTCGGAACACAACTTTTCAACACCATTGTCCCAACTTTACAGAATCTTTTTTCAAAATCTTCCAAATTCTCAGCCCATCTATTCTGTGCATGACGTCATCCACACTCCAGCCCCATTTCCTGTCTGAGGTTTATTAAGACAATGGTGATTTTCATATCCTTTGCGTGTGAGCGTAATTTGCACCAATTGACTACACACCTGAACTCTTAACCCGAATAAGTCAAAGCCCAACAAACCTGAATGATAAAATGTAATTAATGAAAAATGATTAAAATAAAAAAAATCATTCCTTAATTATATAACATTTCCAAAAAAGATTTTCCACGTGCGATTTATACGTATGTATGCATATATATGTATGCATCTATATATATAGGTATCTATGAATGTATGTATATATGTATGTGTGTATACATTTGCATATGTATTTTTTCATTTATTAAGAATACTTGTAGCGAACGAATAAATAATTAAAAAATTAAAATTAAAAGAAAATAGATAAATAGATAAAAAGAAAACTATTAAATTTGAAGAAACTCCCCGAGGTCTCTAACGGAAAAGGAGATGACGCATGCGTAAAAGAAAAAAGATTTTCCCCTTGAAAAAGGAAACGATATCATCTTTCTCTTTCAGGCAATGTCCGTCGAACCAACAACATCATTTTTGCTGTCTAGTGTTTTGGGCACCACGCTGCGTCTTGGGACGTAGCGTCAGTTAGTCCCTTCACCAAGTAAATAAAGGAAAGTAAGGAAGAAATGTTTTCGTCTCTTATCTGTTTCTATCTTCTCTTTTTGTATATTTCTTTTTGGACTTTCTTTGGGCAAGGCATTGCGCTGGCTAGTCAACGTGGGGTGAAACAGTGTAACCAAAATATGGAGTCAGATATCTTACGGCAACACGGCCTTGCCCTTCGCCCCTGACCTTCAAAAAGCCTTCAAATCCCACATACTTACAACGTCAGACATGTGGGGTATTTTCGTATGCATGTGTCCATATATACATATGTACGTACGTATGTATCGTAGTCAACAGGCTACTCAAAATACAAAAAAAAAACATTTCCCAGAAGTGATGAGTCACTGATACTGTCAGCCAATTGCTATGTAGAGACTGGTTGTTAAGGAATCAAATCACTCCACATAGACCGTCTTTTAAAATAATAAATTCATCCGGTCTTTCAAAGTACAGTCCACAACAAATGGACAAAATATATAGTAATAAAAAAAAACCTCGTCGAAGTAGAATGAAGTCTCTCACTACTATTTTGTGATAATAAGCAAATTCATTCTACTTAGACAACTAAGGGTAGTAACGCACTGTAGACATAAAAAGCAGCAGTATTTAAACGGTCGGCAGCTTTGGCTGGAGGTCAGCTAAGGGTATGGGAGGAATCCGATTCTCTCCTGGTCAACTCTACAACCGAAGCCTTATCAGCAGCAGCTGCCCATGACGCTCTGCTCCATGCTCCCCCTTAAGCTGACGTCTTGATTCCAGCCAGCAGACGACGCAGGAATACTACCAGCCTCTCAGCTTAACAGCTCTTTTCAGAGCTAACTCAGAAAGTCTATTCCAACACCTCCTGAGACGGCACGATTCGGCGGTCCCGACTACCAGCCTCTCAGTCTAACACCACTTTTCCGGGCTAATTCCGAAAGTCAAACCTAATACACTCTCAGACTGCACGACCCACTACCTTCCTGCACCAGCGACCACACTCCTGCACCAGCAACTACCTTCCTGTACTATCGACCACCCTCCTGCACCAGTAGCTACCTTCCTTCACCAGCGACTACCTTCCAGCACCTGCAGCTACCAGTCCTGCGCCAGCAGCTACCTTTCTGCACCAGTGAATACCTTCCTGCACCAGCAGCTACCAGCCCTACAACACAGCTACCAGTCCTGCACCAGTGACCACCAGTGCTGACTACCAACGACGACCAGTCTCGCATCAGCAATCCATTCTTGCACCAGCGACTAGTTCCTGCACAATCCAGTTTCCTGGATTTTACGGACCGGCATCCACCGAAGATATCCGGTATATATATCTATAATTTACAAATATCATCGCTTAATTAAGCAACCATAACTTATTCATTGAATTCACTTGAGACTTTTTCAGCTCCTGTCGCTGACTGATATTCTTGTTGATAATTCCAAAAGTTTCGCGTAACAGGCGCACTGGGAGAGAATGGTGTTTGATGTTCCTGAGGTCATCAGGAGTTTTAAATCTTTCAACATCAGATTTCATCGCCCAGGTAACCCAGCTGGGATTGATCCCTTACCCGCTTGTATCCCATTTGCAACTATCCAAGAGCTTGCCCGCTTTATCGAAAGCCACGGCATCTTTTTCCTGCCTACACTGTAATGGCTGTAATGTTCCTGATATTTTTTGGCAATTTCTGTTTTGCCAATTCTAATCAAGACCCTGCCGAGCGAGCCTCCTGCAACACCATCAACAACGCACTGCTGTAAGTTAACACATAAGTACCTGTAACGCCCAGGTTTTCAATCATTAAAGTATATCTGCAGTTAACTACCGTTACCGTGGCAATATAAATGAATCATAAAAGTATAAGAAATCATTATAACAATACAAGATGATCAGGTTCTACCGAGATTTGAACTCTGAATTCAAAGTCCAGAGTGCTAACCATTACACCATTTGACCTTGTTTATGCCCAATGCCATATTTATTGTCTTTATTTTTTTTATATGACACGCATTCGTGCAAAGTTCAATTTTGCCTGTTCACTTTCCATATCTACAGAGTTTTATCACCTTCTAAAATATTCTCTCAGACTTTGTTAAATCTTCGCCGTTATCACCATTTCATTTTGCTTTTTTTTTTGTCTTCTATTTCCACTAAACTATTTCCGTGTTGGATATTTCCGCATATATGAATGCTTAGATATGTATATATGTATATATGAATGAATATGTATGTATATTTACGGGCATAAGTATTTTTTTATTTGTTTACAATTATTATTATGTGTTTCTTATTATTTCTGGTGCATCAAAATTATCTTCCGATATATATTTATATATATATATATAATAAAAGATGGATGTCAAACACCTTCAACAGGTTTAGTAGTAATATTTCGTTCTTTATTCAAGGAAGAACTTCTTCAGACTAAAATTTTTGTGAGTTTTTCTACATTTTAGTAATTGAGCAAATAGATGAAATAATGGTGAAAAGGTAAATAGGTATAAAGAGAGGGAAAGGATCTTAAAACAAGAAACTGACAAGCAAAGAAAAAGGGGGGGATAGATGTCTCTCTTCTGTTCTCCCTCTCTCTCTCTCTCTCTCTCTCTCTCTCTCTGCTTCCCCCTCTTTCTATTTTTTCATTCAGGCTCGCTTTTCCCTCATTTTCTCCCACGCATTTCTCAATACGACAATACACTGATTTTAGGTAGGAAAGTCGTACATATAAACAAGTAGAATTTGAAGTGTATCCGCTGACAGCTACCGTTAACATTGCAGTAAGAGCACTCTAAAACACCCTCGACACCCGCTCTTCTGTTAGCTAACACATAAGTATGTGCAACGGTCCCTTATAGGACTTACACTCCTATAATTTAAAATGGGCGTTAAATCACAAACACACACACACACACACACAGAAGATTATTTCACGAACAGTAATAAAAGGAGATGGGAAGATGTTGTTGTTAGAAAGAAGGTCAACGTGGAAAAAACACCGCATTAAATATAATAAGGTCAAGTCACTAAATATGTCAGGTTCTATGGTGTAATGGTCAGCATTCTGGACTATGAATCAAGCGATCTGAGTTCAAATCTAGCTAGAACCTCATGTTGTAATTTCTACTGAATTTTAGAATGGAATTTCTGTGTAATGATTTTGAATTTCTTATATAAAACATTATAGTTTTAAAAGGGTAGACCCAAAGGGTCCATGAACCAGATGGCTCCATCCTCATGGTGGTGAGTTGCTGCTGATAAAGGAGCAGACAGGAATACGTCCGTCTAGCTCGAAAGATTTTGAAGAAAGAAGTAGTTTGGCGGGCTTTCACCGAATTCGATATGACCGGTAAAATCATCCGGGCCGAATGGGGTTTGTCATCTCCATTGGGTGAAATTATATGACGAGACTAACGGTAAAAAGGATTTACGCGCCAAACATACAGGTTTCTTTTTGCTACACCTTTAATGTCTTGACCATCCTTAATTCTTTTACGGCTTCAATAAACAAAAAGAAGATAACAGAAAAAGGATGGAGTCAGTTATGAACATCATAATTCCCAACGACAACACCAAAACTCTTCCACAAAGCAACGGAAGTCAGAGATGCGCTCCTAATCTGTTAAAGCTCATAGAGCTTCGGTAATCAGCTAGGATTTGGCAAAAACAGAATTCGCACCGGACACACGGGTGTAGTTAAGGGAAATTTCATATTTTGGTTTGGCGCGCAAATTTAATTCGACACTTAATTTCCCCCAATCAGGATGAACGATTCTGTTCATCCCAGGCCTTTCTTTACGGGCAACAGGAAATTGGGTAAGCTGCCAAACCCACTCTCTTTGGCTGGAGAACGCTGTCCAGTGCAGACGTCACACTGGGCGTTCTTGAATAGCGATGCTTTTTAGCTGGACAATGCCGCCCAGTGCAGACGTCTCACTGCGGTTCTAGAATAGCAGCAGCAGCAGCATGGACACGCGAGGGAACCCATCTAATTTATGGATTCCTTGCTCGGAGTCCCAGATGAATATAACTTAGATACATTCAACAAGCCTCGCACAGGCACAACTTTATGTCACCCCAAAATTGGCTTTGTCAACGCGATGCCTTTATTCTGTAAACGACACCTAGCTCTCGACTCACCTCTGGGCCACCTTAATGGAGACAACACAAACCCTCCACCAGACACGAAACTACACGGTGACTCTAAAGTTCAATCCCCTCACACATCCGACGACACACTCTGCCATCTCAACTTTCCCAACTTCTCATAACTCAATTTCGTCTCAATAAGCACAACCTTAGCACGAGTCTTGCAGCACCAAAAGCAAACCTAATATTCCATGCTGAAAATAAAAACCTATTCATAAAAATATATTTCGGCCTTCGGCATCTTATCTTCTTCATCATTCTACCTTTATTCACCCTTAAAACTTAGCGAGGGGACTACCAACACTAAGCGAGGAAACAACTCAACGTAAACACACATACGTTACACCATCTTCCTGGCTCAACATAAACAACACTTCTCTCTCGCTAACAACAAAAATCTCTGGCTAAAATCATTCTACACGGGGACAAAGCTAAAAGAAGGTTCAAAGAAACACCCCCCCCTCCATCTGTGAACAAGTCCAGTGGTTTAAAGCATTCATTTGAATTTTCTTGTTTTCTTTAGATTTTGTGACACAACCTCGGGGTCTGCACAATAAACACAACAGGGGGTCACACAAACCATTGAGCAGATTTACTGCAAAGTTGCTAAACGTCAAAATCTGGTAATTGTCTTTATTTGGAATCCTTTTGAGATGAGGCTTCTTAATCTGAGAATTAATTTTTTTATTGCAGACTTTTGTCCTCATCTTGGTAGTTTTTTTGGGTTTTTTTACTAGGGATACGGTTACAAGACTCAGCGTTCCTATCGGAGGTCGCAGTTAATCACCTGAAGAATGCCAGATGTGAAATTTGGCCGAAACGTAGCGAGAAAAACAAAAAATAACAAAAAATCCTACTAAGATGAGGAAAAAAGTGTGCAATAAAAAATGAATTCTCAGATCAAAATCTGGCAGAAGACTTAATGAAAGGAGAAAGGATATAAAATATGAAGAGTGAAATATACGTGTGGGAAGGATTTAGTGGAAATAGTTAGAAGATTTAAAAAAAAAAAAACAGAAAAATAAAACGGTGACATCGGCTAAGATTTAGGAAAATGTAAGAGAAAGCGTGTCAATGAAAAAACTATGTAGATATGGAAGGTGACCTGGCAAAATTAAACTTTGCACTAAAGCGTGTCTATAAAACTATAACTAGAATAAATATGGCTACTTGTGCATAGAAGGTTCTATGGTGTAATGGTTAGCACTCTGGACTTTGAATCCATCGATCTGAGTTCAAATCTCGGTAGAACCTGTTCGAGGTTTTTGTCAATAGAAAATATGCAAACGAATTTTATAAATAAAACATTGTTGTCATTTTTAATCTTTTTATTAGTTATTCAATTTTATCTCAGGTTTTTCAATTATTTAATTAACAGGAATAACCAGCCAAAAGTTGAGTTGAAAATCCAGGGGAAATTGATGAAAGATTTTTGGTTTGTTGGTTAGTTGGGTCTTATGGAATATCAACCTTTGTAGTTTTTTTTTAACGCCAAATCCATTTTTATTGAAATAATCAGTTCTATTTAAAACAATTCAGTTTAGCATGAGTACACAGTTTAATTGTCATAAACATTTCTATTTTAAACTATTCAAGCAGTTATATGTCACAATTCGGTTTAGTGTAAGGACAAGTTTCAATGTCAAAAACAGTTCAATTTCAAATAATTCAGTTTAGAATAAGTACGCAGTTTAAAAGTAAGTACAGTTTAATTGAGGAAAACATTTCTATTTCTGGCTCTTCAATTTAGTCAAGCAGTTTTAATTCTGCTAATTCAGTTTAGTATGAGTACAGATTTTGCCTACAGACAGTCACATGTCAAAAGAGTTCTATGTTAAACAATTCAGTTTAGTGTAACTACAGTTTCAAAGTCAAAAACAGTTCTATTGCAAATAATTCAGTTTATCATAAGTACGCAGTTTAAATGTAAGTACGGTTTAAATGTCAAAAACATTTCTATTTCAAGCTATTCAGTTTAATTAAACAATTCAGTTTAGCATAAGTATTTCGTTAGTTCTATTTAACCCATAGATAGGGCTCTATCAGTTGCTACCACGCCGGGCCAGAGTGGACCTGGGAGCAACGGCAATGAAGGGGTAATCTGTATTCCGCAAAGACCCAGCATTACTTGGACCTTACCATCAAACTGTCTAGTGTCATATCCAGGACACTCGGTGGGGGAGGTCTTTCCCCTCTGCAGAGGTGCAGTCAGGGTATTCTATAGCCCCAGTTGACTGGGCAATACTCAGAGTTAAATGTCAAAACAGTTTTATTTCAGATAAGTACACAGTTTAATCTCAAAACAGTTCTATTTCGAACAATTCAGTTTAGCACAAGTTATGGGGACTTTATGAGCCCCGAAAAGCCCAGTTTATTCCTACGTTTCATAAGAGAGTAAACCGTACTTCAACCGCAGTAGGGAGATGGGTGGCAGCTTTTGAAGAAAGGAGACGAACGACTTTTAGTGTAACAAAATTTATATACAACAAACAACAAACTGGGTTTTACACCAAATGGAACAAACAACGAATATGTAAGAGTTCAGAAAGGAATTCAATGTTCTGATAGGTGGTAGGTGTATAAGAGTAAGATTAGGTAAGGTTTCGTAAGGTTTGTGAGGTTTAGGCGAGGTTGTAAGTATAGGTTGTAAGGTTGTAAAGATGAAGTTCTGTAGGGTTAAGTCATAAGGTGTAAGGTGAAGTTTTGGTTCCTTTTAACTCAGCACGTGCGTTCGTCGCTCTTGGCTCCTGGCTAGTGGAAGGTACCAAATACGTTTGCCGTCAAGGGCTTCTACGAATGGACCTGTTGCTAACAGTGATGGGAGTGGAAAAAAGAGAAAGAATCTTCAGTTGGAGCTCTTTTTATACTGGAAACCACGTGACCACAATGGGCTGCTGATATTCGGTGAAAGGGATCACCTGTTCCTTAACAAATTTCCACACAGTAGGCAGTTCCAATGTCAAAACAGTTCTATTTTAAACAATTCTGTTTAGCATAAATACTCAGTTTAAATGCAAAAATCTATATAGTGAGAGGAACATGGTTTAGTTCCATTTAACCCATAGATAGGACCTATATCAGGTGCTACCACTCCGGGCCAGAGTGGACCTGGGAGCAATGGCAATAAAGGGTTACTCCACGTTCCTCACCATCAGATTGTTTAGTGTCATCTCAAGGACATTCGTTGGGTGGGTCTTACCCCTCTGCAGAGGTGCAGTCGGTGTATTTTACAGCCCCAGTCGACTGGCCAATTGATGAAAGAAATGCAATTGAAAACTTAATAAAACAATTGTTATGGTCTATTTTTTTTTTCTTTTTTGTTTCTCTAATTTATTTGTATTGCCATGGTAACGGTAGACATCAGCGGATGTAATTTAATTCTTCTAGTTTATAAGTAGGACATTTCAACCTACGATTCGAGTGTAGTATCTGTCTTATACCCACTCCTCTCCACTGGAATCTGTTAGGATTTCTATATAATCATTTTCAACGAGAAAAAATTGAAAAATGTCTGAAAGAAAATGAAGAAAATCGAGACCTGAATGGGGAAAGAGAAAGAGAGGAGAGTTGAGAGAGAGAGAGAAGAGAAAGACAGAGAGAGAGGGTGACGTGTAGGGATACATTGACAGGTTTTCTTGCTGGCTGCCAAGAGACAAAAAACGAAATATGAAAAGCAGGTCGAGACGAAAAGGTGTAAAAACTGCGATACATAAAAAATTCTCTCTGGGGAGAAATAGAGCAAAAGAAAGATAAAAGAGAGGTTGTGGTAGAAAATATGTGTAAATTCTTTATTTGTTTTTTATCCTTTTTTTCTGTCAAGTTTTTGGTTAAGCATTAAATAACCCACGAAGGTTGATATGATTTGAAAGCTCAACAATTTTTTTTTAAATATCAAAATACGCATGCACGTAGCTGCCAAAAAAAAAAAATGGCAAATTTTATGACAACGAAAATAACAGACAAGTAAGTATTCTCTGATTCTTTTTCGAAGACAATGTTTTCTTTTCTTTTCTTTTTTTTTTTTTGTTTTGTATTTCAAATTTTACTTTTTACCAATTATTGATAGAATATGAAAGATATTGAAGTGATTTCAATAAATAACACTGGTTTACAAAGAAATTGAGGCAAGCACAAAAATACCCGTTTTTCCCTAATTTGAGGGTGCTGAATTCAAATTTGAAATCCGTTTTTACTCATCACCTCTAGTTTTTAGATATGCATAGTGTGCATTTTGTGCATATACGATACATAAAGGCGTATATGAATTCAGGGTTAATTCTAATATTGTGAGACTTATGGCTTATTTTTTAGTTATTATGCACTAAATGTGATAGCATTACATTATATACACACACACACACACACACACACACATATATATATATATATATATATATATATATATATATATATATATATCAAGACGGATTTTGACAGTTAAGGCAGCAGGTCTCAATCCACACTCTGGCAGTCATTGGAAGAGGTTGTCTCGCAGGCGGCCCAGGAGGTTGTTGTCCCTCAACTATCGTGTTACACATCTTTTGGGTTACTAAATATTAGTATTACATTTTCAAATGCACATTTAATTTTACTTTGTTATATTTTCAGATTCTCCAATGGTTTCAAGCACGTCAAAATGTCGAGGATGCCTCAACAAGGCCAATTCTTTCTGCTACGTGTGTGGGGACTTCACAACAGTTGCACAGCGTCGAACCATCACTTCCCTCCTCAGAAGCGCCTACTTTCACTATTTTGACTGTAAAATTGGTGATCAGGACAAGTCTTGGGCTCCACACATCTGTTATAAACCCTGCTACAATGAACTAACTGCATGGTTTAATGGCAAGAAAGCGGCTTTCAACTTTGCAGTCCTGATGGTTTGGAGAAAGCTGCGAAACCATGCAGATTATGGTTATTTTTGTTTAACTAATATAACTGGTTTCAATGCATCTTCTAGGAAAAAGATCAAATATCCCAACCTTCGATTGCTGTGAGACCCGTTCCCCATTCAGATGATCTTCCTGTATCCACACCTCCAGTAAATAAGGATCTTCTTTCCTCATCAGATGAAGGAATGCCTTCAAGGTAGGATTCTGCCTAGTCAATATCTCTGGAAGATATTGAGTCTACATATTTAGGAACAAGTGGCAATGAGCCACACTGGATCACGCAAGAAGACCTGAATGATCTTGCTCGTGATTTGTATCTGTCAAAACAGCAGTCAGAGCTCTTGGTTTCTCGGCTTAAACAGTGGAACCTAGTCCAGGAAGATGTAAGGATCACCAGTTTCAGGAATCAGAACAAATAAGGTCATTGGTCTTCTTATGGGTATGCAAGCGGGCTTCACAAATACTGTTGTTTTCTCTGTCTCTGGGATAGTCGAGCTGTATCCCCGCATTACAAGCAGAAAGACTGGGGTCTAGAAGCACTTTTGTTCCTGGCGAACACAGCCTCCAGGAGAATCTTCTGGTGGATATGAATTAGGTACTTCTTCCTCCTCTTCACATCAAGCTTGGTTTGATGAAGAATTTCGTGAAGGCGTTGCGCAAAAATGGTGCTGCCTTTCAACACTTGTCTACTGCGTTCCCAGGTCTTAGTGCTGCTAAGTTCAAAGAGGGCATCTTTGTTGGAACTCAGATCCGAGAAGTGCTGAAGGATACTGAATTTGTGGAGCTTCTTAACTTAAAGGAACTGAGAGCATGGGAAGCATTCAAGTCAGTCTATACTGGCTTCCTTGGTAACATACGCGTGCCAGATTACCAAGCCTGTATTGAGAAGTTGCTAAAGTCTTACGTGTCGAATGTCACTCAAGATTCATTTTCTCCATTCCCACCTCAACTTCTTCCCGCCAAACCTTGGTGAGTGATGAGCATGGAGAAAGAATCCACCAAGACATTACGAAGATGGAGAGCAACTATCAAGGCAAATGGAACCCCGGCATGATGGGAGGCAAAATACACCAGATCTTCTAAGAAAACACACTTTTGACTGTCTGTGACACTATGAATTGTGTAATTGTGTCATCCAAGTATATTGATTCAATCAGTGTTCTTTATCTATCCTGTTTTATCTGTTATAAGCTGCTGCAACTCTTGAAATACGCACATATATTCTCTGTTTATACTAAAATGAGACTATTTAAAAGCCAGAAAACTAGAGGTGATAGAGCAAAACTATTTATAAATTTGAATTCAGCACACCAAAATTAACAAAAAGCACCTATCCCCATTCTTGCCTCAGACCAAAAATTTATTTTTGTAAACCAGTGTAATTTATGGCAACTTAACTGAGTATTTTAGAAAATTAAAAAGAAAAAGAAACAATGTCTCTAGGAAAGAAAAATTGTATGTTTTTCTGTGAAGAATAAAAAATAAATTGTTTAATAATTCTGTTACAAGACGAGATCTGGCCTTGATTTGAAAAAACAAAAAGAAATAAAAGAAGAAAAAAAAACGGAAGTTAACACTTCGAGTTCTCAACTCAAAATGAAAAGTTAGTCGCTCACGCATGGGCTCCGCGCAGAACTTCCGTTTGCGATAAATTAACAAAAAAAAAAAATACATTAATAAATATTCAATCGGAACGCTTCCCGCAGGGCACAAAAATTGCCGTTTCTGAGCCTACAGAAAATATGTAAATAGACGGACCAAATAATTATCAGACAGACTTGTTCTTTCACACGACCCGTGTTAAAGATTCTTCGCCACCGTCCGGCGCCTGTCATCCGATACATCAAACGATCGCCGCCGCTACCAACGCTGTCCTAATTCCGAGAAAACCATCCCTTCACCACGAGACAAGTACAGTACATGAACTTTGTAACTACTACCACTGAATTCATTCTTTAACTGTGAACATATTTCTCCATTCTACTCTCTGTACTTTTATATTTATAAAAAATTTTCTATAACATCATTACTGTGTTATTGTGAGTATCTATACGTTCTTTGTTTTGCAACCATACGCATTTCTCGCCCACAACTCAGAATATAACAATTCTATGAAGATATTGGCTTCAGTTTTCTATTAAAATATTTGATAGTTTAAATTTAATAATGAGAAAGTACAAATTTTCGGATAAAAAAGATTCTTTTTCTGAGAAAACTTGTTATTTGATTTTTTTTATTAGTAGTAATAAATATTTCATTTTTTTTTAATAAATAATAAATAATATAATAATAGATAATATGATAAGAATATAAATATCAAATTATATGATTTTTTATAAATAGTAAAAAATAAAGTTCGTAGAGATGAAAAACATTTAGTTAATGATAAATTTAAAAGTGAAACAAAAGGCTGAATAAGATGAGAATATATAAGAATTATGTTGTGGAAATATTGTGGAGAAAAGTTATTGTAAATAGTAAAAAGACAAAAAAACGGCTAAAGTGTGAAAGGATGTTTGGTGGGTTGTCTGCGTGTGAGAAAATAATACAGGTATGGAGAAGGCAAGCTAAGGAAATTAAGCTTAGTAACGAAGCGTGTCATAAAATAGGATCAGTATAATAATGAGAGATAATAATACAAGTTGGGTTCTATGGTGTAATGGTTAGCACTCTGGACTTTGAATCCAGCGATCCGAGTTCAAATCTCGGTAGGACCTAGGGCGTTATTTTTGTTCTCATATGCTAAAAGCAGGTAAGTAATTATCTTCGGATGTGTTCAATGATGCAATTTTTCTTTTATTTCTGCATTTTTTTAAAAATTTTATTAAGATAGATTAAAACTCAATCGAGCTACAAAAAAAAAACTAAGATTAAGATGAATGAAATATTAGTGAAAACTTCTTAAAGGAATTCTTATAATTTCATTTATGTTTTATATTTTATAGTTAATGATTTTAACGGCATGTCAACACCTATATGTCTATTTTATGCCGAAAGGATAGGAAATCGTGTTCATTGTACATTTGTATTTACATTTTTGTGAAGTTATTTTAGAATTTTTTTAAAAATTAATCTCTGTGTGCATCCATTCAAATTCTTCGAGAAAAAAATCTTCTTGTAATTTGTGTGTGTGTGTGTGTGTGTGTGTGTGATTTAAACTAATTAGTCCCTCAAATTCACCGAAATTTTTCTAATTTTCCCCCAAAAATTAAAGCTTATTCTATTTTATGAGAAGGGATCATTTTCTTATTCAAATTCAATGTAAAAAAATACCCAATTTCTGGTTACAAGTACTAAAAACCCACACACGCACGCACCCACCCCAAAATAAAAAGAAAAAAAGAAAAAATACAATAATTCCATCTGTCTGTCTATTTGTCTTTTCTAATGGAAATTGTTCAAATTGGTTGGTTGTGTTTTTATGGCATATCAACCCTTTTAGGTTATTTAATGACAAATCTTTTTTTATATATTAAATATGATTTGTAAACGCTTAGTAGTAGATGACATTTTTAAACGAGCCATTTTGTTTCGCATTTGTTGACACACAGTTAAATGCTTTCAAGTATTGCTATATAACACTGACAATTCGATTTAATATTAGAAATAGTCAAACTAATCTTTTTTTGCACGCAGTGAAAGGGGTTCAAGCTTTGCTATCTGACACGAATAAACGGTGTTTAGTAATGTTTGAAGTGAGTATTATTGTTTAGCGAGAGGAAACCATTTTTATAGCCAGAGTTTTTGTTGCTGGTAAGCGAGGAAAAGTTTGTTTGGTTCAGCGAGGAAGATGGTGTAACGTATGTGTGTTTACGTTGGGTTGTTTCCTCGCCGAGTGTTGTAAGGCCCTCGCTAATGCTTGTTGGTAATATAAAGGTGGTTGAAGATGAAGTAAGATGGCAAAGGTCGAAAGGTGTTGTTATGAATAGTTTTTATGTTTCGCAATTCAGAAGGTGCCATGCGGGGTAACCAATTTATAGAGTTGAGTGAAATGGTTATTTGTTTAGCACTATTTTTTTTTAGGCACACAAATGAATTACGAAACTTTGCTTTAACAACACAACAGAGAAAGTTTTTATTTGCAGCTTTGAATATGGTTTGCTTTTGGTGCTGCAAGACTCGTGGAGTTTAGGCTTGTTAGTGTTGGAGTCGAAATGGCTTAGCGGGATGTTGAGATGGCAGCGTGTTGTTGGACGTGTGAGGGATGTGTTTACAGTCACCGTGTAGTTTTGTATCTGGTATTTGGAGGAGAGTCTGCGATATGTCCATGTTGTCGAGAGCGGAGTTACGCTCGGATCGACATAGTCAATTTTGGGGGTGACATGAAGTGGTGCCTGTGGAAGGCATGCTGAATGTTTCTAATTTATGTTCAACTGGGATTCCTCGTAAAGAATCCATAAATTAGATGGTTCCCTCGTTGAGTGTCCATGTTGCTGCTGCTAGTGTTAAAGCCACAGTGAGATGTCCACACTGGGTGGCTTGTTTAGCAAAAAAGCATCGCTAAGCAGGGACGACCAGAGGCACGTCTGTTCTGGTCGCCGTCTCACGCTGAAGAGACTGGGTTTGGCCGCTCACCCGTTTTGCCTGCCGGAAATGAAGGTCCGGGATGAATAGGATAAGTCATCCTGATAGGGTGAAATTGAGTGTTGAATTAAATTGCGCGCCAAAACAAAATACGAGATTTTCCTCTTCTCTACAGGTGTGTTTGCAGTCGTTCCCATGACAACGATTAATAATATATACTCTCGACTTCTAATAAATCATTTTCTTACATTTTAACTTCTAGAGACGGCTTGGCTTTGCCAGCTTGGGATACACAGCTCAATACATGTAACATGGATGTGACCTTTTTCTTTCCTGTTCTGCCTTTTCGGTTGGACTTGTTTAAGTCTCGAACACAGCGGAACACATTTCGTCAAATCCCAAAAGAGACAAACGACCAACATGGGAGAAAACACGTCTTTCTAAAATTCATTTATAGTCTACAGGACACGTTTAGTATTTAGTCTTTCAACATAATATTCGTGTTAGTTACATACAGACACCGTGGTGATAAAGGGAGGAACTATATAATCTCCCTTACTTTCTGTGAACGAATTGTTCCCCTTTTGTTTAGTTAACTGGTGGATGGCCATTTTAGCCGTGACTACCTCCAAGACCAGTTCTTAGTTGAATAAAGCTTTTCTTCAAGCTTATTTGACTGACTTCTTTAATCAATTGCAAGCTCTAACATATCATTTATTACACACGCACACGCGCGCGCGTGCACACACACATATACACACACACACACACAGAGGAATATTTAACAAACTTTATTAAAATATTCGTAATATTTCATTTTTATGCACTTGTTGATATATAAATTTATTTTTGTTTGTATTGCTTTGTTTTGAATGGGTTTTTTTTGTCCGCATCGTTTACATCGTTTGCTTTTCACTAATGAGCCACCATAAATTGTGGGAGCAACATTATTCGGCAAACAACCCCACAATATGTGAAAAATGGGAATATTCGGTTAAAGGTTGGGAGAAATATGTGAGAAAATAAGTAATGCGGGTATTTGAATAGTTCTTACAGTTTTCAGTGTCATTAGAGAATGGGCGTATCAATTAGGTGCCTTCTGGAATGTCACGTAACAGTCCTAGAAACCCATTCTCGACCACTTTGGCGTATGCTCTTTGAACAGGAAAGATGTTCTAAGACTTTGCCGGGGAACAATAAAGCCACATGCCTATTTTACGATCGTTCATCCACTAAGGTTTTTCAATTTTTGTACCCCTTCTATATACTGTTAGTTCATGGAACAATATGTGCACATTTCTAGCTGCATTTGTGTATTTTTGTAATAACCACAACACTACAGGGACTCGTCTTTCATGCCTTTTGTAAAAGCATTTTCTCTTCACCATTTTCTTCTTTTTCTTTATCCTCTTCTTCGTCTCCTCTAAATCGTTGTATTATCAGCTTTGTATCACTAATACCATTCTAGCCATACACTATTGTCTATCAAATAAATTTGACCTTCAAGACTTGTATATTGTATAAGTGTTTTCCTGTGTTTACATTCAAAGATTAATAGATCGATAACAGGTAATATTACATTATTCGGTGCACTGACACGTTAAAAAAATTATTAAGAAAATCAAAGTCAAAGTAGCAACGGGGGAGTCTTTGAATTTTCCGTTCTACCTGTAATTTTCGGATGATCGGTTCATTTTGTAGTTGGAGTTTAGGTTGTCTGTCTAGATAATAGATGCTTAATCTAAAGCCAGAAACCTTAAATAGTTGCTCAACTGTTCTTCTAGAAAGATAGCTTAGGCATTCAATAACCCACCAAGGTTGATATGCCATTAAACAAAAACAAAAAACCCCACTTAACCTTGGTTGAAATATGTAAAAACTAATTTTTATATAATCTTAAAAAAAGATAAGGTAAAAAGTTATGCGTCGCCGATAGGATTCGAACCTATTTGGGGAGACCACAATGGATTTCTAGTCCATCGCCTTAACCACTCGGCCACGACGACTGGGTAATCATCATTGTCACTTTATTGTTGCTTTATAAATATACTTCAACTGACGTTTACTCAGGATGTTACCAGAAAAAATCTTCTTGTCATAAAATTATAATATCTCTTACAAATGTCGTTCATGCAGTAAATTTAGATATTACTGCCAAACAAGTGATACTCATTATCACGATCCAACCAACTCTGCTTTTAGATTCGAGCAGCGTGTTATTTTGGTTACAATTACAGTTATCTATTGTTATTTGGTCTGATAAAGGTCATAGGTTATCATTAAATAGATATGATTCGTTGTATGATTCGTTAGTCACACACACACACACACACACACACACACACACACACACACACACACACACACACACACACACACACACACACACACACACACACACAATTATTTCACGAACAGTAATAAAAGGAGATGGGAAAATGTTGTTGTTAGAAAGAAGGTCAACGTGGAAAAACACTGCATTAAATATAATAAGGTCGAGACACTAAACATGTCAGGTTCTATGGTGTAATGGTCAACATTCTGGACTTTGAATCCAACCATCCGAGTTCAAATCTCAGTAGAACCTCATGTTGTAATTTCTCCTGAATTTCAGAATGGAATTTTTGTGTAATGATTTTGAATTTCTTATATAAAAGTTATAATTTATTTTTTGTTGGTGGTGGGGGGATTTGCTTTGTATTTTTTCTTCTTAAAAATAACAATCTATGCATTCTGATGAAAGGTAACAGAAATAAGATTAATTAAACGTAGGTGGGGAATTTATAATGTAATTTTTAGAATTATCACTTTTTAGCCTAATGAGTACAGTGTTCGCCAGTGGTCCAGAAGTGGTATGTCAACTATCAATAGCTATTTTATGTCAAGAGGTTAGGGAATTGGGTACATTGTACATTTATATTTATGCTTTTTGTGTAGTTGTTTCTCAACACATTTTTTCACAGTTACGCGGTATCAAGTATTCCTATCTTATACAGATAATTCGAACACAGCCATATTATTTCAAGTATTTCTACCAAATACGAATAATCTATTCACAACTATATGGTTTCGAGTAATGTGTGGCTTGATGTGGGCATTCGTTGTGTGGGTGTGGATGTCGGTAAGTTCCAGTCAGAAGATTCGTTTGTCTGTTTTGACGCGAAACCCACACAAAGAGCTTGTGCGTGAGATCTCCAAGGAGACGGGAAGAGGACAAGGGAAGGAAGGTCCCAGGGTAGAACAGAGAAGGAGGCGGAACAGAAGAAACCAGTCATCAGAGCAAACCAAAGAAGTCGACAGAACAGGGCAGAAGCTAGGCCCGTGGGCTCAGACGCCTGGTTGGCCAATGTGAGAAGATGAATCAGCATTCCTGGTGACTTTGGGAATTTCGTTCGAATAGCCTGAATGCAAGGGAAACAAAACAACTTTAGAGTAAAATATCGGAAGGTAGAGATCATAAGAAAAAAGCCGAATGGATAACCATACGGAAAAAGAGTTTCAAGGAATAGAAAAAGCCACGAATGTAAAAATACACCTCGATTAACTCAGAACAACGCTAAAAAAAAAGAAAAAAAAACAAATTGAAAAACTCCTGGCCATGATGACATGCATGGATACTGATTTTAAAAATTCACCTCCATCCATGATAGACTGGCAATCGAATAGATGCTTAGAAGAAGCGGACATACTCGAATGGATAACCAGGGGAAAAGACATCCCGGATGTAGAAAGACTCTCAAAAAGTTACCGCCCCAAATAATTATAGACCTATGATGTTGAAAATACTAACGGAACAAATAAAAAGGAGATTTATTCCTTGTTAATCCTATCCTATTTACCAACCCCTCCGCTCGGGCAGGATATGACACAAGGTTAATTTTTTAAGCGGAGTTTAACAGGTTTGAATTCAGAGTTATCCTTCTCCTACACTAGTTGCCTCACCAAAGCTGAAGAACCTAGTCTGCCCTACTATTTACCCATATCTGGAGGGAGAATAATTGGATTCATACCTTTCCCAAGGGTATTAGTGCTATGTGAAATGCAATCATTAAAATGTTAATAAGTCGCGGACAATTCCCTGAGGAAGAGAAGGGATGCCGCAAGGTGATCCAAAGAACAGGAGACCTACTATATATTGATCAACTCATCCTGGAGATGAACAAAATGCGACTCAAAAGTCTTACAATGACGTGGATTGATAGCAAAATGACATGCTATATGGTCCCACAAAGCTGGATAATAGACAATCTTAAACCGTACAAGATATCCGACGAAGTAATAAAATTTACCTAGAAAACAATGAAAAATAGGAAAAAGTTTAGGTGAGGTCAAAATCCAGAAAGGTATTGTTATATCAGTGAATGGTTGCAAAGAAAGTACAAAAAACAAAGTTGCAAAATCAAAGAAAACGAAAGCACGTAAAAATTTTCACAATTGTATTGGAAACAAAAAAGTAAAACGTCCAGATAGCTGGTTTTGTAAAAAAAAGTGTTGATATGGAATTAAAAAGTAGAAAAAATGTCATATGCTTAATAGTGTTAGGATTGTTGTATTACGCGTATGAGGTCAGTTAGATGTTACGGGTGCTGAGAGGAGAGGGGTGTTCGGTGATTTAGAGTTAGTCACTTCCTTCAAAGTGAGTTTCGCATCTCTCTCTCTCTCTCTCTCTCTCTCTCTCTCTCTCTCTCTCTCTCTCTCATTTGATCAACACATCCTCGAGATGAACAAAATGAGACAAGAAGGTCAGTTGTAAACGAATTAGCTATCATGGTGGAGAAAAAGTAAAAATTAAATCAATAAAAGTTAAGTGTAAAGAACAATTTCGTGTCTGCATCGTCGTGGCCGAGTGGTTAAGGCGATGAACTAGAAATCCAATGGGGTCTACCCGCACAGGTTCGGTTCCTATTCGGTGGGTTGTTTTATCTTTCTCAAAAGCAAAAATTCGCTTCAATAGGCAATAAAATAGGATTATTAAAAATGTCTACATTAACGGATTACATCCGTTGTGTGAGAACGAGTTCTGCAACCGAATGCAACATGCTACGAAATATTAACTTCGCTCAATATTTACCTCGTAAGCCGAGTCAAAGACGATTTAAACGCAAGCAGTCCAAATCAATAGCCCTGTCGACCTCGAGTTCCACTCTAAACTCGCACCTACAATTGTGTTTCCCTCCACAATGGACAGCCTCTTCTTCACCCCTAAAAATCCTTCTGTTGCATTCAACATGACACCAGAAACAAAAAATATATTTCTTAACCATGGAAATCTTCTTAGAAATCTTCCAATCTTCTTACACAACTTTTCAACGATTACCACATTACTAACGACTCTTCACCCTGATAATCATATATAAAAAGTAGACAAGGAAAGTTCAGTGTTTTTTTAAATTTCTCTTCTGTTTTTATCCTAAATTTTATTACATTTTCGTCAAGTTTAGAAATTTTAGAAAATTTAACATTTTATTTCTAACATATTCAAGTATATCAAGAAATTTACGTTTCATTATTTTTGCTCTATTTGAATAATCGATACTCTAATCTATCTGAGAATAAAATGTATTAAGTTTTTTTTTAACATCGTCTCTCTCTCTCTCTCTCTCTCTCTCTCTCTCCTGTTTATGTGAGTACCAGTTTCCGTATTCCTGAAAATTTCTCTATGTAACATTCAATTTTACCATTAATAAAAAGCACTAATTCACGCAATTACTGAATACCTGGAGATTTACGCCACATTCACATCGACAAACTCAAAAAACACTTTGAAAGTGTGTAAAATTCACATCAGCAAAAGTATATCCACTGTAAAAAAAAAACAAAAAAATCTACACGTTGAAAGGTTCTACCGAGACTTGAACTCGGATCACTGGATTCAGAGTCCAGAGTGCTAACCATTACACCATAGAACCACCTACTACTCAGTTGTCTTCTTCAATTAATGAGAAAATGTAAGCAACGAGAAAATCACTTGATATAATGAGTTTTGAATCTTCATCATATCACTGACTGAAGCCAAGCAGCAGATAAAGCTGAACTCGACTTAAACACATTTACTTAGAATTCTTAAATGATGATAGCCTATTAGAGTAGAGAGCACAGTGACTAAGCTTCAAATATCGACCAATCACTACCATTGATTATGTGAACGTATTTATTTTCCTGCTGAAATGATTTCTTGAGTTTTATTTTCTTTTATCTAAGTATCCTAAGTTCATCTTCCTAAAATCTTTTAGATAGTTGAAAACGAATTGGCAATCATGGAGGAGAAAAAGTAGAAATTATATCAATAAAAGTTTAGTGGAAAAAGCAATTTTAGGTCTGTGTTAGCGTGGCCGAGTGGTTAAGGCAAAGGAGAAATTATCAATTGGGGTCTACCCGCACTGGTTCAAATTCTAACGGAACTTGTTACTTATCTTTTTTTAAAATCATGAAAAAATATTTTTATATATTTTAGCCCTGTTTAAGGTTGCTATTTTGTTTTTGTTTAATTGCATATCAACCTTGGTGGTTTATTGAATCCCAAAACCATTCTTCTAGAAGAACAGTTGTGCTACAATTTAAGGCTTCTTTGTTTAATGGCATATCAACATTAGTGGGGGTAGTTCTCGAGGTGTAATGGTTAAAGCGATGGACTGCGGAATCGTCGTAAGCGAGTTCGTACTCCAGTCGCGCTATTACGTTCACTTTCAGACAAATACCCTTGGGGAAGGTATGAACCCCCCTTATCCTCCCAGCTATGGGTTAAATAGTACCACTACTGTACTTCTTCGAGAATGGCTTTGGCATTAAATAACCTACAAAGGTTGATATGCCATTAAACAAAGAAAGAAACCAACATTAGTGGGTTATTGAATACCAAAGCCCTCGTTCTAGAAGAACAGTTGTGGTATTATTTAACCTCTACTTGCGGGGATAACTTTTCTATTAGTCTAAATTTTCTTTTAAATTTTTTGATGTCTTTTTTCAATTGCCTTATATTGCTTTTCACAATGGGGCAAAATTTTGATCATGTTTTTTTTAAGTTGATTTGATTTGTGTTGAATTTGTACGTTGGGGGATTAAACATTTTTGGGTTTTATGTTGTTAGTCTTGTTAGATATGTTATTTAGACTGGTCTTTTTGTTCGGTTTGTGCTATCTAAAAAATCACACACACACAAACAGATTATCACTTAGGGAGGAAGGTTAGTTGTTGATTGGATTTTATGGTATATTTGTGGGGTTTGAAGGTTTTTATGAAGGTCAGTGGCTAAGGGCAAGGCTGTGTTGCCGTAAGATATCTGACTCCATATTTTGGTTATATTATTTTACCCCACGTTGACTGGCCGGTGCAATGCCTTGCCCAAATAAAGTCCAAAAGAAATATACAAAGAAAAGATAGAAACAGATAAAAGACGAAAAACATTTCTTTCATACTTTCCTTTATTTACTTGGTGAATGGACTAACCAACGCTACGTCCCAAAACATAGCGTGGTGTCCAAAACACCAGATAGTAAAATCGGTGTTGTCGGTTCGACGTCACCACCCGAAAAAGAGGTCGGTTCACAGAAAACCTGAGTATTTATCTCTCTTCACCGGCTCCAAATTCGCTACTCGAAAATCCTTCTAATTTTGGCGCGACCGCTTCTCATTGGCTACTTTACATTTTATTATTTTTCTTTTTTCTGATTTTAACCGGATGGATGCGTGGAGCCTTATGCGTGGCGACGCATTTATACATTTTGTATCTGGCAGCCGACGAGTCAATATCCGGTTGGGAGTTTTTTCTGTTAATTCCTAAATCGCCACATATTAACAATTGTAAGTTATTTAGGGGAAAAGGGGTTAAAAAATAACCCGAAAGTGTATACACATATATGGATACGAATACTCACGCATACATACAAACACACTCTTGTAAACATACACAAACACACTCACATACACACAGAAAACTTTTATTTATTCTTTTTTAGAAATAGAATGACAATTCTAGTAGAGGTCAGTATAAACCCTTTTTTCGTCACCTGTAATGATATTCTTAAAAAGTGGGTCATTTCTGTGCCTTAAAAGAAAACTTGTCGTTATGGATATGCGATGTTTGTTTTTGTTTTGTTTTTTCCTTATTGTGGAGCCGAAACGCCCAGCTTACTCACTTTTTATATCTTTTTCAAGTGATGACCGATTGTAGATTGGGATCTATTGACGGTAAACGTTAATTCTCTTGTACTTTTATGCAGATTGCTTGTCGCCAATTCTCATTAAGCATCTTGATGGACGTCTGATGAGCGACTTGGTCTGGGTTCATCTCTCAAAGAACGAAACTGTTTCGCACTTTGCCGTTAGTAATGACACCTTTATTTTAGAGCTATGAGATCATAGATTTAATTATGTTCCGCACTATTTCTCTACTGAAATAAGAATGACTGGTGTAGTTGCTCTTTAATCAGGGAATTTCTGATTGTGTTTAAAACATTGGAAATCTGAAATGCATCGTTACAATTTGCTTCTAATGAGTGGAAATTATTCACGACTTAACATACGCACACATGTGCACTCCCCATATGTATATATATATATATATATATATAAGAAAATATTCAGAAGATTTTTTTTTATCAATGATAATATTCTAACGTTTCGGGGCTTTTTGGTGGGGGATTAATAAAGTTTTTAATATCTGTTATCTACTCCCTGATGATGGTTTAGTAAAAGAAAAAAAAAACGATACGAAGCACATTATCATACATAATAAAATGATTTGACGTGCAATAAATAAAGTTATTGTTTATCAAAAACTGTTCGTTGATGGCCGATATTTGTATGACACTATGAACCTTTGGTGTGGTCGTATAGAGAATTAAATATATGTCTCTGCATATGTGTGCGTATATGCATGTGTGTGTGTATATATAAGTATATTCATATAGGTGCCTGGATGTATATGCCTGTGTTAAAAGTGCGTATGTGTGGCCGTATCTATTTTGTGTGTGAGCTCTCTCAGTTTAAGAGAAGATGGTCATATAAAGCAGAGACGCGACTGAAAAGACTTCAAATTCTTTGACAAACTTTGTAGGATGTCCTGGAGACTTACAGTCTGGAAATATTTTTATATCCAGTCTACGGGTGGCACAAGGACTGGAAATTAGAAACATGTACCGTAGCATATATAAAAGAGTTGTCATAGATATGAAAAGTTGTCGGGTCGGAGTGCAGGGAACTGGTCACTGGAGTCAGTTGATCAGAAAAAGCTGTGGGTGTAAATAAAGAAAAATAATCATATAAGAAGTAGAAATAAAAAAGAAATTCTTTCTCATTTTCCTTGACATATATCGACTGAGCAGACGCCGCCTTTTTCTCTCGACAGCCATTTGGAGTGCAACTGTCTGCTAAGTCTTTTAGCCGAGCAGTGCGTTGTGTCTTCTGCTCGTAGCAGGGTTAGCTGAACATACCGACTGATCATAGACACAAATTCTGGACCATCAAATTCACAATTTGCCACAATTATCCTCCATGCCGAGGATACACAATTTGCCACAACTTCCCTCCATGCCGACGACTCACAATTTGCTACAACTACCCTCCATGCCGACAATTCACAATTACCCTCCATACCGACGATTCACAATTACCCTCCATGCCGACGATTCACAATTTGCTACAACTACCCTCCATGCCGACGATGCACAATTTGCTAAACCTACCCTCCATGCCGACGATTCACAATTTGCCAAAAATGAGTCTTAAGATCTCTTCAATGCCTTCACTGGCAAACACTGTTATATCTTCTGGTTTAAGAAAACATTTTCACCACAAAACAGTTATAACAGGAGGGGGCTGAGAGTATCACCCTTTATACAAAAACGTCAGTTGAGGTTGTACAGTTCTGTTGCCTCTTGTTAGGTTAAAAGGAAGAACAAATGAGTTGATGAAGATATAGATAGTTTTCAATTAGGAAGTTTTATTAACAGCTTGAGACGAAAGGAACACTTGTGCTGTGAGTCCCTGGAGGAAGTAAACAGTTGTAAATCGTCATCATCATCATGTCATGCCACCAGCACGGATATCACTGACCATCTCTAGCCATTTCTCCCTATCATTCATCGCCTCTGGCAGGTCTTCAGGGCTATATCCCGTATCCTCACAGAGATGCTGTATGTATGTTCGAGCTGGTCGTCCTGCTTTTGCTCGGCCATATGTTGGGGTCCATAGGAGTACATCACTTATGGGTTCGTCCCTGCTTCTCCAGCAGTGTCGCGATTGGAAGAAACTTCGTTTCATTTTATCGGTCAGGTTTGACTTCCATATGAACGATCGCTTATTGATAGTTGCCCATGCCTTCGTTAGCCGCGGGTCAATGTCTTTTTCGGTTGATGAGACACTGCTTTCTAGATCTATTTCTTCGGAAGCTATTTTGGTTTTTCCTCAGAATGTTGTCAATTTTTGGTTATATGTGGTTTCTTAATAGGGCATTATAAATTTTGGCTGCTATGGATGTAGTTCTTGGCTAATTCCAGGTCACAGTTTTCGGGAAGAGGATGACGCATCCCTTCATCCATCTGCCTATCGGATTTTGATTATAGACTGCGTTGCAGTGTCGGAGCAGTATGTCGTCTAATTGTCTGGTCTTCCATACTTCTGGGGGAATCTCGTCAAGCTCTGCAGCTTTCCTATTTTTAATTTTTCTAAGAAGCGAGTCGAGTTCTTCTTAAGTGAACGGTCCTAGTTTAATGTCCAATAGCTTACTAATAATTCTGGTGATTGGTTCATGGGTAACTTCCGGTGGGTTTCCAAGTAGATTTTCGAAATACTGTTTCCACAGTTCTATTCTTTCTTGTTGGTTTGTAGCTTTCAATTTAGCTTTAGCTGTGCTCTTCCTTCTACTCACTTCGTTTATTGTTTGCCAGGCGATCCTAGATTGCCTATCTTCCACTGAATCTCTTATCTTATCTATTAGATTTTGTACGTATTCTGTCGGTTCTTTTAGATTGCTAATTCATTTTGTGCCTTTTTTTAGTTTTAGGGCATTTGTGTTTGTTGGGTAAATTATACAACCGGTATTAAGACGCCGAAGTGTTAAGTAGGAGTTGAGATGCTGTCGACAGGACAAGAATTAAAATGCTGGAGTCCAATCAGGAGTTGAGATGCTGTCGACAGGACAAGAATTAAAATGCTGGAGCCCAATCAGGAGTTGAGATGCTGTCGACAGGACAAGAATTAAAATGCTGGAGTCCAATCAGGAGTTGAGATGCTGTCGACAGGACAAGAATTAAAATGCTGGAGCCCAATCAGGAGTTGAGATGCTGTCGACAGGACAAGAATTAAAATGCTGGAGCCCAATCAGGAGTTGAGATGCTGTCGACAGGACAAGAATTAAAATGCTGGAGCCCAATCAGGAGTTGAGATGCTGTCGACAGGAC
The DNA here is from genome assembly GCA_963585895.1 of Sepioteuthis lessoniana. Classification (NCBI taxonomy): domain Eukaryota; kingdom Metazoa; phylum Mollusca; class Cephalopoda; order Myopsida; family Loliginidae; genus Sepioteuthis; species Sepioteuthis lessoniana. The sequence goes on along the minus strand of OY757913.1, from coordinate 117,510,838 downwards.
AAGAATTAAAATGCTGGAGCCCAATCAGGAGTTGAGATGCTGTCGACAGGACAAGAATTAAAATGCTGGAGCCCAATCAGGAGTTGAGATGCTATCGTCAGGAGAGGAATGAAAATCCTGAAGTCATAAGCAGGAGTTGAGATGCTGTCGACAGGACAAGAATTAAAATACTGGAACCCAATCAGGAGTTGAGATGCTATCGTCAGGACAGGAATGAAAATCCTGAAGTCATAAGCAGGAGTTGAGATGCTGTCGACAGGACAAGAATTAAAATGCTGGAGCCCAATCAGGAGTTGAGATGCTGTCGACAGGCCTGAATTAAAATGCTGGAGCCCAATCAGGAGTTGAGATAGGACAGGAATTATTGAAATTATTTACGGGGCCGCTAACTAGGTACCCAGTGATTGGATGAAAAACAGCCAATCACAGGCTACCTTTTTTTTTTTTTAGAACTTCTCCAAACCCCTATGATGGCGTTTCCTGTGAACGCCCTTCCTCTTTTGCTTGGGTGATTCCTCTGAATCAAGGCGTGCCCGCTGTTCTCTCAGTCTTCTTTACGCCAATACACGCTTGTGAGGTTTTTTCCAGCAACTGAAGCACAAGAAACAAGGCTCTATTTCCTTCAACCCAACCAAAAGGACACAGGAAATACAAACTGTTAAAAGGACGCCTTTTACGGATAAGTTTCCCGCAAAACAACTATTTGCAAGGACAATATTTTCTTTCCTCTCTTTCTATGTAAATATATGTTTTTTATAACATTTTAAATTGTGTTGTGTTTCTTTCTTCTTGCCGACATCGCAATATTGCAACCATATAAAGTTGGGAAAATCCCAATAGGATGAAAATGCTGAAGTTAAAAGTAGGAGTTGAAAATGTCCAATTTGTTGCTCAGAGGATCCGTTGGTTTAGAAGGAAAGATGAATGATGAAAGAATGATTTCCCAGACACCAACGGTCCATAAATTGGATGAGGTGTCCTCATGGTGCTAGGCGGACTGCTCGAAATATATGAGAGAGAGTCAGGGAAGAAGAATCAGTGAAGAAAATCAGTGAAGAAGAGTGAATGTGGTCTTTCATGTTGGCTGGTCCTTCCTGTTGCTAGGAAGCGAAGAGAGAAAGACAGGACAGGTCTGTCGTGCTGGAAAGGCCTGCCTGGAATAGGGTGAAAGAATGTTAACTCGCATTTTTATAGTTGCCCGGGAAAGTGACCCGGGCAGAATGGCATGAAATATTCTCATTGGTCGAAAATATGAGTTCGGGACGAAAACAGTCAAAATATTCCTGCACGAGACAATAGTTTGAAATTATTTCTGCTACACAGTCATGAAGACCGAAAATATAAAATGAGCTTAAAAGAATTCTTGTTTATTTCCTTTCCGTCCTTAATTATTTTGCGGCAATAATTAACAAAAAGAAGATAATAGAAGAAGGATGGAGTCAGTTATGAACATTTTAATTTTCCAACGACAACATCAAAAAACTTCCACAAAGCCACGGAAGTCAGAGATGCGCTTAGAATCTGTTAACGCTCATAGAGCTTCAGCGATCAGCTAGGATTTGGCAAAAACAGAATTCGCATCGAACTCGCGGGGACAGAGGTAAAGGAAGGTTCAAAGAAACACCCACCTCCATCTGTGAACGAGTCCAGTCGTTTAAAGCATTGATTTGAATTTTCTTGTTTTCTTTAGATTTTGAGACATAACCTCGAGGTGTGCACAATAAACACGGCGGTGGTCACACAAACCATTGAGCAGATTTACTGCGAAGTTGTTAAACTTCAAAATCTGGTACAAGACTTAACGGAAGGAGAAAGGATATAAAATATGATGATGGGAATATATATGTGGGAAGGCTTTTGTGGAAATAGGTAGAAAATTAAAAAAACAACAACAGAACAATAAAACGGTGACATCGGCTAAGATTTAGGAAAATCTCAGAGAAAGCGTGTCAATGAAAAAACTATGCAGATATGGAAAGTGACCAGGCAAAATCAAACTTTTCACTAAAGTGTGTCCTATAAAACCATAAGTTTAGTAAACATGGGCACGTAAGGTTCTATGGTGTAATGGTTAGCACTCTGGACTTTGAATCCAGCGATCCGAGTTCAAATCTCGGTAGAACCTGTTTGCCATTTTTCGTTAATAGTAAAAAGCAACTATGTAAATGATTTCGTATTTATTAATAAAACATTGTTGTCATTTTTAATCTTTTTTATCAGTAATTCAATTTTATTTCAGCTTTTTTAATTATTTATTTAACAAGAATAACAAGTCAAATGTTTAGCTGAAACCAAGGGAAAATTGATGAAAGAAATGCCATTAAAAACTTGCTGAAACAATTGTTATAGTTTATTAAAAAAACAAATTTTCAATAATTTATTTGTATTGCCATGGTAACGGTAACTATCAGCTGATGTACTTTAATTCTGCTAGTTTATAAGTTGGACATTTCAACCTATGATTCGAGTGTAGTATCTGTCTTATACCCCCTCTCCTCCACTGGAATCTGTTAGGATTTCTATATAATCATTTTTAACGAGAAAGAATTGAAAAATGTCTGGAAGAAAATGAAGAAAATCGAGACCTGAATGAGGAAAGAGAAAGAGAGGAGAGTTGAGAGAGAAAGAAAGAGAGAGAGAAGGGGAGAGGAAAAAAGAGAGAGGGGGAAGAAAAAGTGTGAGAGAGGGGTGAGAAAAAGAGAGAGAGAGGTGGGTGACGTGTAGGGATACATTGACAGGTTTTCTCACTCAACTACCAAGAGCCAAAAAACGAAAGATTGAAAAGCAGTTCGAGACGAAAAGGTGTAAAAGCTGCGATACATAAAAAATTCCATTTAGAAAATAAAGCAAAAGAAAGATGAAAGAGAGTTTGTGGTGGAAAATATTTGTAAATTCTTTATTTGTTTTTTCTATCCTTTTTTCTGTCAAGTTTTTGGTTGAGCATTAAATAACCCACGAAGGTTGATATGCTTTGAAAGCTCAACAATTTTTTTCGAAATATCAAAATACGCATGCGCGTAGCTGAAAAAAAAAAAAAAAAATGGCAAATTTTATGACAAGGAAAACAACAGACAAGTAAGTATTCTCTGATTCTTTTTCGAAGACAATGTTTTCTTTTTTTTTCTCTTGTTTTTTAAATTTTACTTTTTACCAATTATTGATAGAATATGAAAGATATTGAAGTGATTTCAATAAATAATTTATGGCAACTTAACTGAGTATTTTAGTAGATTAAAAAGAAGAAAAAAAAACAATGTCGATAGGAAAGAAAAATTGTATGTTTTTCTGTGAAGAATGAAAAATAAATTATGTTTAATAATTCTATGAATATATTGGCTTCAGTTTTCTATTAAAATATTTGATTGTTTGAATTTATTAATGATAAAGTACAAATTTTCGGATAAAAATGATTTTTTTCTGATAAAACATGTTATAAATTTTTTTATGAATAGTTATAAAAATTTGATTTTTTTATAAATAATAACGAAAAACATTTAGTTAATGATAAAGTTAAAAGTGAAACACAAGGCTGAATAAGATGAGAATATATAAGAATTATGTTGTGGAAATATTGTGGAGAAAAGTTGTTGTAAATAGTAAATAGGCAAATAAAAAAACGGCTAAAGTGTGAAAGGATGTTTGGTGGGTTGTTTGCGTGTGAGAAAATAATACAGGTATGGAGAAGGCAAGCTAAGGAAATTAAGCTTGGTAATGAAGCGTGTCATAAAATAGGCTGAGTATAATAATGATATGTAGGATGACGAGGTGGGTTCTATGGTGTAATGGTTAGCACTCTGGACTTTGAATCCAGCGATCCGAGTTCAAATCTCGGTAGGACCTAGGCTATTACTTTTGTTCTTATTTGCTAAAAGCAGGTGACTAATCATCTTCGGATTTGTTAGATGACGCAATGTCATCATTCTTAATTTTATTTTTTTTTCAATTTTGTCTTTATATTTTCTTTTTTTTAATTTTTTATTATGATAGATTAACAACTCAATTGTGCTAAAAAAGAAAAAAACTAAATATAAGACGAAAGAAATACTAGTGAATTCTTCACGAAGCAATTCTTATAATTTCATTTATGTTTAATAATAATTTTATTCATTTATTTTGTAATAAATGATTTTAACGGCATGTCAACACCTATATGGCTATTTTATACCGAAAGGAGGGGAAATCGTGTTCATTGTACATTTGTACTTACATTTTGGTCAAGTTGTTTTAGAATTTTCTTTTAAATTAATCTCTGTGTGCAGCTATTCAAATTCATCGAGAAAAAATGTTCTTTTAATTTGTGTGTGTGTGTGTGTGTGTGTGTGTGTGTGTGTGTGTGATTTAAACTAATTAGTCCCTCGAATTCACCGAAATTTTTCTAATTTTCCAGAAAAAATTAGAGCTTATTCTATTTTATGAGAAGGGATCACTTTCTTATTCAAATTCAATGTAGAAAAATAACCCATTTCTGGGACAAGTACTAAAAACCCACACACGCACGCATGCACCCCAAAATAAAAAGAAAAAAGTACGAAATCAAAATGTTTTTATGATACTTTTTAATGGCGGCATGGAATATGGAGTTTGCGTTTGTGCTGCAAGCCTCGTGGGAAAGGAAAGAAGTAAAGAGACGAAATGGAGTTATGAACGAGTAGAGAAAGCAGCACGTGTCGTTGGACGTGCGATGGATTATGTTCACCGTAGTTTAGCAAAAGTCGTGTTTGCTGTTTGAGGAAATAGACGTTGAAGTCACTGTTAGTTTGTGGTTCTGGTTATTCGTGGAGAAGCGTGAATATGTCCAGAAAATGTTGCCCAGAGGTGAAGTAGTCGCTACGTAACGGAGCGGAAGTAGACATCACAGTCGACATTGCCAATTTTGAGGGTGACGTAAAGTTGTTTCTGTGTGTGGCGTATTGAATGTATCTAATCCATATTCAACTTGGAATTCTTGATCTAAGAAAAATAACCCAGGAGTCCATGATTTAGGCTGCTTCCCTCAAGGTACCCTGCTGCTTCTGCTATTGGAGAGCATCCGGTAGACGTCTGTACAGAACGGAGTTGTTCTGCCAAAGAGAGTGTTTGACGGCTTTTTCCAATTACTGCTGCCCAGAAAGGTGGTTCGGGTTGAATAGGATAAGTCATCCTGATTGGGTGAAATTATGCGCCAAATTAAATTACGCGCCAATTGACAGGTTAGTATAGCCAATTAAGAGGTACTCTATTCCCCCAAAGCTCCAGGACTGGAGCCTAACAATCAGTTTGTTTACAGTCATATATAGAACACTCGTAGAGGGGGCGTTCTTATCCCTTTGCAGAGATGCAATTGATGTATTCTACAGCTGCACCCCCCTCCAAGCCGACTGGCGTCAACTGTTCCGAAAATGTTTCACTATTCTATATTAATTAAAATGTGAAGTTTCACTCCTTATAAAAATGTATTTAAAGAAATATATAACATTTGGATAACTCCTCGACGGATAACGGAGATTAGAAGGGATATTATAGGATTTACACTCTTAAATTTTTCAGAATGGCCGTGATGCAAGAAAATTCTAGAAAATAGGATACTGATTCACTTGAACCGAAACAAAGATGGTGGACATCGGTAAACTAATTAGTTTCGAGAACCTATTGGTCAGGAAAGTCACGTGATTTATACTCTTAACTACGTCTGCACCTTTGATTTTGTCCCACGCAAAATAAACGGTGTGTTTGCTGTCGTTCCCATGACAAAGATTAATTATATATACTCTCGACTTCCAATAACTCATTCTCTTACATTTTAACTTCCAGAGACGGCTTGGCTTTGCCAGCTTGGGACACACAGCTCAATACACGTAACATGGATGTGACCTTTTTCTTTCCTGTTCTGCCTTTTCGGTTGGACTTGTTCCAGTCTCGAACACAGTCTCAGACATTTCGTTTTTTTCCGTGATCGTAATCAGCTACCAGTCCACTTCCTCCTCTAAAGTAAAGAACATTTGATTCATCGTTACATTATTCGTCAGCAAATTCACTGAATGAATTTAGTAAATGGACATAAGGTTTCCTTGCCTTTAATCTAGTCCCAAGGGAACATCCCTAAAAGTTACACCTTATTCCTCGTTTTAAACGGTCATGAGCTAGGTTTACAGTACGGATCCTGAAACGCCACTAAAAAATTTCTAGTTCGGCCCCTCAAGAGGTAAGCTTTCTGCGAGGCACCCCACTTTAAACCGACCTTGTCTCTCATCCCAAATAACACACACACACACACACACACATATATATATATATATATATATATATATATATATATATATACGAGGTGCCTTCAATAAGTTTCCATACTTTTTTGTACAGGAATATAGAATTGTTGTAGACCCTAGAACATTCAGGATGTTATTGCTGTACATCTTATGATATGACAGACCAATTTTTATGATTGCAGGTTAAAATGAACACCTACAGTAGGAATTGGAATACACCCTACTAAAACCTGATTGTCACAGCTGGTGTATTTCAAAATGCAATCTGGACATGAGGACACGTTAGAAGAAGGATATGCCATAAAATTCTGTTTTAAACTTGGAAAAAATGCCACAGAAACGTATGGACCATGCTTCAGACTGCCTTTGGACCATCTTGCATGAATCGAGCATCAGTTTTTGAGTGGCATAAGAGATTCAAGGAAGACGGGGAGCCTGTGAGAGATGATGAGATGTGTGGGAGGAGTAAGAAAGTCAGAACACTACAGTTGATAGGCCAAATAAAGAATTTCATGGATAAGGACCGTCGTGTGTCAAAAGAGACAATAAGTGCGCAGTTTGATGTCAGTGTGGGAACTGTATACAAAATTATTCACGAGGAACTGAAAATGAGGAAGATTTGCGCGAAGTTTGTCCCAAGCGTGTTCAGAGAAGATCAGAAAGAAAGACGTTGTCATGACAACAGGAAGATGGTCAAGCTAATCAATTCAGATCCCGCAGTTCTTGATGCTCTGGTGACCTGCGATGAAAGCTTCATCTACTGCTATGACTCAGAGACCAAGAGACAGAGTTTCCAGTGGAAGCATGCTGTCTCTCCCAGACCAAAGAAGGCCAGACAGAGCAAATCTACCCACAAACTTTTGATGATCCTTTTTTTTTTTTTTTTTGACAGCCCTGGCATGATCTACATGCGCTGGGTTGCCACTGGACAGACAGTCAACAAGGAATACAATGTTGAGGTTTTAAGGAAGTTCAGGAAGAGATTCCAAAGGAAGAGGCCAGCACTGTTGAAATCGGGTCAGTGGCATTTCCTGCAGAACAATGCACCAGTCTACAACTCCATCCTTGTCACAGACTTTTTGACCAAGATTGGTATCAAGACAATTCGTCACCCTCCCTATAGTCCAGACATTGCTCCCTGTGAGTTTTAGTTATTCCCTAAGCTCAAGGAAAAACTTAGAGGCTGTCGTTATGAGACAATTGAGGAGATGTAAGAGGCTGTGACGAAGGTCATTGACATGCTCACACAAGAGGACTTCCATGAGACCTTCCAGAAGTTGTTGGAACGGAACAAGTGCACTGCAGCAGGAGGAGATTACTTTGAAGGGGATTAGAGTTTCCTGCGTGTACTATCAACAAAAGTGCCCATACGAAAAAAGTCTGGAAACTTATTGTGCGATCCTTGTATGTGCGTTGTTGGTCCCACGAGAGAAAAGTTGCTTTTTTTTTCGAATGAATAAGTCAGCAAAATATTTTTGAATGATTATATCCACAAATGAATCCAAATTTCGGCATTTTACCTTTTATTATCTTATAGAACTGTTCTTCTTGAGGGATGGCATTGGTATTCAATAAGCTACCATTGTTGATATGCCATTAAAAAATAAACCTTAAATAGTAGCAAAACTGTTCTTCTAGAAGCATGGCTTTGGCATACAATAAGCTTCAAAGGTTGATATGCCATTCAATAAAAACAAAAAAAAAACTTAAACAATGTTGAAATGTGTAAATACTGTCTTTTATATAATCTTTTTTAAAAATTAGGTAAAAGTCAGACATCGTCGATAGGATTCAAACCTATGCGGGGACACCCCAATGGATTTCTAGCCCATCGCCTTAACCACTCGGCCACGGCGGCTAGCTATGAGACTAAGTCTATCATTATCACTATATTGTTGTTTCATAAATATACTTCAACTGACTTTTACTCAGGTTGTTATCAGAAAAAATATTCTAGTCATCAAAATTATAAAACCTCTTACAAATGTCGTTCACGCAATAAATTTAGATATTACTGCCAAACAAGTGATACTCATTATCACGATCCATCGAAATCTGTTTTTAGATTCGAGCTGAGTGTTATTTTAGTTACAATTACATGTACCTGCCAAGAAAGACTTTGTTCAATTGACATTAAACAATAACAAAATTTATAAAATCTTGAAAGAAGCGCCTCAAAGTGCTATGCCCCTGGCCCTAGCCACCAGATCTTTACGCTCTAAGTGAAAAACGTCACAAAAACATTTGAAATTTTTTGTCATTAATTGATTAATTTTATCGGCATGACAACTATCAAGAAATTTATGCCAAGAGGTTAGGGAATTGGGTACATTGTACATGTATATTTATGCTTTTTCTGTAAATCTTTCTCAACATCTTTTTTCACAGTCACGCAATATCAAGTATTCCTATCTCATACAGATGATTTGGAGGTTTACTCCTTGTTAAAGAGTCGCGGACAATTCCCTGAGGAAGAGAAGGGATGCTGCAAGGTGATCTAAAGAACAGGAGAGCTACTCAATATTGACCAACACATCCTCGAGATGAACAAAATGAGACACTTTCTTCAAAACGGAGAAGAAGAAGGTCAGTTGTAAACGAATTGCCTATTATGAAGGAGATGCAGAGAAGAGGAAAATCTCGTATTTTGGTTTGGTGCGCTATTTAATTCAACACTGAATTTCACCCAATCAGGATGACTTATCCTATTCAGCCCGGACCTTATTTCCGGCTAGCAAAACGCTGCAAATAAAGAACTTTCGTTGTTGTGTGTTAAAGAAAAGTTTCGTAATTCATTTGTGTGCCTAAAAATATAGTGTTAGGGAAAATAACTAATTACCTCAAACCGCTATAAAGAAAAAGTAAAAATTAAATCAACAAAACTGACGTGTAAAGATTAACTTAATGTCTGCGTCGTCGTGGCCGAGTGGTTAAGGCGATGGACTTGAAATCCATTGGGGTTTCCCCCGCATAGGTTCGAATCCTATCGGCGACGTATCATTTGGCTGGGTGAGTTTTTGTAACTTTCTCAAATGCAAAAATTCGCTTCAATAGGCAATAAAGTAGATTGTTAAAAATGTCTACATTAACGGATTACATCCGTTGTGTGAGAACAAGGCAACATGCTACGAAATATTAACTTCGCTCAATGTTTACCTCGTAAACCTAGTCAAAGCCGATTGAAACGCAAGCAGTCCATATCAATAGCCCTGTCGACCTCGACCTCCACCCTAAAATTCGCACCTACAATTGTGCTTCCCTCCACAATGGACAGCCTCTTCTTCACCCCTGAAAATCCTTCTGTTGCATTCAACAAAAATATATTTCTTAACCATGGAAATCTTCTTAGAAATCTTCCAATCTTCTTATACAACTTTTCAACAATTACCACATTTTTTAAAATTTCTATCTCATTGTTATTCTTCTGTTGTTTTATTAACTTTCATCACACAAATAAAATACGGCCTTGTTAATTCCTCCTCTATTCTTCTCGCATTTATCCTCTTCCAAGAAACAATATTCATCCAGCATTTCTCTACAAGTGCTCCCTAGTTTAACTTTCAATCTTTTAATCTTAGCGACATTTATGCGAGACAAATACAAAAAACCTACCAAGACAACGTGTAGTGGTCGCTACTTGTTATAGCAGTTTCGGGAAATTTGTTAATTTCCCTAACACTATATTTTTTAAGGCAACACAAATGAATTACGAAACTTTGCTTTAACAACACAACAACGAAAGTTTTTATTTGCAGCTTTGAATATGGTTTGCTTTTGGTGCTGCAAGACTCGTGGAGTTTAGGCTTGTTAGTATTGGAGTCGAAATGGCTTAGCGGGGTGTTGATAAAGCAGCGTGTGTTGTCTGACGTGTGAGGGATTGTGTTTAGAGTCACCGTGTATTTTTGTGTGTCTGATATTTTTGGGGAGAGTATGCGTTATCTCCATTAATATGGACCAGAAGTGAAATATGAGCTAGTGTGTCGAGAGCGGAGTTACGCTCGGATCGACATTACCAATTTTTGGGGGTGACATGAAGTGGTGCCTGTGGAAGGCATGCTGAATGTTTCTAATTTATGTTCAACTGGGATTCCTCGTAAAGAATCCATAAATTAGATGGTTCCCTCGTTGAGTGTCCATGTTGCTGCTGCTAGTGTTAAAGCCACAGTGAGATATCCACACTGGGTGACTTGTCTAGCTAAAAAACATCGCTAAGCAGGGACGACTAGACGAACGTCTGTTCTGGTCGCCTTCTCAGGCCGAAGAGACTGGGTTTTGCTAGCCGGAAATGAAGGCCCGGGCTGAATAGGATAAGTCATCCTGATTGGGAGAAATTCAGTGTTGAATTAAATAGCACGCCAAACCAAAATCGAGATTTTCCTCTTCTCTACATTGTCCTGAAATTAATCTAATATCTTTTACTTTCGAAATAAAAACTTATTAACCCCGACATGAAAAACTCATTGCCAATTAAGATAGTCCTGTGTGTCACACTCTTTCAAAAGTGTTACCAGAACTATAAACGAACAATAGAAATTTCCACAAACACTCAACAGGTTCTACCGAGATTCGAAGTCAAATCGGTGGATTCAAAGTCCAAAATGCTAACCATTACACCAAAGAACCAATAACGACTCTTCACCGCTCCTGATAATCATATATAAAAAGGAGACAAGGAAAGTTCAGTGATTTTAAAAATTTCTCTTCTCTTTTTATCCTAAATTCTATTACAAATTTTATTTTCGTCAAGTTTAGAAATTTTAGAAAATTTAACATTTTATTTTTAACATATTTAAGTATATCAAGAAATTTACGTTTCATTATTTTTGCTCTATTTAGATATTCCACGCACCTATAGATCTGAGAATCTTTGTCTCTGTCTCTCTTTGTCTCTGTCTCTGTCTCTCTGTCTCTCTCTCTCTCTCTCGTGTTTATATGAGTGCCAGTTTCCGTGCATTTATGAAAGTTTTCCTGAACATTTCTCTATGTGTTGTATGGTCATATGCAGATTAATGCAGGATGAATCACAACGACACAATGATAAAGACAGACGCAGGAAGACTTCTTTAACAAAATATGTACCTCTCACTTTATTGTAAGGGTTCGAAAAGGTTATTCAAGGTTTGCGTGTGAGAGGGAGCTGGAGACCAAACAGAAACTGCAATATTTTGTCCCCCACTCTTATGGCAGTCAACGTTGGGTCTTTTTCGTTCTCCTGATGCTCAACCAGAAGCCCTGGGGTCCACTCTGCTGGATGCTGGCTTTCTTGGCTGCATCTTATCAGCATCTTCTCGGGACCCCAATTCATCAGGGTTTCCCGAGGGCCCCTTCGGCCGGGTGTGGCTTTCCCTACCACACCTCGTATGTACTCCGTCTCCAACTGTCCTGCAACTGGACTCGAACTCAACTGTCTTGACTGCGTTATATAATAGTTCAACGTCCACTCGATCTTTGAAATCGAATGTTTAATCGTCATCAAGCGGTTCACAGGTCACTCTCTTCCGGTGCATCAGTCTATGAGTATACCATGGGAATTTTTTAGCTCGTCCCATTTCATCAGCCAATTTCCGCCCACGCGATTTCCTCTCCTAATTGCCATTGGAATGTGTCACTTCCTTCCGGTGCATCACCTTGAATGGCATTTGGGATGGGTCGAAGGTCAAAATACAACATATGTAACATTCAATTTTACCATTAATAAAAAGCACTAATACACGCAATTACTGAATACCTGGAGATTTACGCCACATTCACATCGACAAACTCAAAAAACACATTGAAAGTATGTAAAATTCACATATCCACTGTAAAAAAAAGCTTCTTGAAAGGTTCTACTGAGACTTGAAATCGGATCGTTGGATTCAGAGTCCAGAGTGCTATCCATTACACCATAGAACCGCCAACTACTCAGTTGCCTTCTTCAATTAATGAGAAAATGTAAGCAACGAGAAAATCACTTGATATAATGAGTTTTGAATCTTCATCATATCACTGACTGAAGCCAAGCAGCAGATAAAGCTGAACTCGACTTAAACACATTTACTTAGAATTCTTAAATGATGATAGCCTATTAGAGTAGAGAGCACAGTGACTAAGCTTCAAATATCGACCAATCACTACCATTGATTATGTGAACGTATTTATTTTCCCGCTGAAATGATGAAATTTCTTGAGTTTTATTTTCTTTTATCTAAGTATCCTAAGTTTATCTTCCTAAAAGCTTTTTGCTAGTTGAATACGAATTGGCTACTATGGCGGAGAAAAAGTAAAGATTGTATCAATAAAACTTTAGTGTAAATAATAAATTAAAGTCTGCGTTATTGTGGCCGAGTTGTCAAGGTAATGGACTAGTAAATTATTGAGGTCTCCCGGCATAAATTCAGATCATATCGGGTCGCCTAACCTTTTACCTATATTTTTTTTTAAATCATAGAAAAATAGTTTTTACATATTTTAGCCCTGTTTAAGGTTGCTATTTTGTTTTTGTTTAATTGCATATCAACTTTGGTGGCTTATTGAATACCAAAGCCATCCTTCTAGAAGAACAGTTGTGGTATTATTTAACCCCTACTTGCGGGGATAAATTTTCTCTTAGTCTAAATTTTCTTTTAAATTCTTTGACGTCTTTTTTCAGTTGTTTTATATTGCTTTTCACAATGGGGCAAAATTTTGATCTAGTTTTTCTAAGTTGATTTGATTTGTGTTGAATTTGTACGTTGGGTGATTTAAAATTTTTGGGTTTTATGTTGTTAGTCTTGTTAGATATGTTATTTAGACTGGTCTTTTTGTTCGGTTTGTGTTATATAATAGCCGAGGGATTTTGGTTCATGCCTTTGAGTTTAGTTAGTCTGAGAACCTTTCGGCTCAGCACATAGTTTAGTTGGGTGCAACATTGAGGCAGGTGTTAACGCGGGCGCGCGCGGGCGGATGCAGGTGTCACTCAGATGTCATAATAGTCCGAGACGAAACGGGTTGACAGGGTACGGGTGACTTAATGCACCGGAAGCGCGTGGAGGTTTGTGGAGATTTGAACAAAGTTAAAGAGTTGAGAATTAGACGCCAAACGAGAAGGATCGACTTTTGGAGCGAGGCGAATTTGCGCCCTATGGGGGCCGCTCAAGATGGGGGCCAAATGACCAAGACAGCATAGAGGATTTTGTCTCTCGTCCTTATGTCGAAACCTTTAACTGAAAGTTAATAAAAAGGTTTCGTACCTGAACAAGAAGTCGTTACGTGTTTTCGAATTCTGAGATTCCTATGTTCTTTATATGTTCTATCGTTATGAACATTATATGGCCATATTCGGGTAAACGGCTACGCAACATTTGTACTATCTAAAAAATCACACACACACAAAAAGATAATCACTTAGGGAGGAAGGTTAGTTGTTGATTGGATTTTATGGTATATTAACAATTGTAAGTTAATGAGGGGTTAAGGGGTTAAAAAAATAACCCGAAAGTGTATACACATATATGGATACGAATACTCACGCATACATACAAACACACAGAATACACTCTTGTAAACATCCACACACACACACACTCACATACACAGAGAAAACTTTTATTTATTCTTTTTTAGAATTAGATAAACAGTTCTAGTAGTGGTCAGTTTTTCGTAATGATATTCTTAAAAAGAGGGTCATTTCTCTGCCTTGAAAGAAAACTTGTCGTTATGGATATGCGATGTTTGTTTTTGTTTTGTTTTTTCCTTATTGTGGAGCCAAAACGCCCAGCTTACTGACTTTTTATATCTTTTTCAAGTGATGACCGATTGTAGATTGGGATCTATTGACGGTAAACGTTAATTCTCTTGTACTTTTACGCAGATTGCTTGTCACCAATTTTCGTTAAGCATCTTGATGGACGTCTGATGAGCGTCTTGGTCTGGGTTCATCTCTCAAGGAAATATCGCCAGAAGGAAAGTGTTTCGCACTTTGCCGTTAGTAATGACCCCTTAGCCATAAACACTGTAATCTTTTTTTTGGGGGGGGTGCTTTTGCAGCGTATTTGTTATTTCTAAATTCCTACAACATTACATGTCGAATATACACTTTTAGTTCCTTCATTGGAAGTCTGAAATGCATCGTTACAATTTGCTTTTAATAAATGGAAATTATTCACGACTCAACCCAACATACACACACATGTACACCCCCCTCATATGTATACACATGTCGGGGTTATTGCGAGATGTGTCGAAAGTGTAAAATAATGTTTGGAGGTAATACGTGTTCCTTGCAAGTAATTTCCCTAACAAAACAAAAACAAAACCTGAATAACTTTAAAATAAAGGTTTATTATTCAGCTGGAATATTGTACCAAAGAACTCACAATGTTGTTGTTGTTGTGGTGGTTTTTGCCTTTGGTGTAAGGTTAAATGGGAATTTCTTTGCTAGACAGCGTGGCACCTCTCATGTTTTGGTGGGTAAGGAAACAGTCCAGTAGCGTAGCGTAGTTTCCTTGTTGTTAGCGGAGAAACCTCTAGTCAATTGGTCCATCGCTTTCTTTTTATAACTCCTAAGAGGATCAAAACGGGTATGAATGTTTTTTGGGGGAGGAGTGTACTTGATTGGTTAAAAAATCTATGGGCGCGAATTTTGTGTATTGTGGTTTGGATCCTTTTTTTCTGGAATGTTCTAATGTTTGTTGATTGGCTTAAAAATCTATGGGCGCGAATTTTGTGTATGTATATGAAATTTACGCGACACACACACACACACACACACACACACATATATATATAAGAAAATATTCAGAAGATTTTTTTATCAATGATAATATTTTAACGTTTCGGGGCTTTTTGGTGGGGCATTAATAAACATTTTAACATTTGTTATCTACTCCCTGATGATGGTTTAATAAAAGAAAAAACAAAACGATACTAGGCACATTATCATACATAATAAAAATGATTTGACGTGCAATGAATAAAGTTATTGTTTATCAAAAACTGTTCGTTGATGGCCGATATTTGTATGACACTATGAACCTTTGGTGTGGTCGTATAGAGAATTAGATATATATGTCTCTGCATATGTGTGCGTATATGCATGTGTGTGTGTGTATATAAGTATATTCATATAGGTGCCTGGATGTATATGCCTGTGTTTCAAGTGCGTATGTGTGTGGCCGTATCTATTTTGTGTGTGAGCTCTCCCAGTTTAAGAGAAGGTGGTCAGATAAAGCGGAGACGCGACTGAAAAGACTTCAAATTCTTTGACAAACTTTGTAGGATGTCCTGGAGACTTACAGTCTGGCAATATTTTTATGTTCAGTCTACGAATAGCACAAGGACTGGAAATTAGAAACATTTACCGCAGGATATGTAAAGGAGTAGTCACAGATATGAAAAGTAGTCGGGTCAAAGTCACTGAAGTCAATTGATCAAAAAAAGCTGTGGGCGTTAGATAAGAAATAAAGAAAAATAATCATATAAGAAGTAGAAATAAAAAAGAATAAACACGAAATAAAATAAATACAAAAAAAACAACAATTTCCTTGAAGGTCCCTGACAGGAAGCGCAATCCATGCACCCTGAAAAGATCAGCTTTTTGAGGCCATAAAGAAATTCTTTCTCAGTTTCCTTGACATATCTCGACTGAGCTGACGCCTCATTTTTCTCTAGACAGCCATTTGGAACACAACAGTGCGTTGTGTCTTCTGCTCGTAGCAGGGCTAGCTGAACATACCGACTGATCATAGACACAAATTGTGGACCATCAAATTCACAATTTGCCACAATTACCCTCCATGCCGACGATTCACAATTTGCTGCAACTACCCTCCATGCTGACGATTCACAATTTGATACAACTACCCTCCATACCGACGGTTGACAATTACCCTCCATGCCGACGATACACAATTAGCTACAACTACCCTCTGTCCCGACAATTCACAATTTACTAAACCTACCCTCCATGCTAACGATTCACAATTTGCCAAAAATGAGTCTTAAGATCTCTTCAATGCCTTCACTGGCAAGCACTGTTATATCTTCTGGTTTAAGAAAACGTTTTCACCACAAAACAGTTATAACAGGAGGGGACTGAGAGTATTACCATTTATACAAAAATATCAGTCGAGGTTGATGAGTTGATGAAGATATAGAAAAATTTCAATTTGAAAGTTTTATCAACAGCTTGAGAAGAAAGGAACACTTGTGCTGTAAGTTGCTGGAAGTAAACAGTTGTAAATCATCATCATCATCATCATCATGTCGTGACACCAGAACGATTATCCCTGACCATCTCTCGCCACTTCTCCCTATCATTCATCGCCTCTGGCAGGTCTTTATTGCTATATCCCGTATCCTCACAGACCTGCTGTATGAATGTTCTAGCTGGTCGTCCTACTTTTGCTCGGCCATATGTGGGGGTCCATAGGAGTACATCACTTATGGGCTCGTCCCGGCTTCTCCAGCAGTGTCGGGATTGAAAGAAACTTCGTTTCATTTTATCGGTCAGGTCTGACTTCCATATGATCGATAGCTTATTGATAGCAGTCCATGCCTTCGTTAGCCGCGGGTCAATGTCTTTTTCGGTTGATGAGACACTGCTTCCTAGATCTATTTCTTCGGAAGCCATTTTGGTTTTTCCTAAGAATGTTGTCAATTTTGGGTTCTATGTGGTTTATTAGTAGGGCATTGTAAATTTTGGCTGCTATGGTTGTAAGTATTACACCTCGGACGTTCTTGGCTAATCCGAGGTCACCTTTTTTCGGGAAGAGGAGGATGCATCCCTTCATCCATCTGCCTATCCGATTTTTATTATAGACTGCGTTGCAGTGTCGGAGCAGTATGTCGTCTAATTGTCTGGTCTTCCATACTTCTGGGGGAATCTCGTCAAGCTCTGCGGCTTTCCTATTTTTAATTTTTCTAAGAACCGAGTCGAGTTCTTCTTAAGTGAACGGTCCTAGTTTAATGTCCAATTGCTTACTTATAATTCTGGTGATTGGTTCATGTGTAACTTTCGGTGGGTTTCCGTGTAGATTTTCGAAATGCTGTTTCCACAGTTCTATTCTTTCTTGTTGGTTTGTAGCTTTCAATTTAGCTTTAGCTGTGCTCTTCCTTCTACTCACTTCGTTTATTGTTTGCCAGGCGATCCTAGATTGCCTATCTTCCACTGAATCTCTTATCTTATCTATCAGATTTTGTACGTATTCTGTCGGTTCTTTAGATATATGCTTGCTAATTCATTTTGTGCCTTTTTTTAGTTTTAGGGCATTTGTGTTTGTTGGGTAAATTATACGACCGGTATTAAGACGCCGAAGTGTTAAGCAGGAGTTGAGATGCTGTCGACAGGACAAGAATTAAAATGCTGGAGCCCAATCAGGAGTTGAGATGCTGTCGACGGGACAAGAATTAAAATGCTGGAACCCAATCAGGAGTTGAGATGCTGTCGACAGGACAAGAATTAAAATGCTGGAGCCCAATCAGGAGTTGAGATGCTGTCGACAGGACAAGAATTAAAATGCTGGAGCCCAATCAGGAGTTGAGATACTGTCGACAGGACAAGAATTAAAATGCTGGAGCCCAATCAGGAGTTGAGATGCTGTCGACAGGACAAGAATTAAAATGCTGGAGCCCAATCAGGAGTTGAGATACTGTCGACAGGACAAGAATTAAAATGCTGGAGCCCAATCAGGAGTTGAGATGCTGTCGACAGGACAAGAATTAAAATGCTGGAGCCCAATCAGGAGTTGAGATGCTGTCGACAGGACAAGAATTAAAATGCTGGAGCCCAATCAGGAGTTGAGATGCTATCGTCAGGACAGGAATGAAAATCTTGAAGTCATAAGCAGGAGTTGAAAATATCCAATTTGTTTCTCAGAAGATCCGTTGGTTTAGAAGGAAAGATGAATGATGAAAGAATGATTTCCCAGACACGAACGGTCCATAAATGGGATGGGGTGTCCTCTTGGTGCTTAGTGGACTGCTCGAAATATATGAGAGAGAGTCAGGGAAGAAGAGTCAGTGAAGAAGAGTGAATGTGCTCTGTCATGTTGGCTGGCCCCTTCCACTGCTAGGAAGCGAAGAGAGAAAGACAGGACAGGTCTGTCGTGCTGGAAAGGCCTGCCTGGAATAGGGTGAAAGAATGTTACCTCGCGTTTGTATAGTTGCCCGGGAATGTGACCCGGGCAGAATGGCATGAAATATTCTCATTGGTCGAAAATATGAGTTCGGGACGAAAACAGTCAAAATATTCCTGCACGGGAAAATAGTTTGAAATTCTTTCTGCTACACACTCATGAAGACCGAAAATATAAAATGAGCTTAAAAGAATTCTTGTTTATTTCCTTTCCGTCCTTAATTATTTTGCGGCAATAATTAACAAAAAGAAGATAATAGAAGAAGGATGGAGTCAGTTATGAACATTTTAATTTCCCAACGACAACATCAAAAAACTTCCACAAAGCAACGGAAGTCAGAGATGCGTTTAGAATCTGTTAAAGCTCATAGAGCTTCAGTGATCAGCTACGATTTGGCAAAAACAGAATTCGCATCGGACTCACGGGGACAGAGTTAAAGGAAGGTTCAAAGAAACACACACACACACCCTCCATCTGTGAACGAGTCCAGTGGTTTAAAGCATTAATTTGAATTTTCTTGTTTTCTTTAGATTTTGTGACACAACCTCGGGGTCTATACGATAAACACAGCAAGGGGGTCACACAAACCATTGAGCAGATTTACTGCGAAGTTGCTAAACTTCAAAATCTGGCATAAGACTTAATGAAAGGAGAAAGGATATAAAATATGATGACAGAAATATACGTGTGGGAAGGATTTAGTGGAAATAGTTAGAAGATTTTAAAAACCCTGAAAAAGAAAACGGTGACATCGACTAAGATTTAGGAAAATCTAAGAGAAAGCGTGTCAATGTAAAAACTATGTAGATATGGAATGTGACATGGCAAAATCAAATTTTGCACTAAAGTGTGACTTATAAATCAATATGTTTAGAGAACATTGGCAGGTACGGTTCTATGGTGTAATGGTTAGCACTCTGGACTTTGAATCCAGCGATCTGAGTTCAAATCTCGGTAGAACCTGTTTGTCATTTTTCGTTCGTATTTATGAATAAAACATTGTTGTCATTTTTAGTCATTTTATTAGTAATTCAATTTTATTTCAGCTTTTTTAATTATTCAATTAACAAGAATAACAACCCAAATGTTGAGCTGAAACCCAGGGAAAATTAATGTAAGAAAAGCCATTGAAAACTTTATAAATCAATTATTATGGTTTATTAAAAAAATAATTTTTTTCTATAACTTGTTTGTGTGGCCATGGTAAAGGTTAGTATCAGCGAATATACTTTAATCCTGCTAGTTTATAAGTTCGACATTTCAACCTACGATTCGAGTGTAGTATCTGTCTTGTACCCCCTCTTCTCCACTGGAATCTGTTAGAATTTCTATATAATCATTTTTAATGAGAAAGAATTGAAAAATGTCTGGAAGAAAATGAAGAAAATCGAGACCTGAATAAGGAAAGAGAAAGAGAGGATAGTTGAAAGAGAAAGAAAAAGAGTGAGAGAGAGAGAGGAAAAGAAAAAGAGAGAGGGGGGAAGAAAAAGAAAGAGAGAGAGAGAGAGAGAAGTGGGGATGACGTGTAGGGATACATTGACAGGTTTTCTCGCTCAACTACCAAGAGATAAAAAACGAAAGATTGAAAAGCAGTTCAAGACGAAAAGGTGTAAAAGCTGCGATACATAAAAAATTCCATTTAGAAAATAAAGCAAAAGAAAGATGAAAGAGAGTTTGTGGTGGAAAATATTTGTAAATTCTTTATTTGTTTTTTTTTTATCCTTTTTTCTGTCAAGTTTTTGGTTGAGCATTAAATAACCCGCGAAGGTTGATATGCTTTGAAAGCTCAACAATTTTTTTCGAAATATCAAAATACGCATGCGCGTAGCTGAAAAAAAAAAAAAAAAAAATGGCAAATTTTATGACAAGGAAAATAACAGACAAGTAAGTATTCTCTGATTCTTTTTCGAAGACAATGTTTTCTTTTGATTTCTTTTGTTTTTTAAATTTTACTTTTTACCAATTATTGATAGAATATGAAAGATATTGAAGTGATTTCAATAAATAATTTATGGCAACTTAACTGAGTATTTTAGTAGATTAAAAAAAAGAAAAAAAAAAACAATGTCTCTGGGAAAGAAAAATTGTATGTTTTTCTGTGAAGAATGAAAAATAAATTATGTTTAATAATTCTATGAATATATTGGCTTCAGTTTTCTATTAAAATATTTGATAGTTTAAATTTAATAATGATAAAGACAAATTTTCGGATAAAAATGATTTTTTTCTGATAAAACATGTTATAAATTTTTTTATGAATATTTATAAAAATTTGATTTTTTTATAAATAATAACGAAAAACATTTAGTTAATGATAAAGTTAAAAGTGAAACAAAAGGCTGAATAAGATGAGAATGTAGGAGGATTATGTTGTGGAAATATTGTGGAGATAAGTTATTGTAAATAGTAAAAAGACAAATAAAAAAACGGCTAAAGTGTGAAAGGATGTTTGGTGGGTTGTTTGCGTGTGAGAAAATAATACAGGTATGAAGAAGGCAAGCTAAGGAAATTAAGCTTGGTAACGAAGCGTGTCATAAAATAGGCTGAGTATAATAATGATATGTAGTATGACGAGGTGGGTTCTATGGTGTAATGGTTAGCACTCTGGACTTTGAATCCAGCGATCCGAGTTCAAATCTCGGTAGGACCTAGGCTATTACTTTTGTTCTTATTTGCTAAAAGCAGGTGACTAATCATCTTCGGATTTGTTAGATGACGCAATGTCATCATTCTTAATTTTATTTTTTTTCAATTTTGTCTTTATATTTTCTTTTTTTTAATTTTTTATTATGATAGATTAACAACTCAATTGTGCTAAAAAAGAAAAAACTAAATATAAGACGAAAGAAATACTAGTGAATTCTTCACGAAGCAATTCTTATAATTTCATTTATGTTTAATAATAATTTTATTCATTTATTTTGTAATAAATGATTTTAACGGCATGTCAACACCTATATGGCTATTTTATACCAAAAGGAGAGGAAATGGTGTTCATTGTACATTTGTATTTACATTTTTGTTAAGTTGTTTTAGAATTTTCTTTTAAATTAATCTCTGTGTACAGCTATTCAAATTCATCGAGAAAAAATGTTCTTTTAATTTGTATGTGTGTGTGTGTGTGTGTGTGTGTGTGTGTGTGTGTGTGTGTGTGTGTGTGTGTGTGTGTGTGTGTGTGTGTGTGTGTGTGTGATTTAAACTAATTAGTCCCTCGAATTCACCGAAATTTTTCTAATTTTCCAGAAAAAATTAAAGCTTATTCTATTTTATAAGAAGGGATCACTTTCTTATTCAAATTCAATGTAGAAAAATAACCCATTTCTTGGACAAGTACTAAAAACCCACACACGCACGCACCCCAAAATAAAAAGAAAAAAGAAAAAAGTACGAAATCGAAATGTTTTTAGGTTTGTTTTTAATGGCGGCATGGAATATGGAGTTTGCGTTTGTGCTGCAAGCCTCGTGGGAAAGGAAAGAAGTAAAGAGACGAAATGGAGTTATGAACGAGTAGAGAAAGCAGCACGTGTCGTTGGACGTGCGATGGATTATGTTCACCGTAGTTTAGCAAAAGTCGTGTTTGCTGTTTGAGGAAATAGACGTCGAAGTCACTGTTAGTTTGTGGTTCTGGTTATTCGTGGAGAAGCGTGAATATGTCCAGAAAATGTTGCCCAGAGGTGAAGTAGTCGCTACTTAACGGAGCGGAAGTAGACATCACAGTCGACATTGCCAATTTTGGGGGTGACGTAAAGTTGTTCCTGTGTGTGGCGTATTGAATGTATCTAATCCATATTCAACTTGGAATTCTTGATCTAAGAAAAATAACCCAGGAGTCCATGATTTAGGCTGCTTCCCTCAAGGTACCCTGCTGCTTCTGCTATTGGAGAGCATCCGGTAGACGTCTGTACAGAACGGAGTTGTTCTGCCAAAGAGGGTGTTTGACGGCTTTTTCCAATTACTGCTGCCCAGAAAGGTGGTTCCGGTTGAATAGGATAAGTCATCCTGATTGGGTGAAATTATGCGCCAAATCAAATTACGCGCCAAACCAAAATTCAAAAATTCCTTCTGCTACAGTTGTGTTTTATGGCATATCAACCCTTTTCAGTTATTTAATGACAAATCTTGTTTATATATTAAATATGATTTGTAAACGCATGGTTGTAGATTACATTTTTAAACGAGCCACAGCGCATTTGTTTACACACAGTTAAGTGGTTTCAAGTATTGCTATATAACATAAATAATTCAATTTAATATTAGAAATGATCAAACTAACCTTTTTTTGCACACAGTGAAAGGGTTTTATCGGACTTACACTACTTTAATTTAAAATAGGCGGTGTGCCACGTGTTCTCGAAACAAAGATGGCGGGCGCACGCAAATATTCAGTCTCAGGAAACTATTGGCTAGGAGAACCACGAGATCAATGTTTAAAATTACGTCCTAATTTGAATGCCGTCCCGCGTTTTTGGAGCCGACTCCAAGACACGTATTTTCTATAAATACTTCATCTTTAAACACTCTTTCTCTTTTTCACATTTTCACTTGCAGAGCTAACATACTCTCTCCAGTGTGACTTCCAGAGAGAATACTCTCTCATATTCACCAACAGCCGTCAAACGCCACAAAATGTATAGGCTATGCAAACATTCCTTTCCTCAGTATACCTTGTCTATGAGACTTTTTCCCAGCCTCGAAAACAGCAATTGCGTCGATCTACTGAAAGAAACAAACATTTAAAAATACGAAGTCAACATGCATTGGACACCTTTGTCATTTAGTACTTTGTAGTTTTAATTGTGTTAGTCACACACACACACACACACAGAGGATATTTTCACGAACAGTAATAGAACCCTAGTAATGTTTTAAATATTTTCATTATATGTATTGTTAAGATATAAATTTGTTTTGTTTATGTCCCCTTGTTTTGAATGATCCTTTTATCCTCCCCGTTTCATATCGTTTACACATCTTTCATATCATTACACCTTTACTACATTTGTCTCCCTGTGCCCTTTTTCCAAACATGACATACCACTGAACATATACTAAACTACAGCATACATTTTGGGGGAGCAAACATATCTACCAAATATCATGTCCTCCAACAGGTTCAAGCTTTGCTATCTGACACAAATAATTCTTTTTAATAATCATCATTTATTTTCACACTGTTTAATGGCTTCGAGTATTGGCATGTAACACTAATAATTCTATTCAAAAATCAGTCATCTGTTTGGACACGGTGAAATGGTCAAACAGTTCTATTTGACTTATATATGGGACCCTAATTGATATTACGACTCCAGAACGATATTGACTGGTTAGTATAGCCAATTAAGAGGTACTCTATTCCCCCAAAGCTCCAGCACTGGAGCCTAACAATCAGTTTTTTACAGTCATATATAGAACACTCGTAGAGGGGGTGGTCTTATCCCTTTGCAGAGATGCAATTGATGTATTCTACAGCTGCCCCCCCCCTCCAAGCCGACTGGCTTCAACTGTTCCGAAAATGTTTCACTATTCTATATTAATTAAAATGTGAAGTGATCACTCCTTATAAAAATGTATTTAAAGAAATGTATAACATTTGGATAACTCCTCGACGGATAACGGAGATTAGAAGGGATATTATAGGATTTACACTCTTAAATTTTTCAGAATGGCCGTGATGTAAGAAAATTCTAGAAAATAGGATACTGATTCACTTGTTCCTGAAACAAAGATGGTGGACATCGGTAAACTAATTAGTTTCGAGAACCTATCGGTCAGGAAAGTCACGTGATTTATACTCTTAACTACGTCGGCACCTTTGATTTTGTCCCACGCAAAATAAACAGTGTGTTTGCAGTCGTTCCCATGACAAGTCCACTTTCTCCTCTAAAGTAAAGAACATTTGCTTCATCGTTACATTATTCGTCTGCAAATTCACTGAATTAATTTAGTAAATGGACATAGGGTTTCCTTGCCTTTAATCTAGTCCCAAGGGAACTTCCCTAAAAGTTGCACCTTATTCCTCGTTTTAAATGGGCAAGAGCTAGGTTTACAGTACGGATCCTGAAATGCCCCTAAATAATTTCTAGTTCAGCCCCTCAAGAGGTAAGCTTTCTGCGAGGCACCCCACTTTAAACCGACCTTGTCTCTCATCCCAAATAACACACACACACACACACACACACACACACACACACATATATATATATATATATATACGAGGTGCCTTCAATAAGTTTCCATACTTTTTTGTACAGGAATATAGAATTGTCGTAGACCCTAGAACATTCAGGATGTTATTGTTGTACATCTTATGATATGACTGACCAATTTTTATGATTGCAGGTTAAAATGAACACCTACAGTAGGAATTGGAATACACCCTACTAAAACCTGATTGTCACAGCTAGTGAATTTCAAAATGCAATCTGGACGTGAGGACACGTTAGAAGAAGGATATGCCATAAAATTCTGTTTTAAACTTGGAAAAAATGCCACAGAAACGTATGGACCATGCTTCAGACTGCCTTTGCACCATCTTGCATGAATCGAGCATCAGTTTTTGAGTGGCATAAGAGATTCAAGGAAGACGGGGAGCCTGTGAGAGATGATGAGATGTGTGGGAGGAGTAAGAAAGTCAGAACACTACAGTTGATAGGCCAAATAAAGAATTTCATGGATAAGGACCGTCGTGTGTCAAAAGAGACAATAAGTCCGCAGTTTGATGTCAGTGTGGGAACTGTATATACAATTATTCACGAGGAGCTGAAAATGCGGAAGATTTGCGCGAAGTTTGTCCCAAGCGTGTTCAGAGAAGATTAGAAAGAAAGACGTTGTCATGAAAACAGGAAGATGGTCAAGCTAATCAATTCAGATCCCGCAGTTCTTGATGCTCTGATGACCTGCGATGAAAGCTTCATCTACTGTTATGACTCAGAGACCAAGTGACAGAGTTTCCAGTGGAAGCATGCTGTCTCTCCCAGACCAAAGAAGGCCAGACAGAGCAAATCTACCCACAAACTTTTGATGATCCTTTTTTTTTTTTTTTGACAGCCCTGGCATGATCTACGGGAAGTGGGTTGCCACTGGACGACAGTCAACAAGGAATACAATGTTGAGGTTTTAAGGAAGTTCAGGAAGAGGTTCCAAAGGAAGAGGCCAGCACTCTTGAAATTGGGTCAGTGGCATTTCCTGCAGAACAATGCACCAGTCTACAACTCCATCCTTGGCACAGACTTTTTGACCAAGATTGGTATCAAGACAGTTTGTCACCCTCCCTATAGTCCAGACATTGCTCCCTGTGAGTTTTAGTTATTCCCTAAGCTCAAGGAAAAACTTAGAGGCTGTCGTTATGAGACAATTGAGGAGATGTAAGAGGCTGTGACGAAGGTCATTGAAACGCTCACACAAGAGGACGTCCATGAGACCTTCTAGAAGTTGTTGGAACGGAACAACAAGTGCACTGCAGCCGGAGGAGATTACTTTGAAGGGGATTAGAGTTTCCTGCGTGTACTATCAACAAAAGTGCCCATACGAAAAAAGTCTGGAAACTTATTGTGCGATCCTTGTATGTGCGTTGTTGGTCCCACGAGAGAAAAGTTGCTTTTTTTTTCGAATGAATAAGTCAGCAAAATATTTTTGAATGATTTTCTCCACAAATGAATCCGAATTTCGGCATTTTTTCTTTTATTATTTTATAGAACTGTTCTTCTAGAGGGATGGCATTGGTATTCAATAAGCTACCATTGTTGATATGCCATTAAAGAAAGAAACCTTAAATAGTAGCACAACTGTTCTTCTAGAAGCATGGCTTTGGCATACAATAAGCTACAAAGGTTGATATGCCATTCAATAAAATAAAAAAAAACCTTAAACAATGTTGAAATGTGTAAATACTGTCTTTTATATAATCTTTTTTAAAAAATTAGGTAAAAGTCACACGTCGCCGATAGGATTCGAACCTATGCGGGGAGACCCCAATGGATTTCTAGTCCATCGCCTTAACCACTCGGCCACGACGACTGGCTATGAGTTTAACTCCATCATTATCATTATATTGTTGTTTTATAAATATACTTCAACTGATTTTTACTCAGGATGTTATCAGAAAAAATATTCTAGTCATCAAAATTATAAAACCTCTTACAAATGTCGTTCACGCAATAAATTTAGATATTACTGCCAAACAAGTGATACTCATTATCACGATCCATCCAAATCTGTTTTTAGATTCGAGCTGAGTGTTATTTTAGTTACAATTACTTGTACCTGCCAAGAAAGACTTTGTTCATTTGACATTAAACAATAACAAAATTTATAAAATCTTGAAAGAAGCGCCTCGAAGTGCTATGCTCCTGGTCCTAGCCACCAGATATTTACGCCCTAAGTGAAAAACGTCACAAAAACATTTGAAATTATTTTGTCCTTAATTGATTAATTTTATCGGCATGACAACTATCAAGAACTTTATGCCAAGAGGTTAGGGAATTGGGTACATTGTACATTTATATTTATGCTTTTTCTGTAATTGTTTCTCAACATCTTTTTTCACAGTCACGCAATATCAAGTATTCCTATCTCATACAGATGATTTGAACACAGCCATAAATACTAACGGAACAAAGTAAAGAGGAGGTTTACTCCTTGTTAAAGAGTCGCGGACAGTTCCCTGAGGAAGAGAAGGGATGCTGCAAGGTGATCCAAAGAACAGGAGAGCTACTCAATATTGACCAACACATCCTCGAGATGAACAAAATGAGACACTTTCTTCAAAACGGAGAAGAAGAAGGTCAGTTGTAAACGAATTACCTATTATGAAGGAGATGCAGAGAAGAAGAAAATCTCGTATTTTGGTTTGGTGCGCTATTTAATTCAACACTGAATTTCACCCAATCAGGATGACTTATCCTATTCAGCCCGGACCTTCATTTCCGGCTAGCAAAACGCTGCAAATAAAGAACTTTCGTTGTTGTGTGTTAAAGAAAAGTTTCGTAATTCATTTGTGTGCCTAAAAAATATAGTGTTAGGGAAAATAACTAATTACCTCAAACCGCTATAAAGAAAAAGTAAAAATTAAATCAACAAAACTGACGTGTAAAGATTATCTTAATGTTTGCGTCGTCGTGGCCGAGTGGTTAAGGCGATGGACTTGAAATCCATTGGGGTTTCCCCGCATAGGTTCGAATCCTATCGGCGACGTATCATTTCGCTTTTGGCTGGGTGAGTTTTTGTAACTTTCTCAAATGCAAAAATTTGCTTCAATAGGCAATAAAGTAGATTGTTAAAAATGTCTACATTAACGGATTACATCCGTTGTGTGAGAACAAGTTCTGCAACCGAACGCAACTTGCTACGAAATATTAACTTCGCTCAATGTTTACCTCGTAAACCTAGTCAAAGCCGATTTAAAAGCAAGCAGTCCAAATCAATATCCCTGTCGACCTCGAGTTCCACTCTAAACTCGCACCTACAATTGTGTTTCCCTCCACAATGGACAGCCTCTTCTTCACCCTTAAAAATCCTTCTGTTGCATTCAACATGACATCAGAAACAAAAAATATATTTCTTAACCATTGAAATCTTCTCAGAAATCTTCCAATCTTCTTATATAACTTTTCAACAATTACCACATTTTTAAAATTTTCTATCTCATTGTCATTCTTCTGTTGTTTTATTAACTTTCATCACACAAATAAAATACGGCCTTGTTAATTCCTCCTCTATTCTTCTCGCAGTTATCCTCTACCAAGGAACAATATTCATCCAACATTTCTCTACAAGTGCTCCCTAGTTTAACTTTCAATCTTTTAATCTTAGCGACATTTATGCGAGACAAATACAAAAAACCTACCAAGACAACGTGTAGTGGTCGCTACTTGTCCTGAAATTAATCTAATATCTTTTACTTTCGAAATAAAAATTTATTAACCCCGACATGAAAAACTCAATGCCAATTAAAATAGTCCTGTGTGTCACACACTTTCAAAAGTGTTACCAGAACTATATACGAACAATAGAAATTTCCACAAACACCCGACAGGTTCTACCGAGATTCGAAGTCAAATCGGTGGATTCAAAGTCCAAAATGCTAACCATTACACCAAAGAACCAATAACGACTCTTCACCGCTCCTGATAATCATATATAAAAAGGAGACAAGGAAAGTTCAGTGATTTTTAAAATTTCTCTTCTCTTTTTATGCTAAATTCTATTACTAATTTTATTTTCGTCAAGTTTAGAAATTTTAGAAAATTTAACATTTTATTTTTAACATATTTAAGTATATCAAGAAATTTACGTTTCATTATTTTTGCTCTATTTAAATATTCGACGCTCTAATCGATCTGAGAATATAATGTATTAAGTTTTCTTATCATCGTCTTTGTCTCTGTCTCTCTCTGTCTCTCTCTCTGTTTCTCTCTCGTGTTTATATGAGGGCCAGTTTCCGTGCATTTATGAAAGTTTTCCTGAACATTTCTCTGTGTGTTGTATGGTCATATGCAGATTCATTCAGAATGAATCACAACGACACAATGATAAAGACAGACGCAGGAAGACTTCTTTAACAAAATATACCTCTCACTTTATTGTAAGGTTTCGAAAAGGTTATTCAAGGTTTGCGTGTGAGAGGGAGCTGGAGATCGAACAGAAACTGCAATATTTTGTCCCCCACTCTTATGGCAGTCAACGTTGGGTCTTTCTCGTTCTCCTGATGCTCAACCAGAGGCCCTGGGATCCACTCTGTCGGGTACTGGCTTTCTTTACTGCATCTTCTCTGGACCCCAACTCATCAGGGTTTCCCGAGGGCCCCTTCGGCCGGGTGTGGCTTTCCCTACCACACCTCGTCTATACTCCGTCTCTAACTGTCCTGCAACTGGACTCGAAATCAACTGTCTTGACTGCGTTATATAATAGTTCACCGCCCACTCGATCTTTGAAATCGAATGTTTAATCGTCATCAAGCAGAAATAACTGTCATGCAGTTCATAGGTCACTCTCTTCCGGTGCATCAGTCTATAAGTGTACCATGAGAATTTTTTAGCTCGTCCGTTTCATCAGCCAATTTCCGCCCACGCGATTTCCTCTCCTAATTGCCATTGGAATGTGTCACTTCCTTCCGGTGCATCACCTTGAATGGCATTTGGGATGGGTCGAAGGTCAAAATACAACATATGTAACATTCAATTTTACCATTAATAAAAAACACCAATACACGCAATTACTGAATACCTAGAGAGTTACGCCACATTCACATCGACAAACTCAAAAAACACATTGAAAGTGTGTAAAATTCACATCAGCAAATATATATCCACTGTAAAAAAAGCTACACGTTGAAAGGTTCTACCGAGACTTGAACTCGGATCGCTGGATTCAGAGTCCAGAGTGCTAACCATTACACCATAGAACCGCCAACTACTCAGTTGCCTTCTTCCATTAATGAGAAAATGTAAGCAACGAGAAAATCACTTGATATAATGAGTTTTGAATCTTCATCATATCACTGACTGAAGCCAAGCAGCAGATAAAGCTGAACTCGACTTAAACACATTTACTTAGAATTCTTAAATGATGATAGCCTATTAGAGTAGAGAGCACAGTGACTAAGCTTCAAATATCGACCAATCACTACCATTGATTATGTGAACGTATTTATTTTCCCGCTGAAATGATGAAATTTCTTGAGTTTTATTTTCTTTTATCTAAGTATCCTAAGTTTATCTTCCTAAAAGCTTTTTGCTAGTTGAAAACGGATTGGCTATTATGGAGGACAAAAAGTAAAAATTGTATCAATAAAACTTTAGTGTAAAAAATAAGTTAAAGTCTGCGTTATTGTGGTCGAGTTGTCAAGGTAATGGACTATTGAGGTCTCCCGGCATAAAAGTTTAAATCATATCGGGCCGCGTTACTTCTTACCTATCTTTTTTTTAAATTATAGAAAAATAGTTTTTACATATTTTAGCCCTGTTTAAGGTTGTTTTTTTTTTGTTTTTGTTTAATTGCATATCAACTTTGGTGGCTTATTGAATACCAAAGCCATCCTTCTAGAAGAACAGTTGTGGTATTATTTAACCCCTACTTGCGGGGATAACTTTTCTATTAGTCTAAATTTTCTTTTAAATTCTTTGACGTCTTTTTCAATTGTCATATATTGCCTTTTACAGTGAGGCAAAATTTTGATCTAGTTTTTCTAAGTTGATTTGATTTGTGTTGAATTTGTACGTTGGGGGATTTAAAATTTTTGGGTTTTATGTTGTTAGTCTTGTTAGATATGTTATTTAGTCTGGTCTTTTTGCTCGGTTTGTGTTATATAATAGCCGAGGGATTTTGGTTCATGCCTTTGAGTCTAGTTAGTCTGAGAACCTTTCGGCTCAGCACATAGTTTATTTGGGTGCAACATTGAGGCAGGTGTCAACGCGGGCGGATGGAGGTGTCACTCAGATGTCATAATAGTCCGAGACGAAACGGGTTGACAGGGTACGGGTGACTTCATGCACCGGAAGCGCGCGGAGGTTTGTGGAGATTTGAACAAAGTTAAAGAGTTGAGAATTAGACGCCAAACGAGAAGGATCGACTTTTGGAGCTCGCAGAAGCGAGGCAAACTTGCGCCCTATGGGGGGCCGCTCGAGATGGGGGCCAAATGACCAAGACAGCATAGAAGATGGTGTCTCTCCTCCTTACGTCGAAACCTTTACCTCAAAGTTAATAAAAAGGTTTCGTACCTGAACAAGAAGTCGTTACGTGTTTTCGAATTCTGAGATTCCCATGTTCTTTATATGTTCTATCGTTATGAACATTATATGGCCATATTCGGGTATATGGCTACGCAACATTTGTACTGTCTAAAAAATCACACACACACACACACACAAAAGACAATCACTCAGGGAGGAAGGTTAGTTGTTGATTGGATTTTATGGTATATAAACAATTGTAAGTTAATGAGGGGATAAGGGGTTAAAAATAACCCGAAAGTGTATACACATATATGGATACGAATACTCACGCATACATACAAACACACAGAATACACTCTTGTAAACATCCACACACACACACACTCACATACACAGAGAAAACTTTTATTTATTCTTTTTTAGAATTAGATAAACAGTTCTAGTAGTGGTCAGTTTTTCGTAATGATATTCTTAAAAAGAGGGTCATTTCTCTGCCTTGAAAGAAAACTTGTCGTTATGGATATGTGATGTTTGTTTTTGTTTTGTTTTTTCCTTATTGTGGAGCCGAAACGCCCAGCTTACTCACTTTTTATATCTTTTTCAAGTGATGACCGATTGTAGATTGGGATCTATTGACGGTAAACGTTAATTCTTACGCACTTTTACGCAGATTGCTTGTCAGCAATTCTCATTAAGCATCTTGATCGACGTCTGATGAGCGTCTTGGTCTGGGTTCATCTCTCAAGGAAATATCGCCAGAAGGAAAGTGTTTCGCACTTTGCCGTTAGTAATGACCCCTTAGCCATAAACACTGTAATCTTTTTTTTGGGGGGGGTGCTTTTGCAGCGTATTTGTTATTTCTAAATTCCTACAACATTACATGTCGAATATACACTTTTAGTCCCTTCATTGGAAGTCTGAAATGCATCGTTACAATTTGCTTTTAATAAATGGAAATTATTCACGATTCAACACCACATACACACACATGTACACCCCCCTCATATGTATACACATGTCGGGGTTATTGCGAGATGTGTCGAAAGTGTAAAATAATGTTTGGAGGTAATACGTGTTCCTTGCAAGTAATTTCCCTCACAAAACAAAAACAAAACCTGAATAACTTTAAAATAAAGGTTTATTATTCAGCTGGAATATTGTACGAAAGAACTCACAATGTTGTTGTTGTTGTGGTGGTTTTTGCCTTTGGTGTAAGGTTAAATGGGAATGTCTTTGCTAGACAGCGTGGCACCTCTCAGGTTTTGGTGGGTAAGGAAACAGTCCAGTAGCGTAGCGTAGTTTCCTTGTTGTTAGCGGAGAAACCTCTAGTCAATTGGTCCATCGCTTTCTTTTTATAACTCCTAAGAGGATCAAAACGGGTATGAATGTTTTTTTTTTGGGGGGGGGGAGGGAGTACTTGATTGGTTAAAAAATCTATGGGCGCGAATTTTGTGTATTGTGGTTTGGATTCTTTTTTTCTAGAATGTTCTAATGTTTGTTGATTGGCTTAAAAATCTATGGGCGCGAATTTTGTGTATGTATATGAAATTTACGCGACACACACACACACACACACACACATATATATATATAAGAAAATATTCAGAACATTTTTTACCAATGATAATATTCTAACGTTTCGGGGCTTTTTGGTGGGGATTAATAAAGATTTTAACATTTGTTATCTACCCCCTGATGATGGTTTAATAAAAGAAAAACAAAACGATACTAGGCACATTATCATACATAATAAAAATGATTTGACGTGCAATGAATAAAGTTATTGTTTATCAAAAACTGTTCGTTGATGGCCGATATTTGTATGACACTATGAACCTTTGGTGTGGTCGTATAGAGAATTAGATATATATGTCTCTGCATATGTGTGCGTATATGCATGTGTGTGTGTGTATATAAGTATATTCATATAGGTGCCTGGATGTATATGCCTGTGTTTCAAGTGCGTATGTGTGTGGCCGTATCTATTTTGTGTGTGAGCTCTCCCAGTTTAAGAGAAGGTGGTCAGATAAAGCGGAGACGCGACTGAAAAGACTTCAAATTCTTTGACAAACTTTGTAGGATGTCCTGGAGACTTACAGTCTGGCAATATTTTTATGTCCAGTCTACGAATAGCACAAGGACTGGAAATTAGAAACATTTACCGCAGGATATGTAAAGGAGTAGTCACAGATATGAAAAGTAGTCGGGTCAAAGTCACTGAAGTCAATTGATCAAAAAAAGCTGTGGGCGTTAGATAAGAAATAAAGAAAAATAATCATATAAGAAGTAGAAATAAAAAAGAATAAACACGAAATAAAATAAATACAAAAAAAAACAACAACAATTTATTTGAAGGCCCCTGACAGGAAGCGCAATCCATGCACCCTGAAAAGATCAGCTTTTTGAGGCCATAAAGAAATTCTTTCTCAGTTTCCTTGACATATCTCCACTGAGCTGACGCCTCCTTTTTCTCTAGTCAGCCATTTGGAACACAACAGTGCGTTGTGTCTTCTGTTCGTAGCAGGGCTAGCTGAACATACCGACTGATCATAGACACAAATTGTGGACCATCAAATTCACAATTTGCCACAATTACCCTCCATGCCGACGATTCACAATTTGCTGCAACTACCCTCCATGCTGACGATTCACAATTTGATACAACTACCCTCCATACCGACGGTTGACAATTACCCTCCATGCCGACGATACACAATTAGCTACAACTACCCTCTGTCCCGACAATTCACAATTTACTAAACCTACCCTCCATGCTAACGATTCACAATTTGCCAAAAATGAGTCTTAAGATCTCTTCAATGCCTTCACTGGCAAGCACTGTTATATCTTCTGGTTTAAGAAAACGTTTTCACCACAAAACAGTTATAACAGGAGGGGACTGAGAGTATTACCATTTATACAAAAATATCAGTCGAGGTTGATGAGTTGATGAAGATATAGAAAAATTTCAATTTGGAAGTTTTATCAACAGCTTGAGAAGAAAGGAACACTTGTGCTGTAAGTTGCTGGAAGTAAACAGTTGTAAATCATCATCATCATCATCATCATGTCGTGACACCAGAACGATTATCCCTGACCATCTCTCGCCACTTCTCCCTATCATTCATCGCCTCTGGCAGGTCTTTATTGCTATATCCCGTATCCTCACAGACCTGCTGTATGAATGTTCTAGCTGGTCGTCCTACTTTTGCTCGGCCATATGTGGGGGTCCATAGGAGTACATCACTTATGGGCTCGTCCCGGCTTCTCCAGCAGTGTCGGGATTGAAAGAAACTTCGTTTCATTTTATCGGTCAGGTCTGACTTCCATATGATCGATAGCTTATTGATAGCAGTCCATGCCTTCGTTAGCCGCGGGTCAATGTCTTTTTCGGTTGATGAGACACTGCTTCCTAGATCTATTTCTTCGGAAGCCATTTTGGTTTTTCCTAAGAATGTTGTCAATTTTGGGTTCTATGTGGTTTATTAGTAGGGCATTGTAAATTTTGGCTGCTATGGTTGTAAGTATTACACCTCGGACGTTCTTGGCTAATCCGAGGTCACCTTTTTTCGGGAAGAGGAGGATGCATCCCTTCATCCATCTGCCTATCCGATTTTTATTATAGACTGCGTTGCAGTGTCGGAGCAGTATGTCGTCTAATTGTCTGGTCTTCCATACTTCTGGGGGAATCTCGTCAAGCTCTGCGGCTTTCCTATTTTTAATTTTTCTAAGAACCGAGTCGAGTTCTTCTTAAGTGAACGGTCCTAGTTTAATGTCCAATTGCTTACTTATAATTCTGGTGATTGGTTCATGTGTAACTTTCGGTGGGTTTCCGTGTAGATTTTCGAAATGCTGTTTCCACAGTTCTATTCTTTCTTGTTGGTTTGTAGCTTTCAATTTAGCTTTAGCTGTGCTCTTCCTTCTACTCACTTCGTTTATTGTTTGCCAGGCGATCCTAGATTGCCTATCTTCCACTGAATCTCTTATCTTATCTATCAGATTTTGTACGTATTCTGTCGGTTCTTTTAGAGTGCTAATTCATTTTGTGCCTTTTTTTAGTTTTAGGGCATTTGTGTTTGTTGGGTAAATTATACAACCGGTATTAAGACGCCGAAGTGTTAAGTAGGAGTTGAGATGCTGTCGACAGGACAAGAATTAAAATGCTGGAGTCCAATCAGGAGTTGAGATGCTGTCGACAGGACAAGAATTAAAATGCTGGAGCCCAATCAGGAGTTGAGATGCTGTCGACAGGACAAGAATTAAAATGCTGGAGCCCAATCAGGAGTTGAGATGCTGTCGACAGGACAAGAATTAAAATGCTGGAGCCCAATCAGGAGTTGAGATGCTGTCGACAGGACAAGAATTAAAATCCTGGAGCCCAATCAGGAGTTGAGATGCTGTCGACAGGACAAGAATTAAAATGCTGGAGCCCAATCAGGAGTTGAGATGCTATCGTCAGGACAGGAATGAAAATCCTGAAGTCATAAGAAGGAGTTGAAAATATCCAATTTGTTTCTCAGAAGATCCGTTGGTTTAGAAGGAAAGATGAATGATGAAAGAATGATTTCCCAGACACGAACGGTCCATAAATGGGATGGGGTGTCCTCTTGGTGCTTAGTGGACTGCTCGAAATATATGAGAGAGAGTCAGGGAAGAAGAGTCAGTGAAGAAAAGTGAATGTGCTCTGTCATGTTGGCTGGCCCCTTCCACTGCTAGGAACCGAAGAGAGAAAGACAGGACAGGTCTGTCGTGCTGGAAAGGCCTGCCTGGAATAGGGTGAAAGAATGTTACCTCGCGTTTGTATAGTTGCCCGGGAATGTGACCCGGGCAGAATGGCATGAAATATTCTCATTGGTCGAAAATATGAGTTCGGGACGAAAACAGTCAAAATATTCCTGCACGGGAAAATAGTTTGAAATTCTTTCTGCTACACACTCATGAAGACCGAAAATATAAAATGAGCTTAAAAGAATTCTTGTTTATTTCCTTTACGTCCTTAATTATTTTGCGGCAATAATTAACAAAAAGAAGATAATAGAAGAAGGATGGAGTCAGTTATGAACATTTTAATTTCCCAACGACAACATCAAAAAACTTCCACAAAGCAACGGAAGTCAGAGATGCGTTTAGAATCTGTTAAAGCTCATAGAGCTTCAGTGATCAGCTAGGATTTGGCAAAAACAGAATTCGCATCGGACTCACGGGGACAGAGTTAAAGGAAGGTTCAAAGAAACACACACACACACCCTCCATCTGTGAACGAGTCCAGTGGTTTAAAGCATTAATTTGAATTTTCTTATTTTCTTTAGATTTTGTGACACAACCTCGGGGTCTATACGATAAACACAGCAAGGGGGTCACACAAACCATTGAGCAGATTTACTGCGAAGTTGCTAAACTTCAAAATCTGGCATAAGACTTAATGAAAGGAGAAAGGATATAAAATATGATGACAGAAATATACGTGTGGGAAGGATTTAGTGGAAATAGTTAGAAGATTTTAAAAACCCTGAAAAAGAAAACGGTGACATCGACTAAGATTTAGGAAAATCTAAGAGAAAGCGTGTCAATGTAAAAACTATGTAGATATGGAATGTGACATGGCAAAATCAAATTTTGCACTAAAGTGTGACTTATAAAACAATATGTTTAGAGGACATTGGCAGGTACGGTTCTATGGTGTAATGGTTAGCACTCTGGACTTTGAATCCAGCGATCTGAGTTCAAATCTCGGTAGAACCTGTTTGTCATTTTTCGTTCGTATTTATGAATAAAACATTGTTGTCATTTTTAGTCATTTTATTAGTAATTCAATTTTATTTCAGCTTTTTTAATTATTCAATTAACAAGAATAACAACCCAAATGTTGAGCTGAAACCCAGGGAAAATTAATGTAAGAAAAGCCATTGAAAACTTTATAAATCAATTATTATGGTTTATTAAAAAAATAATTTTTTTCTATAACTTGTTTGTGTGGCCATGGTAAAGGTTAGTATCAGCGAATATACTTTAATCCTGCTAGTTTATAAGTTCGACATTTCAACCTACGATTCGAGTGTAGTATCTGTCTTGTACCCCCTCTTCTCCACTGGAATCTGTTAGAATTTCTATATAATCATTTTTAACGAGAAAGAATTGAAAAATGTCTGGAAGAAAATGAAGAAAATCGAGACCTGAATGAGGAAAGAGAAAGAGAGGATAGTTGAAAGAGAAAGAAAAAGAGTGAGAGAGAGAGAGGAAAAGAAAAAGAGAGAGGGGGGAAGAAAAAGAAAGAGAGAGAGAGAGAGAAGTGGGGATGACGTGTAGGGATACATTGACAGGTTTTCTCGCTCAACTACCAAGAGATAAAAAACGAAAGATTGAAAAGCAGTTCAAGACGAAAAGGTGTAAAAGCTGCGATACATAAAAAATTCCATTTAGAAAATAAAGCAAAAGAAAGATGAAAGAGAGTTTGTGGTGGAAAATATTTGTAAATTCTTTATTTGTTTTTTTTTTATCCTTTTTTCTGTCAAGTTTTTGGTTGAGCATTAAATAACCCGCGAAGGTTGATATGCTTTGAAAGCTCAACAATTTTTTTCGAAATATCAAAATACGCATGCGCGTAGCTGAAAAAAAAAAAAAAAAAATGGCAAATTTTATGACAAGGAAAATAACAGACAAGTAAGTATTCTCTGATTCTTTTTCGAAGACAATGTTTTCTTTTGATTTCTTTTGTTTTTTAAATTTTACTTTTTACCAATTATTGATAGAATATGAAAGATATTGAAGTGATTTCAATAAATAATTTATGGCAACTTAACTGAGTATTTTAGTAGATTAAAAAAAAGAAAAAAAAAACAATGTCTCTGGGAAAGAAAAATTGTATGTTTTTCTGTGAAGAATGAAAAATAAATTATGTTTAATAATTCTATGAATATATTGGCTTCAGTTTTCTATTAAAATATTTGATAGTTTAAATTTAATAATGATAAAGACAAATTTTCGGATAAAAATGATTTTTTTCTGATAAAACATGTTATAAATTTTTTTATGAATATTTATAAAAATTTGATTTTTTTATAAATAATAACGAAAAACATTTAGTTAATGATAAAGTTAAAAGTGAAACAAAAGGCTGAATAAGATGAGAATGTAGGAGGATTATGTTGTGGAAATATTGTGGAGATAAGTTATTGTAAATAGTAAAAAGACAAATAAAAAAACGGCTAAAGTGTGAAAGGATGTTTGGTGGGTTGTTTGCGTGTGAGAAAATAATACAGGTATGAAGAAGGCAAGCTAAGGAAATTAAGCTTGGTAACGAAGCGTGTCATAAAATAGGCTGAGTATAATAATGATATGTAGTATGACGAGGTGGGTTCTATGGTGTAATGGTTAGCACTCTGGACTTTGAATCCAGCGATCCGAGTTCAAATCTCGGTAGGACCTAGGCTATTACTTTTGTTCTTATTTGCTAAAAGCAGGTGACTAATCATCTTCGGATTTGTTAGATGACGCAATGTCATCATTCTTAATTTTATTTTTTTTCAATTTTGTCTTTATATTTTCTTTTTTTTAATTTTTTATTATGATAGATTAACAACTCAATTGTGCTAAAAAAGAAAAAACTAAATATAAGACGAAAGAAATACTAGTGAATTCTTCACGAAGCAATTCTTATAATTTCATTTATGTTTAATAATAATTTTATTCATTTATTTTGTAATAAATGATTTTAACGGCATGTCAACACCTATATGGCTATTTTATACCAAAAGGAGAGGAAATGGTGTTCATTGTACATTTGTATTTACATTTTTGTTAAGTTGTTTTAGAATTTTCTTTTAAATTAATCTCTGTGTACAGCTATTCAAATTCATCGAGAAAAAATGTTCTTTTAATTTGTATGTGTGTGTGTGTGTGTGTGTGTGTGTGTGTGTGTGTGTGTGTGTGTGTGTGTGTGTGTGATTTAAACTAATTAGTCCCTCGAATTCACCGAAATTTTTCTAATTTTCCAGAAAAAATTAAAGCTTATTCTATTTTATAAGAAGGGATCACTTTCTTATTCAAATTCAATGTAGAAAAATAACCCATTTCTTGGACAAGTACTAAAAACCCACACACGCACGCACCCCAAAATAAAAAGAAAAAAGAAAAAAGTACGAAATCGAAATGTTTTTAGGTTTGTTTTTAATGGCGGCATGGAATATGGAGTTTGCGTTTGTGCTGCAAGCCTCGTGGGAAAGGAAAGAAGTAAAGAGACGAAATGGAGTTATGAACGAGTAGAGAAAGCAGCACGTGTCGTTGGACGTGCGATGGATTATGTTCACCGTAGTTTAGCAAAAGTCGTGTTTGCTGTTTGAGGAAATAGACGTCGAAGTCACTGTTAGTTTGTGGTTCTGGTTATTCGTGGAGAAGCGTGAATATGTCCAGAAAATGTTGCCCAGAGGTGAAGTAGTCGCTACTTAACGGAGCGGAAGTAGACATCACAGTCGACATTGCCAATTTTGGGGGTGACGTAAAGTTGTTCCTGTGTGTGGCGTATTGAATGTATCTAATCCATATTCAACTTGGAATTCTTGATCTAAGAAAAATAACCCAGGAGTCCATGATTTAGGCTGCTTCCCTCAAGGTACCCTGCTGCTTCTGCTATTGGAGAGCATCCGGTAGACGTCTGTACAGAACGGAGTTGTTCTGCCAAAGAGGGTGTTTGACGGCTTTTTCCAATTACTGCTGCCCAGAAAGGTGGTTCCGGTTGAATAGGATAAGTCATCCTGATTGGGTGAAATTATGCGCCAAATCAAATTACGCGCCAAACCAAAATTCAAAAATTCCTTCTGCTACAGTTGTGTTTTATGGCATATCAACCCTTTTCAGTTATTTAATGACAAATCTTGTTTATATATTAAATATGATTTGTAAACGCATGGTTGTAGATTACATTTTTAAACGAGCCACAGCGCATTTGTTTACACACAGTTAAGTGGTTTCAAGTATTGCTATATAACATAAATAATTCAATTTAATATTAGAAATGATCAAACTAACCTTTTTTTGCACACAGTGAAAGGGTTTTATCGGACTTACACTACTTTAATTTAAAATAGGCGGTGTGCCACGTGTTCCCGAAACAAAGATGGCGGGCGCACGCAAATATTCAGTCTCAGGAAACTATTGGCTAGGAGAACCACGAGATCAATGTTTAAAATTACGTCCTAATTTGAATGCCGTCCCGCGTTTTTGGAGCCGACTCCAAGACACGTATTTTCTATAAATACTTCGTCTTCAAACACTCTTTCTCTTTTTCACATTTTCATTTGCAGAGCTAACATACTCTCTCCAGTGTGACTTCCAGAGAGAATACTCTCTCATATTCACCAACAGCCGTCAAACGCGACAAAATGTATAGGCCATGCAAACATTCCTTTCCTCAGTATACCTTGTCTATGAGACTTTTTCCCAGCCTCGAAAACAGCAATTGCGTCGATCTTCTGAAAGAAACAAACATTTAAAAATACGCAGTCAACATGCATAGGACATTTTGTCATTTAATCCGTTTTGGTAGTTTTAGTTGTTTTAGTCACACACACACAGAGGATATTTTCACGAACAGTAATAGAACCCTTGTAATGTTTTAAATATTTTCATTATATGTATTGTTAAGATATAAATTTGTTTTGTTTATGTCACCTTGTTTTGAATGATCCTTTTATCCTCCCCGTTTCATATCGTTTACACATCTTTCATATCATTACACCTTTACTACATTTGTCTCCCTGTGCCCTTTTTCCAAACATGACATACCACTGAACATATACTAAACTACAGCATACATTTTGGGGGAGCAAACATATCTACCAAATATCATGTCCTCCAACAGGTTCAAGCTTTGCTATCTGACACAAATAATTCTTTTTAATAATCATCATTTATTTTCACACTGTTTAATGGCTTCGAGTATTGGCATGTAACACTAATAATTCTATTCAAAAATCAGTCATCTGTTTGGACACGGTGAAATGGTCAAACAGTTCTATTTGACTTATATATGGGACCCTAATTGATATTACGACTCCAGAACGATATTGACTGGTTAGTATAGCCAATTAAGAGGTACTCTATTCCCCCAAAGCTCCAGCACTGGAGCCTAACAATCAGTTTTTTTACAGTCATATATAGAACACTCGTAGAGGGGGTGGTCTTATCCCTTTGCAGAGATGCAATTGATGTATTCTACAGCTGCCCCCCCTCCAAGCCGACTGGCTTCAACTGTTCCGAAAATGTTTCACTATTCTATATTAATTAAAATGTGAAGTGATCACTCCTTATAAAAATGTATTTAAAGAAATGTATAACATTTGGATAACTCCTCGACGGATAACGGAGATTAGAAGGGATATTATAGGATTTACACTCTTAAATTTTTCAGAATGGCCGTGATGTAAGAAAATTCTAGAAAATAGGATACTGATTCACTTGTTCCTGAAACAAAGATGGTGGACATCGGTAAACTAATTAGTTTCGAGAACCTATCGGTCAGGAAAGTCACGTGATTTATACTCTTAACTACGTCGGCACCTTTGATTTTGTCCCACGCAAAATAAACAGTGTGTTTGCAGTCGTTCCCATGACAAGTCCACTTTCTCCTCTAAAGTAAAGAACATTTGCTTCATCGTTACATTATTCGTCTGCAAATTCACTGAATTAATTTAGTAAATGGACATAGGGTTTCCTTGCCTTTAATCTAGTCCCAAGGGAACTTCCCTAAAAGTTGCACCTTATTCCTCGTTTTAAATGGGCAAGAGCTAGGTTTACAGTACGGATCCTGAAATGCCCCTAAATAATTTCTAGTTCAGCCCCTCAAGAGGTAAGCTTTCTGCGAGGCACCCCACTTTAAACTGACCTTGTCTCTCATCCCAAATAACACACACACACACACACACACACACACACACACACACACACACACACATATATATATATATATATATATATATATATATATATACGAGGTGCCTTCAATAAGTTTCCATACTTTTTTGTACAGGAATATAGAATTGTCGTAGACCCTAGAACATTCAGGATGTTATTGTTGTACATCTTATGATATGACTGACCAATTTTTATGATTGCAGGTTAAAATGAACACCTACAGTAGGAATTGGAATACACCCTACTAAAACCTGATTGTCACAGCTAGTGAATTTCAAAATGCAATCTGGACGTGAGGACACGTTAGAAGAAGGATATGCCATAAAATTCTGTTTTAAACTTGGAAAAAATGCCACAGAAACGTATGGACCATGCTTCAGACTGCCTTTGCACCATCTTGCATGAATCGAGCATCAGTTTTTGAGTGGCATAAGAGATTCAAGGAAGACGGGGAGCCTGTGAGAGATGATGAGATGTGTGGGAGGAGTAAGAAAGTCAGAACACTACAGTTGATAGGCCAAATAAAGAATTTCATGGATAAGGACCGTCGTGTGTCAAAATAGACAATAAGTGCGCAGTTTGATGTCAGTGTGGGAACTGTATATACAATTATTCACGAGGAGCTGAAAATGCGGAAGATTTGCGCGAAGTTTGTCCCAAGCGTGTTCAGAGAAGATTAGAAAGAAAGACGTTGTCATGACAACAGGAAGATGGTCAAGCTAATCAATTCAGATCCCGCAGTTCTTGATGCTCTGATGACCTGCGATGAAAGCTTCATCTACTGTTATGACTCAGAGACCAAGTGACAGAGTTTCCAGTGGAAGCATGCTGTCTCACCCAGACCGAAGAAGGCCAGACAGAGCAAATCTACCCACAAACTTTTGATGATCCTTTTTTTTTTTTTTTTTGACAGCCCTGGCATAATCTACGGGAAGTGGGTTGCCACTGGACGACAGTCAACAAGGAATACAATGTTGAGGTTTTAAGGAAGTTCAGGAAGAGGTTCCAAAGGAAGAGGCCAGCACTCTTGAAATTGGGTCAGTGGCATTTCCTGCAGAACAATGCACCAGTCTACAACTCCATCCTTGGCACAGACTTTTTGACCAAGATTGGTATCAAGACAGTTTGTCACCCTCCCTATAGTCCAGACATTGCTCCCTGTGAGTTTTAGTTATTCCCTAAGCTCAAGGAAAAACTTAGAGGCTGTCGTTATGAGACAATTGAGGAGATGTAAGAGGCTGTGACGAAGGTCATTGAAACGCTCACACAAGAGGACGTCCATGAGACCTTCTAGAAGTTGTTGGAACGGAACAACAAGTGCACTGCAGCCGGAGGAGATTACTTTGAAGGGGATTAGAGTTTCCTGCGTGTACTATCAACAAAAGTGCCCATACGAAAAAAGTCTGGAAACTTATTGTGCGATCCTTGTATGTGCGTTGTTGGTCCCACGAGAGAAAAGTTGCTTTTTTTTTTCGAATGAATAAGTCAGCAAAATATTTTTGAATGATTATATCCACAAATGAATCCGAATTTCGGCATTTTTTCTTTTATTATTTTATAGAACTGTTCTTCTAGAGGGGATGGCATTGGTATTCAATAAGCTACCATTGTTGATATGCCATTAAAGAAAGAAACCTTAAATAGTAGCACAACTGTTCTTTTAAAATAAAAAAAAACCTTAAACAATGTTGAAATGTGTAAATACTGTCTTTTATATAATCTTTTTTAAAAAATTAGGTAAAAGTCACACGTCGCCGATAGGATTCGAACCTATGCGGGGAGACCCCAATGGATTTCTAGTCCATCGCCTTAACCACTCGGCCACGACGACTGGCTATGAGTTTAACTCCATCATTATCATTATATTGTTGTTTTATAAATATACTTCAACTGACTTTTACTCAGGATGTTATCAGAAAAAATATTCTAGTCATCAAAATTATAAAACCTCTTACAAATGTCGTTCACGCAATAAATTTAGATATTACTGCCAAACAAGTGATACTCATTATCACGATCCATCCAAATCTGTTTTTAGATTCGAGCTGAGTGTTATTTTAGTTACAATTACTTGTACCTGCCAAGAAAGACTTTGTTCATTTGACATTAAACAATAACAAAATTTATAAAATCTTGAAAGAAGCGCCTCGAAGTGCTATGCTCCTGGTCCTAGCCACCAGATATTTACGCCCTAAGTGAAAAACGTCACAAAAACATTTGAAATTATTTTGTCCTTAATTGATTAATTTTATCGGCATGACAACTATCAAGAACTTTATGCCAAGAGGTTAGGGAATTGGGTACATTGTACATTTATATTTATGCTTTTTCTGTAATTGTTTCTCAACATCTTTTTTCACAGTCACGCAATATCAAGTA
The DNA here is from genome assembly GCA_963585895.1 of Sepioteuthis lessoniana. Lineage (NCBI taxonomy): Eukaryota > Metazoa > Mollusca > Cephalopoda > Myopsida > Loliginidae > Sepioteuthis > Sepioteuthis lessoniana. The sequence goes on along the minus strand of OY757913.1, from coordinate 117,466,540 downwards.
TTCCTATCTCATACAGATGATTTGAACACAGCCATAAATACTAACGGAACAAAGTAAAGAGGAGGTTTACTCCTTGTTAAAGAGTCGCGGACAGTTCCCTGAGGAAGAGAAGGGATGCTGCAAGGTGATCCAAAGAACAGGAGAGCTACTCAATATTGACCAACACATCCTCGAGATGAACAAAATGAGACACTTTCTTCAAAACGGAGAAGAAGAAGGTCAGTTGTAAACGAATTACCTATTATGAAGGAGATGCAGAGAAGAAGAAAATCTCGTATTTTGGTTTGGTGCGCTATTTAATTCAACACTGAATTTCACCCAATCAGGATGACTTATCCTATTCAGCCCGGACCTTCATTTCCGGCTAGCAAAACGCTGCAAATAAAGAACTTTCGTTGTTGTGTGTTAAAGAAAAGTTTCGTAATTCATTTGTGTGCCTAAAAAATATAGTGTTAGGGAAAATAACTAATTACCTCAAACCGCTATAAAGAAAAAGTAAAAATTAAATCAACAAAACTGACGTGTAAAGATTATCTTAATGTCTGCGTCGTCGTGGCCGAGTGGTTAAGGCGATGGACTTGAAATCCATTGGCGTTTCCCCGCATAGGTTCTAAGCCTATCGGCGACGTATCATTTCGCTTTTGGCTGGGTGAGTTTTTGTAACTTTCTCAAATGCAAAAATTTGCTTCAATAGGCAATAAAGTAGATTGTTAAAAATGTCTACATTAACGGATTACATCCGTTGTGAGAGAACGAGTTCTGCAACTGAAGGCAACATGCTACGAAATATTAACTTCGCTCAATGTTTACCTCGTAAACCTAGTCAAAGCCGATTTAAAAGCAAGCAGTCCAAATCAATATCCCTGTCGACCTCGAGTTCCACTCTAAACTCGCACCTACAATTGTGTTTCCCTCCACAATGGACAGCCTCTTCTTCACCCCTAAAAATCCTTCTGTTGCATTCAACATGACATCAGAAACAAAAAATATATTTCTTAACCATGGAAATCTTCTCAGAAATCTTCCAATCTTCTTATACAACTTTTCAACAATTACCACATTTTTAAAATTTTCTATCTCATTGTCATTCTTCTGTTGTTTTATTAACTTTCATCACACAAATAAAATACGGCCTTGTTAATTCCTCCTCTATTCTTCTCGCAGTTATCCTCTACCAAGGAACAATATTCATCCAACATTTCTCTACAAGTGCTCCCTAGTTTAACTTTCAATCTTTTAATCTTAGCGACATTTATGCGAGACAAATACAAAAAACCTACCAAGACAACGTGTAGTGGTCGCTACTTGTCCTGAAATTAATCTAATATCTTTTACTTTCGAAATAAAAACTTATTAACCCCGACATGAAAAACTCAATGCCAATTAAAATAGTCCTGTGTGTCACACACTTTCAAAAGTGTTACCAGAACTATATACGAACAATAGAAATTTCCACAAACACCCGACAGGTTCTACCGAGATTCGAAGTCAAATCGGTGGATTCAAAGTCCAAAATGCTAACCATTACACCAAAGAACCAATAACGACTCTTCACCGCTCCTGATAATCATATATAAAAAGGAGACAAGGAAAGTTCAGTGATTTTTAAAATTTCTCTTCTCTTTTTATGCTAAATTCTATTACTAATTTTATTTTCGTCAAGTTTAGAAATTTTAGAAAATTTAACATTTTATTTTTAACATATTTAAGTATATCAAGAAATTTACGTTTCATTATTTTTGCTCTATTTAGATATTCCACGCACCTATAGATCTGAGAATATAATGTATTAAGTTTTCTTATCATCGTCTTTGTCTCTGTCTCTCTCTGTCTCTCTCTCTGTTTCTCTCTCGTGTTTATATGAGGGCCAGTTTCCGTGCATTTATGAAAGTTTTCCTGAACATTTCTCTGTGTGTTGTATGGTCATATGCAGATTCATTCAGAATGAATCACAACGACACAATGATAAAGACAGACGCAGGAAGACTTCTTTAACAAAATATACCTCTCACTTTATTGTAAGGTTTCGAAAAGGTTATTCAAGGTTTGCGTGTGAGAGGGAGCTGGAGATCGAACAGAAACTGCAATATTTTGTCCCCCACTCTTATGGCAGTCAACGTTGGGTCTTTCTCGTTCTCCTGATGCTCAACCAGAGGCCCTGGGATCCACTCTGTCGGGTACTGGCTTTCTTTACTGCATCTTCTCTGGACCCCAACTCATCAGGGTTTCCCGAGGGCCCCTTCGGCCGGGTGTGGCTTTCCCTACCACACCTCGTCTATACTCCGTCTCTAACTGTCCTGCAACTGGACTCGAAATCAACTGTCTTGACTGCGTTATATAATAGTTTACCGCCCACTCGATCTTTGAAATCGAATGTTTAATCGTCATCAAGCAGAAATAACTGTCATGCAGTTCATAGGTCACTCTCTTCCGGTGCATCAGTCTATGAGTGTACCATGAGAATTTTTTAGCTCGTCCGTTTCATCAGCCAATTTCCGCCCACGCGATTTCCTCTCCTAATTGCCATTGGAGTGTGTCACTTCCTTCCGGTGCATCACCTTGAATGGCATTTGGGATGGGTCGAAGGTCAAAATACAACATATGTAACATTCAATTTTACCATTAATAAAAAACACCAATACACGCAATTACTGAATACCTAGAGAGTTACGCCACATTCACATCGACAAACTCAAAAAACACATTGAAAGTGTGTAAAATTCACATCAGCAAATATATATCCACTGTAAAAAAAGCTACACGTTGAAAGGTTCTACCGAGACTTGAACTCGGATCGCTGGATTCAGAGTCCAGAGTGCTAACCATTACACCATAGAACCGCCAACTACTCAGTTGCCTTCTTCCATTAATGAGAAAATGTAAGCAACGAGAAAATCACTTGATATAATGAGTTTTGAATCTTCATCATATCACTGACTGAAGCCAAGCAGCAGATAAAGCTGAACTCGACTTAAACACATTTACTTAGAATTCTTAAATGATGATAGCCTATTAGAGTAGAGAGCACAGTGACTAAGCTTCAAATATCGACCAATCACTACCATTGATTATGTGAACGTATTTATTTTCCCGCTGAAATGATTTCTTGAGTTTTATTTTCTTTTATCTAAGTATCCTAAGTTTATCTTCCTAAAAGCTTTTTGCTAGTTGAAAACGGATTGGCTATTATGGAGGACAAAAAGTAAAAATTGTATCAATAAAACTTTAGTGTAAAAGTCTGCGTTATTGTGGCCGAGTTGTCAAGGTAATGGACTAGCAAATTATTGAGGTCTCCCGGCATAAAAGTTTAAATCATATCGGGCCGCGTTACTTCTTACCTATCTTTTTTTTAAATTATAGAAAAATAGTTTTTACATATTTTAGCCCTGTTTAAGGTTGTTTTTTTTTTGTTTTTGTTTAATTGCATATCAACTTTGGTGGCTTATTGAATACCAAAGCCATCCTTCTAGAAGAACAGTTGTGGTATTATTTAACCCCTACTTGCGGGGATAACTTTTCTATTAGTCTAAATTTTCTTTTAAATTCTTTGACGTCTTTTTCAATTGTCATATATTGCCTTTTACAGTGAGGCAAAATTTTGATCTAGTTTTTCTAAGTTGATTTGATTTGTGTTGAATTTGTACGTTGGGGGATTTAAAATTTTTGGGTTTTATGTTGTTAGTCTTGTTAGATATGTTATTTAGTCTGGTCTTTTTGTTCGGTTTGTGTTATATAATAGCCGAGGGATTTTGGTTCATGCCTTTGAGTCTAGTTAGTCTGAGAACCTTTCGGCTCAGCACATAGTTTAGTTGGGTGCAACATTGAGGCAGGTGTCAACGCGGGCGGATGGAGGTGTCACTCAGATGTCATAATAGTCCGAGACGAAACGGGTTGACAGGGTACGGGTGACTTCATGCACCGGAAGCGCGCGGAGGTTTGTGGAGATTTGAACAAAGTTAAAGAGTTGAGAATTAGACGCCAAACGAGAAGGATCGACTTTTGGAGCTCGCAGAAGCGAGGCAAACTTGCGCCCTATGGGGGGCCGCTCGAGATGGGGGCCAAATGACCAAGACAGCATAGAAGATGGTGTCTCTCCTCCTTACGTCGAAACCTTTACCTCAAAGTTAATAAAAAGGTTTCGTACCTGAACAAGAAGTCGTTACGTGTTTTCGAATTCTGAGATTCCCATGTTCTTTATATGTTCTATCGTTATGAACATTATATGGCCATATTCGGGTATATGGCTACGCAACATTTGTACTGTCTAAAAAATCACACACACACACACACACAAAAGACAATCACTCAGGGAGGAAGGTTAGTTGTTGATTGGATTTTATGGTATATAAACAATTGTAAGTTAATGAGGGGATAAGGGGTTAAAAATAACCCGAAAGTGTATACACATATATGGATACGAATACTCACGCATACATACAAACACACAGAATACACTCTTGTAAACATCCACACACACACACACTCACATACACAGAGAAAACTTTTATTTATTCTTTTTTAGAATTAGATAAACAGTTCTAGTAGTGGTCAGTTTTTCGTAATGATATTCTTAAAAAGAGGGTCATTTCTCTGCCTTGAAAGAAAACTTGTCGTTATGGATATGTGATGTTTGTTTTTGTTTTGTTTTTTCCTTATTGTGGAGCCGAAACGCCCAGCTTACTCACTTTTTATATCTTTTTCAAGTGATGACCGATTGTAGATTGGGATCTATTGACGGTAAACGTTAATTCTTACGCACTTTTACGCAGATTGCTTGTCAGCAATTCTCATTAAGCATCTTGATCGACGTCTGATGAGCGTCTTGGTCTGGGTTCATCTCTCAAGGAAATATCGCCAGAAGGAAAGTGTTTCGCACTTTGCCGTTAGTAATGACCCCTTAGCCATAAACACTGTAATCTTTTTTTGGGGGGGGTGCTTTTGCAGCGTATTTGTTATTTCTAAATTCCTACAACATTACATGTCGAATATACACTTTTAGTCCCTTCATTGGAAGTCTGAAATGCATCGTTACAATTTGCTTTTAATAAATGGAAATTATTCACGATTCAACACCACATACACACACATGTACACCCCCCTCATATGTATACACATGTCGGGGTTATTGCGAGATGTGTCGAAAGTGTAAAATAATGTTTGGAGGTAATACGTGTTCCTTGCAAGTAATTTCCCTCACAAAACAAAAACAAAACCTGAATAACTTTAAAATAAAGGTTTATTATTCAGCTGGAATATTGTACGAAAGAACTCACAATGTTGTTGTTGTTGTGGTGGTTTTTGCCTTTGGTGTAAGGTTAAATGGGAATGTCTTTGCTAGACAGCGTGGCACCTCTCAGGTTTTGGTGGGTAAGGAAACAGTCCAGTAGCGTAGCGTAGTTTCCTTGTTGTTAGCGGAGAAACCTCTAGTCAATTGGTCCATCGCTTTCTTTTTATAACTCCTAAGAGGATCAAAACGGGTATGAATGTTTTTTTTGGGGGGGGGGGAGGGAGTACTTGATTGGTTAAAAAATCTATGGGCGCGAATTTTGTGTATTGTGGTTTGGATTCTTTTTTTCTAGAATGTTCTAATGTTTGTTGATTGGCTTAAAAATCTATGGGCGCGAATTTTGTGTATGTATATGAAATTTACGCGACACACACACACACACACACACACATATATATATATAAGAAAATATTCAGAACATTTTTTACCAATGATAATATTCTAACGTTTCGGGGCTTTTTTGGTGGGGATTAATAAAGATTTTAACATTTGTTATCTACCCCCTGATGATGGTTTAATAAAAGAAAAACAAAACGATACTAGGCACATTATCATACATAATAAAAATGATTTGACGTGCAATGAATAAAGTTATTGTTTATCAAAAACTGTTCGTTGATGGCCGATATTTGTATGACACTATGAACCTTTGGTGTGGTCGTATAGAGAATTAGATATATATGTCTCTGCATATGTGTGCGTATATGCATGTGTGTGTGTGTATATAAGTATATTCATATAGGTGCCTGGATGTATATGCCTGTGTTTCAAGTGCGTATGTGTGTGGCCGTATCTATTTTGTGTGTGAGCTCTCCCAGTTTAAGAGAAGGTGGTCAGATAAAGCGGAGACGCGACTGAAAAGACTTCAAATTCTTTGACAAACTTTGTAGGATGTCCTGGAGACTTACAGTCTGGCAATATTTTTATGTCCAGTCTACGAATAGCACAAGGACTGGAAATTAGAAACATTTACCGCAGGATATGTAAAGGAGTAGTCACAGATATGAAAAGTAGTCGGGTCAAAGTCACTGAAGTCAATTGATCAAAAAAAGCTGTGGGCGTTAGATAAGAAATAAAGAAAAATAATCATATAAGAAGTAGAAATAAAAAAGAATAAACACGAAATAAAATAAATACAAAAAAAAACAACAACAATTTATTTGAAGGCCCCTGACAGGAAGCGCAATCCATGCACCCTGAAAAGATCAGCTTTTTGAGGCCATAAAGAAATTCTTTCTCAGTTTCCTTGACATATCTCCACTGAGCTGACGCCTCCTTTTTCTCTAGTCAGCCATTTGGAACACAACAGTGCGTTGTGTCTTCTGTTCGTAGCAGGGCTAGCTGAACATACCGACTGATCATAGACACAAATTGTGGACCATCAAATTCACAATTTGCCACAATTACCCTCCATGCCGACGATTCACAATTTGCTGCAACTACCCTCCATGCTGACGATTCACAATTTGATACAACTACCCTCCATACCGACGGTTGACAATTACCCTCCATGCCGACGATACACAATTAGCTACAACTACCCTCTGTCCCGACAATTCACAATTTACTAAACCTACCCTCCATGCTAACGATTCACAATTTGCCAAAAATGAGTCTTAAGATCTCTTCAATGCCTTCACTGGCAAGCACTGTTATATCTTCTGGTTTAAGAAAACGTTTTCACCACAAAACAGTTATAACAGGAGGGGACTGAGAGTATTACCATTTATACAAAAATATCAGTCGAGGTTGATGAGTTGATGAAGATATAGAAAAATTTCAATTTGGAAGTTTTATCAACAGCTTGAGAAGAAAGGAACACTTGTGCTGTAAGTTGCTGGAAGTAAACAGTTGTAAATCATCATCATCATCATCATCATGTCGTGACACCAGAACGATTATCCCTGACCATCTCTCGCCACTTCTCCCTATCATTCATCGCCTCTGGCAGGTCTTTATTGCTATATCCCGTATCCTCACAGACCTGCTGTATGAATGTTCTAGCTGGTCGTCCTACTTTTGCTCGGCCATATGTGGGGGTCCATAGGAGTACATCACTTATGGGCTCGTCCCGGCTTCTCCAGCAGTGTCGGGATTGAAAGAAACTTCGTTTCATTTTATCGGTCAGGTCTGACTTCCATATGATCGATAGCTTATTGATAGCAGTCCATGCCTTCGTTAGCCGCGGGTCAATGTCTTTTTCGGTTGATGAGACACTGCTTCCTAGATCTATTTCTTCGGAAGCCATTTTGGTTTTTCCTAAGAATGTTGTCAATTTTGGGTTCTATGTGGTTTATTAGTAGGGCATTGTAAATTTTGGCTGCTATGGTTGTAAGTATTACACCTCGGACGTTCTTGGCTAATCCGAGGTCACCTTTTTTCGGGAAGAGGAGGATGCATCCCTTCATCCATCTGCCTATCCGATTTTTATTATAGACTGCGTTGCAGTGTCGGAGCAGTATGTCGTCTAATTGTCTGGTCTTCCATACTTCTGGGGGAATCTCGTCAAGCTCTGCGGCTTTCCTATTTTTAATTTTTCTAAGAACCGAGTCGAGTTCTTCTTAAGTGAACGGTCCTAGTTTAATGTCCAATTGCTTACTTATAATTCTGGTGATTGGTTCATGTGTAACTTTCGGTGGGTTTCCGTGTAGATGTTCGAAATGCTGTTTCCACAGTTCTATTCTTTCTTGTTGGTTTGTAGCTTTCAATTTAGCTTTAGCTGTGCTCTTCCTTCTACTCACTTCGTTTATTGTTTGCCAGGCGATCCTAGATTGCCTATCTTCCACTGAATCTCTTATCTTATCTATCAGATTTTGTACGTATTCTGTCAGTTCTTTTAGATTGCTAATTCATTTTGTGCCTTTTTTTAGTTTTAGGGCATTTGTGTTTGTTGGGTAAATTATACAACCGGTATTAAGACGCCGAAGTGTTAAGTAGGAGTTGAGATGCTGTCGACAGGACAAGAATTAAAATGCTGGAGTCCAATCAGGAGTTGAGATGCTGTAGACAGGACAAGAATTAAAATGCTGGAGCCCAATCAGGAGTTGAGATGCTGTCGACAGGACAAGAATTAAAATGCTGGAGCCCAATCAGGAGTTGAGATGCTGTCGACAGGACAAGAATTAAAATTCTGGAGCCCAATCAGGAGTTGAGATGCTGTCGACAGGACAAGAATTAAAATGCTGGAGCCCAATCAGGAGTTGAGATGCTGTCGACAGGACAAGAATTAAAATGCTGGAGCCCAATCAGGAGTTGAGATGCTGTCGACAGGACAAGAATTAAAATGCTGGAGCCCAATCAGGAGTTGAGATGCTATCGTCAGGACAGGAATGAAAATCCTGAAGTCATAAGCAGGAGTTGAAAATATCCAATTTTTTTCTCAGAAGATCCGTTGGTTTAGAAGGAAAGATGAATGATGAAAGAATGATTTCCCAGACACGAACGGTCCATAAATGGGATGGGGTGTCCTCTTGGTGCTTAGTGGACTGCTCGAAATATATGAGAGAGAGTCAGGGAAGAAGAGTCAGTGAAGAAAAGTGAATGTGCTCTGTCATGTTGGCTGGCCCCTTCCACTGCTAGGAACCGAAGAGAGAAAGACAGGACAGGTCTGTCGTGCTGGAAAGGCCTGCCTGGAATAGGGTGAAAGAATGTTACCTCGCGTTTGTATAGTTGCCCGGGAATGTGACCCGGGCAGAATGGCATGAAATATTCTCATTGGTCGAAAATATGAGTTCGGGACGAAAACAGTCAAAATATTCCTGCACGGGAAAATAGTTTGAAATTCTTTCTGCTACACACTCATGAAGACCGAAAATATAAAATGAGCTTAAAAGAATTCTTGTTTATTTCCTTTCCGTCCTTAATTATTTTGCGGCAATAATTAACAAAAAGAAGATAATAGAAGAAGGATGGAGTCAGTTATGAACATTTTAATTTCCCAACGACAACATCAAAAAACTTCCACAAAGCAACGGAAGTCAGAGATGCGTTTAGAATCTGTTAAAGCTCATAGAGCTTCAGTGATCAGCTAGGATTTGGCAAAAACAGAATTCGCATCGGACTCACGGGGACAGAGTTAAAGGAAGGTTCAAAGAAACACACACACACACCCTCCATCTGTGAACGAGTCCAGTGGTTTAAAGCATTAATTTGAATTTTCTTGTTTTCTTTAGATTTTGTGACACAACCTCGGGGTCTATACGATAAACACAGCAAGGGGGTCACACAAACCATTGAGCAGATTTACTGCGAAGTTGCTAAACTTCAAAATCTGTCATAAGACTTAATGAAAGGAGAAAGGATATAAAATATGATGACGGAAATATACGTGTGGGAAGGATTTAGTGGAAATAGTTAGAAGATTTAAAAAAACCCTGAAAAAGAAAACGGTGACATCGACTAAGATTTAGGAAAATCTAAGAGAAAGCGTGTCAATGTAAAAACTATGTAGATATGGAATGTGACATGGCAAAATCAACTTTTGCACTAAAGTGTGACTTATAAATCAATATGTTTAGAGAACATTGGCAGGTACGGTTCTATGGTGTAATGGTTAGCACTCTGGACTTTGAATCCAGCGATCTGAGTTCAAATCTCGGTAGAACCTGTTTGTCATTTTTCGTTCGTATTTATGAATAAAACATTGTTGTCATTTTTAGTCATTTTATTAGTAATTCAATTTTATTTCAGCTTTTTTAATTATTCAATTAACAAGAATAACAACCCAAATGTTGAGCTGAAACCCAGGGAAAATTAATGTAAGAAAAGCCATTGAAAACTTTATAAATCAATTATTATGGTTTATTAAAAAAATAATTTTTTTCTATAACTTGTTTGTGTGGCCATGGTAAAGGTTAGTATCAGCGAATATACTTTAATCCTGCTAGTTTATAAGTTCGACATTTCAACCTACGATTCGAGTGTAGTATCTGTCTTGTACCCCCTCTTCTCCACTGGAATCTGTTAGAATTTCTATATAATCATTTTTAATGAGAAAGAATTGAAAAATGTCTGGAAGAAAATGAAGAAAATCGAGACCTGAATGAGGAAAGAGAAAGAGAGGATAGTTGAAAGAGAAAGAAAAAGAGTGAGAGAGAGAGAGAGGAAAAGAAAAAGAGAGAGGGGGGAAGAAAAAGAAAGAGAGAGAGAGAGAGAAGTGGGGATGACGTGTAGGGATACATTGACAGGTTTTCTCGCTCAACTACCAAGAGATAAAAAACGAAAGATTGAAAAGCAGTTCAAGACGAAAAGGTGTAAAAGCTGCGATACATAAAAAATTCCATTTAGAAAATAAAGCAAAAGAAAGATGAAAGAGAGTTTGTGGTGGAAAATATTTGTAAATTCTTTATTTGTTTTTTTTTTATCCTTTTTTCTGTCAAGTTTTTGGTTGAGCATTAAATAACCCGCGAAGGTTGATATGCTTTGAAAGCTCAACAATTTTTTTCGAAATATCAAAATACGCATGCGCGTAGCTGAAAAAAAAAAAAAAAATGGCAAATTTTATGATGACGAAAACAACAGACAAGTAAGTATTCTCTGATTCTTTTTCGAAGACAATGTTTTTTTTGATTTCTTTTGTTTTTTAAATTTTACTTTTTACCAATTATTGATAGAATATGAAAGATATTGAAGTGATTTCAATAAATAATTTATGGCAACTTAACTGAGTATTTTAGTAGATTAAAAAAAAGAAAAAAAAAACAATGTCTCTAGGAAAGAAAAATTGTATGTTTTTCTGTGAAGAATGAAAAATAAATTATGTTTAATAATTCTATGAATATATTGGCTTCAGTTTTCTATTAAAATATTTGATAGTTTAAATTTAATAATGATAAAGACAAATTTTCGGATAAAAATGATTTTTTTCAGATAAAACATGTTGTATGATTTTTTTTCTAAATAGTGATAAATATTTAATTTTTTTTATAAAAAAAAAAAAAAATAATAATAATAATAATAATAATAATAATAATAATAATAATAATAATAATAATACAATTTTTTTTATAAATAATAATAAATAAAAACGAAAAACATTTAGTTAATGATAAAGTTAAAAGTGAAACACAAGGCTGAATAAGATGAGAATATATAAGAATTATGTTGTGGAAATATTGTGGAGAAAAGTTATTGTAAATAGTAAATAGACAAATAAAAAAACCGGCTAAAGTGTGAAAGGATGTTTGGTGGGTTGTTTGCGTGTGAGAAAATAATACAGGTATGGAGAAGGCAAGCTAAGGAAATTAAGCTTAGTCACGAAGCGTGTCATAAAATAGTGTCAATATAATAATGATAGTATTTGAGACAAGGTGGGTTCTATGGTGTAATGGTTAGCACTCTGGACTTTGAATCCAGCGATCCGAGTTCAAATCTCGGTAGGACCTAGGGCGTTATTTTTGTTCTTATTTGCTAAAAGCAGGTAATTATCTTCGGATTTGTTAGATGACGCAATGCCATCATTCTTTCTTTTTCTTTTGTAATTTTTTGTTTTCATATTTCCTTTTTTTAAATTTTTTATTATGATAGATCAACAACTCAATTGTGCTAAAAAAAATAAATATAAATAGTTGGCGACCATAGTCGATAGTGACCCGAAGGCTCCCTGTTCGATAGCTATTACACCAAGGTGTAGGGGAGGGCGCTACTCCTTTCCCTGGATTGCTCCACTTTACCCTTGATTCGTACCTTATAATGCTGAGTGTTAAGCAAGGAGGCATCAAGTACCATTTTTTGAGTCTTTGGTATGACTCAACCTGGGATTGAACCGGGCCATTGGCGAACACTCTAACCGCTAGGCCAATTATACAAATAAGACGAAAGAAATACGAGAGAAATCTTCATGAAGCAATTCTTATTATTTCATTCATGTTTTAATAATAATTTTATTCATTTATTTTGTAATAAATGATTTTAACGGCATATCAACACCTATATGGCTATTTCATGCCGAAAGGATAGGAAATCGTGTTCATTGTACATTTGTATTTACATTTTTGTGAAGTTGTTTCGGAATATTTTTAAAAATTAATCTCTGTGTGTATTCATTCAAATTCTTCGAGAAAAAATCTTCTTGTAATTTGTGTGTGTGTGTGTGTGTGTGTGTGTGTGTATGTGTGTGTGTGTGTGTCTGATTTAAACTAATTAGTCCCTCAAATTCACCGAAATTTTTCTAATTTTCCAGAAAAATTAAAGCTTATTCTATTTAATAAGAAGGGATCACTTTCTTATTCAAATTCAATGTAGAAAAATCCCCCATTTCTAAAACAAGCACTAAAAACCCACACACGCACGCACCCCAAAATAAAAAGAAAAAATACAATAATTCCATCTGTCTGTTTATTTTTCTTTTTTAATGCAAATTGTTCAAGTTGGTTGGTTGGTTGGTTGGTTGGTTGGTTGGTTGGTGTGGGAAAAATCATGACTTTGACTTACCGGACTTGTGCGTGGCAGAAAAGGAAAAACAAAAAAGCCAAAATGGCGACGCACAGTCGCTTTTGGACTTGTTTGGTCTCGCTTAAAGTAGCGCAGACTCTCGGGTATCTCATGCAAATGAGATAGTCGGGTTTGATAAAAGGGAACTCTAAGAAACGGAGACAGTTTTTTGAAACAGAAGGCGTGTTGCGTGTTTCTGTAACTTAGTCAAGTTTTTCAAACTACAGTTAGTTAGCGAGAAGAATATTTGTTATTGTTTTTAGGCGAAGTAATGTATTCTTACGCGAGTGTGTTATTCCCTCGCTAATTGTTGTTGTTAATAAAGGAAGAGGAGAGAGAGAAGTACGAAGTCGAAATAATTTTATGATTGTTCTTAATGGCAGCATGGAATATAGAGTTTGCGTTTGTGCTGCAAGCCTCGTGGGAAAGGAAAGAAGTAAAGAGACGAAATGGAGTTATGATCGAGTAGAGAAAGCAGCGCTTGTCGTTGGACGTGCGATAGATTATGTTCACCGTAGTTTAGCAAAAGTCGTGTTTGCTGTTTGAGGAAATAGACGTTGAAGTCACTGTTAGTTTGTAGTTCTGGTTATTCGTGGAGAAGCGTGAATGTTTCCAGAAAATGTTGCCCAGAGGTGAAGTAGTGGCTACTTAACGGAGCGGAAGTAGACATCACAGTCGACATAGCCAATTTTGGGGGTGACGTAAAGTTGTTCTTGTGTGTGGCGTATTGAATGTATCTAATCCATATTCAACTGGGAATCCTTGATCTAAGAAAAATAACCCAGGAGTCCATGAATTAGGCTGCTTTCCTCATGGTGCCCTGCTGCTGTTGCTATTGAAGAGCAGACGCTAGATGTCTGTACAGAAAGAGAGTGTTTGACGGCTTTTTCCAATTACTGCTGCCCAGAAAAGTGGTTCGGTTTGAATAGGATAAATCATCCTGATTGGGTGAAATTATGCGTCGAATTAAATTACGCGCCAAACCAAAATTCAAAAATTCCTTCTGCTACAGTTGTGTTTTATGGCATATCAACCCTTTTCAGTTATTTAATGACAAATCTTGTTTATATATTAAATATGGTTTGTAAACGCTTAGTTGCAGATAGCATTTTTAAACGAGCCACAGCGCATTTGTTTACTCACAGTTAAGTGGTTTCAAGTATTGCTATATAACACAAACAATTCGAGTTAATATTAGAAATGGTCAAACTAATCTTTTTTTGCACACAGTGAAAGGGTTTTATAGGACTCACACTCCTATAATTTAAAATAGGCGGTATTCCACGAGTTCCTGAAAAAAAGATGGCGGGCGCACGCTAATATTTAGTCTCGGGAAAATATTGGCCAGGAGAACCTCGAGATCAATGTTTAGAACTACGGCCTTATTTAAAATTCGTCCTGCGATTTTTAGAGCCGACTCCAAGACACGTATTTTCTATAAATACTTCGTCTTCAAACACTCTTTCTCTTTTTCACATTTTCACTTGCAGGGCTAACACACTCTCTCCAGTGTGACTTCCACAGAGAATACTCTCTCATATTCACCAACAGCTGTCAAACGCGACAAAATGTATAGGCCATGTAAACATTCCTTTCCTCAGTATACCTTGTCTGTGAGACTTTTTCCAGCTTCGAAAACAGCAATTGCGTCGAACTGCAGAAAGAAACGAACATTTAAAAATACGAAGTCAACATGCATTGGACACCTTTGTCATTTAGTACTTTGTAGTTTTAATTGTGTTAGTCACACACACACACACACACAGAGGATATTTTCACGAACAGTAATAGAACCCTAGTAATGTTTTAAATATTTTCATTATATGTATTGTTAAGATATAGATTTGTTTTGTTTATGTCACCTTGTTTTGAATGATCCTTTTATCCTCCCCGTTTCATATCGTTTACACATCTTTCATATCATTACACCTTTACTACATTTGTCTCCCTGTGCCCTTTTTCCAAACATGACATACCACTGAACATATACTAAACTACAGCATACATTTTGGGGGAGCAAACATATCTACCAAATATCATGTCCTCCAACAGGTTCAAGCTTTGCTATCTGACACAAATAATTCTTTTTAATATTAATCATTTATTTTCACACTGTTTAATGGCTTCGAGTATTGGCATGTAACACTAATAATTCTATTCAACCATCAGTCATCTGTTTGGACACGGTGAAATGGTCAAACAGTTCTATTTGACTTATATATGGGACCCTAATTGATATTACGACTCCAGATCGATATTGACAGGTTAGTATAGCCAATTAAGAGGTACTCTATTCCCCCAAAGCTCCAGCACTGGAGCCTAACAATCAGTTTTTTTACAGTCATATATAGAACACTCGTAGAGGGGGCGTTCTTATCCCTTTGCAGAGATGCAATTGATGTATTCTACAGCTTCCCCCCCCCCTCCAAGCCGACTGGCGTCAACTGTTCCGAAAATGTTTCACTATTCTATATTAATTAAAATGTGAAGTGATCACTCCTTATAAAAATGTATTTAAAGAAATATATAACATTTGGATAACTCCTCGACGGATAACGGAGATTAGAAGGGATATTATAGGATTTACACTCTTAAATTTTTCAGAATGGCAGTGATGCAAGAAAATTCTAGAAAATAGGATACTGATTCACTTGAACCGAAACAAAGATGGTGGACATCGGTAAACTAATTAGTTTCGAGAACCTATCGGTCAGGAAAGTCACGTGATTTATACTCTTAACTACGTCTGCACCTTTGATTTTGTCCCACGCAAAATAAACGGTGTGTTTGCTGTCGTTCCCATGACAAAGATTAATTATATATACTCTCGACTTCCAATAACTCATTCTCTTACATTTTAACTTCCAGAGACGGCTTGGCTTTGCCAGCTTGGGACACACAGCTCAATACACGTAACATGGATGTGACCTTTTTCTTTCCTGTTCTGCCTTTTCGGTTGGACTTGTTTAAGTCTCGAACACAGTCTCAGACATTTCGTCTTTTTCCGAGATCGTAATCAGCTACCAGTCCACTTTCTCCTCTAAAGTAAAGAACATTTGCTTCATCGTTTCATTTGTAATCAGCGAATTCACTGACTGAATTGAGTAAATGGATACAGGGTTTTCTTGCCTTTATGTCGGGACGCAAGAAACATTGTCTAGTTCCCAGGGAACTTCCGTAAAAGTAGCACTCTATTCCTCACTTTAAACGGTTACGAGCTAGGTTTAGAGTACGGATCCTGAAACGCCCCTAAAGTAATTTCTAGTACAGCCCCTCAAGAGGTTTGCTTTCTGCGGGGCACCCCACCTTAGGGACCACTGGGAGTTTCTTCAAATTTAAGTTTGCCTTTTTTTTTCTTTTTAAATTCAATTTGAATTTTTTAAAATTTATTTATTCGTTCCCTACAAAGTAACCGCTTCAAACAATTATAGACCTGTGATGTGGAAAATACTAACGGAACAAAGTAAAGAGGAGATTTATTCCTTGTTAATAAGTCGCGGACAGTTCCCTGAGGAAGAGAAGGAATGCAGCAAGGTGATCCAAGGAACAGGATGTTGTATTTTGACCTTCGACCCGGGCAAATATGCCATTCCAAGGTAATGCACCGGAAGGAAGTGACACATTCCAATGGCAATTATGAGAGGAAATCGCGTAGGTGTGCTTGGCTGAGGAGATGGGACAAGGTAAAAAATCCCATGGTACACTCATAGACTGATACACCGGAAGAGAGTGACCTCTGAACTGCATAACAGTTATTTCCGCTTAATGACGATCAAACATGCCATTCCAAAGATTGAGTGGGCGATTGAGTGGGCGTTGAACTAAACTCATTCTCTTACATTTTAACTTCCAGAGACGGCTTGGCTTTGCCAGCTTGGGACACACAGCTCAATACACGTAACATGGATGTGACCTTTTTCTTTCCTGTTCTGCCTTTTCGGTTGGACTTGTTTAAGTCTCGAACACAGTCTCAGACATTTCGTCTTTTTCCGAGATCGTAATCAGCTACCAGTCCACTTTCTCCTCTAAAGTAAAGAACATTTGCTTCATCGTTTCATTTGTAATCAGCGAATTCACTGACTGAATTGAGTAAATGGATACAGGGTTTTCTTGCCTTTATGTCGGGACGCAAGAAACATTGTCTAGTTCCCAGGGAACTTCCGTAAAAGTAGCACTCTATTCCTCACTTTAAACGGTTACGAGCTAGGTTTAGAGTACGGATCCTGAAACGCCCCTAAAGTAATTTCTAGTACAGCCCCTCAAGAGGTTTGCTTTCTGCGGGGCACCCCACCTTAAACCGACTTTATATCGCATCCCAAATCACACACACACACACACACGCAAACACTCACTCATACACTCTCACACACGCACGCACTCACACACACACACACACACACACATATATATACGAAGTGAATTCAATAAGTTTCCATACTTTTTAGGACAGTCATTTCGAATTGTCGGAGTATCTTGAAAATTCAGTATGTTATTGCTATATATCTTATGAGATGACTGACTAATGTTTATGATTTCAGGTTAAAATGAACAGCTACAGCAGGAATTGGAATACACCCTACTAAAGCCTGATTGTCACAGCTGGTGAATTTCAAAAATGCAATCTGAACGTGAGGACACTTTAGAGAAACAATATGAAATAACATTCTATTTTAAACATGAAAAAAAAATGCCAGAGAAACGTATGAAATGCTTCAGACTGCTTTTCAACCATCTTGCATGAATCGAGCATCAGTTTTTGAGTGGCATAAGAGATTCAAGTAAGGCAGGGAGTTTGTTAGGGATGATGAGAGGTGTGAGAGGATTAAGGAAGTTAGAACACCAGAGTTGATTGGCCAAATAAAGATTTTCATGGTTAAGGACCGTCGTGTGTCTATAGAGACAATTAGTGCACAGTTTGATGTCAGTGTGGGAACGTTACACACAATTATTCGCGAGGGACTGAAGATGCGGAAGATTTGCGCGAAGTTTGTCCCAAGGGTGCTCAGAGAAGATCAGAAAGAAAGACGTTGTCATGACAGCAGGGAGATGGTCGATCAGATCAATTTAGATCCCGCAGTTCTTGATGCTCTGATGACCTGCGATGAAAGCTTCATCTACTGCTATGACGCAGAGACCAAGAGACAGAGTTCCCAGTGGAAGCATGCTGGCTCTCCCAGACCAAAGAAGGCCAGACAGGGCAAATCCACCCACAAACTTTTGATGATCCTTTTTTGACAGCCCTGGCATGATCTACATGCACTGGGTTGCCACTGGACAGACAGTCAACAAGGAATACTACGTTGAGATTTTAAGGGAGTTCAGGAAGAGCCCAGCATTCTTCAAATCGGGTCAGAGGCATTTCTAGTAGGACAATGCACCAGTCCATATCTCCATCCTTGTCACAGACTATTTGACCAAAATGGGCATCAAGACAGTTCCACACCCTCCATATAGTTCAGACCTTGCTCCCTGTGACTTTTAGTTATTCCTTAAGCTCACAGGCTGTTGCGATGAGACAACTGAGAAGATGAAAGAGGCTGTGACGAAGGTCATTGAAACGCTCACACAAGAGGACTTCGATGAGGCCTTCCAGAAGTTGTTGGAATGGTACAAAATGTGCATTTCAGCCGGAGGAGATTACATCGAAGGGGACCAAAGTTTCATGCGTGTACTATCAATAAAAGTGCCCATATTGAAAAAGTCTGTAAACTTATTGTATGTGCATTGTTGTTCACACGAGAGAAAAGTTGCTTTTTTTTCGAATGAATAAGTCCTCAAAATATCTTTAAATGTTTATCTCCAGAAATGAATATGAATTTGGTATTTTATATTTTAATCATTTTATACAACTGTTGTTCTAGAAGGATGGCTTTGGTATTCAATAAGCCACCAATGTTTATATGCCATTAAAAAAGAAACCTTAAATAGTAGCACAACTGTTCTTCTAGAAGGATTGCTTTGGCATTCAATAACCCAGCAAGGTTGATATGCCATTAAACAAAAACAAAACAAACCTGAAACAAGGTTGAAATGTGTAAAAACTATCTTATATATAATCTTTTTAAAAAAAATTAGGTAAAAGTCACACGTCGCCGATAGGATTCGAACCTATGCGGGGAGACCCCAATGGATTTCTAGTCCATCGCCTTAACCACTCGGCCACGACGACTGACGATACTAATAAGTACATCATTATCCTCATAATGTTGTTTTATAAATTTACTTCCACTGATCTATAATCAGGATGTTATCAGAAGAAATATTCCAATCATTAAAATTATAAAACCTCTTCCAAATGTCGTTCACGCAATGAATTTAGATATTACTGCCAAGCAAGTGATACTCATTATCACGATCCAACCAACTCTGTTTTTAGATTCGAGCAGCGTGTTATTTTGGTTACAATTACATGTACACATTGTTAAGGCCTAAAATAGGCCCAATTGCTGTGACTCTTGTCAGGGAGCTTTCACACTACATCAACCTTATAATGATACTCCTAAGAAAATCTGTCTGAGACTATTTTAACGATCACACAATCTTAAATCAATTCACTTCGAATTAAAAAACACGTTTTAAATAAATAAATAAACAAATAAATAAATAAATAAAGTTACTTAATCATATTTATCTAACTGTTTCAGAATGTAAGGTAGAATTTTTTTCTTTATACATTTAGAAAATAAAACAGAAATGAAAAGAAAATGACCGAATGAAATTAGATTCAGTCGTTTCCTGACCGAATATGAAAACACGCATGCGCGCTGCTGCGAAAAATGGCAAATTCACCATAAGGAAAAACAAGGTTTTCAAATTCTTTGACAGAGATTAAATTAGAAACTGTTCAATAAAAGAAAATGATGAGAGGAAGATTAACAATTCAATAATCAGGTTATTAGCACATAAAGAGTAAATTTCGATAATAAAATCTTTAAATAAAAACCCGTCAGTTATTTTATGATAGCGACATTTACTGAGCAAAATGATGAAATTGATAATTAACAGGGATTTATAAATGATTTCTTTTGTGCTGTTTTCTGTGAGTCCTACATGTGAAAAATAAATAAATAAAAGTAAAAATAACACAAATCCAGTTGATTTCTTTTATTGGTATTCGAAAAAGATTGAATATTATGAAATATGTTTAGTGATTTTAGGAAGAGAGATTTCAGTTGTCTGTTGGTGTTATTTGGTGTGATAAAGCTCATAGGTTATCATTAAATTGATATGATTCGTTGTAAATGGGAAGGAATAAAGTTATTGTCAATAGAAAGTAGTTTTAGTAAATTTCAACTAAGAATCGGCTACTAAAAACGGAAGGCTGCATCATTACGCCCCGCCTCCAATTTTTCCCCGTTAAGTGGATTTATTGCAAACATTCAAATAATTTTAAAAAGACTTTCAATAAGTGGCAATGGAATAGATACTTAGAAGAAGCAGACATACCCGAATGGATGACCAGGGAAAGACATCCGTGATATAGAAAGACTCTCAAAAAGTTGTGGGGTATGAGGCTGAAGGCCACGAGCAAAGGGCAAGGCTGTGTTGCCGTTTGAATATCTGACTTCATATTTTGGTTATTTTATTTTACCCCCATGTTGGCTAGTCGGTGTAACGCCTTGCCCAAGGAAGTCCCAAAAGAATTATACAAAAGAAAAAGACGAAGACGTTTCCTTTATACTTTCCTTTATTTACTGGTTTCAACAACCATTCCATGGATGAGGGAGTTTTTCCTGAATACATTGAAATTGTTGAATCCCCCAGTTAAGGTGTCAAAAATACGTTAATCGTTTCATGGATGTGTTTGTCCTCATTTGGTATTTCGGGCTTCCATAAGAGTTAGTTTTCTTTTGGAAGTTTGTCAAAGTCCGGTAAGAGTTAGTTTATAGTTCATTTGTGGGTCTTGTAAATTTCAGCATAATGTTGACCGAGAGAGAGCTGTCACTGGGTGAAAGGGACTTACCAATGCTACGTCCAAAGACGTATGGCGTGGCGCCCAAACACCACACAGCAAAATGGTGTTGTCAAATCGCTGGTCACTGCCTGAAAGAGAAAGAAAACCTGTTCCCCTTTGTCAAGAGAATGCCTTTTTTTCTTCCCGCATGCGTCATCCCTTTTTCCCGTCAGGGACCACTGGGAGTTTCTTCAAATTTAAGTTTGCCTTTTTTTTTCTTTTTAAATTCAATTTGAATTTTTTAAAATTTATTTATTCGTTCCCTACAAAGTAACCGCTTCAAACAATTATAGACCTGTGATGTGGAAAATACTAACGGAACAAAGTAAAGAGGAGATTTATTCCTTGTTAATAAGTCGCGGACAGTTCCCTGAGGAAGAGAAGGAATGCAGCAAGGTGATCCAAGGAACAGGATGTTGTATTTTGACCTTCGACCCGGGCAAATATGCCATTCCAAGGTAATGCACCGGAAGGAAGTGACACATTCCAATGGCAGTTATGAGAGGAAATCGCGTAGGTGTGCTTGGCTGAGGAGATGGGACAAGGTAAAAAATCCCATGGTACACTCATAGACTGATACACCGGAAGAGAGTGACCTCTGAACTGCATAACAGTTATTTCCGCTTAATGACGATCAAACATGCCATTCCAAAGATTGAGTGGGCGATTGAGTGGGCGTTGAACTAATATATAACTCAGTCAAGACAAGAAGTTGGAGATCAGTTGGAGTAGAGACGAGATGTGGTAGGGAAAGCCACACCAGGCCGATGGGGCCCTTTGGGCTCCTGATAAGTTGGGGTCCAGAGAAGTTGCTGATAAGATGTGGTAGGGAAAGCCACTCCCGGCTGAAGGGGCCCTCGGGGCCCCCAGTAGTTTTGGAAACCCGTTGGTTACAAGATGTGGTAGAGAAAGCCAGCACTCAGCAGAAAGGTGAGCCCCTGGGCCTCCAGTTGAGCAGCCCTGGAGAATGAGAAAGACACAACACTGACGGCCATAAGAGTGGGGGTCAATATATTGCAGTTCTGTTCGGTCTCCAACTCTCTCTCACACGTAAACCTTGAGTAACCCTTTTCGAACCCTTACAATAAAGTGAGAGGTACATATTTTTATAAAAGAAGCTTTCACTCGTCGTTAATTATTGCCTCAGTATGTGTCCGGCATGAACATGTATATGTGTATATAAGCATATTTATTATATGACTATACAACAAGTAGAGCTACTCAATATTGATCAACACATCCTAAAGATGAACAAAATGAGACTCAAAAATCTAACTATGACCTGGATTGATTGCAAAATGACATACGATATGGTCCCACAAAGCTGGATAATAGACAATCTTCAATTGTAAAAGATATCTGACGAAGTTATAAAATTGATCAAGAAAACCATGAAAAACTAGAAAAGGTTTAGGTGAGGTCAAAATCCAGAAAGGTATTGTTATATCAGCGTATGTTTGCAAAGAAAGTACAAAAAAAACACAGTTGCGAAAACAAAGAACTCGAAAGCAGGTAAAAATTTTAACAATTGTATTGGAAACAAATGAGTAAAATGTCCAGATAGCTGTGTTTGTAAAAACGTGTTGATATGGGATTAAAAAGTAGAAAAAATGTCTTATGTTTAATAGTGGTAGCATTGTTGGACTTACGCGTACGAGATCAATTAGATGTTACGGGTGCTGAGAGGAGAGGGGTGTTCGGTGATTTAAAGTTAGTGACTTCCCTCAAAGCGGAGAAGTGGGTGATGCGTGGTTTCGAGTGTCGCATATGTCTCTGTCTCTGTCTGTCTGTCTGTCTCTCTCTCTCTCTCAGTTGGAGTTCTGATCCGCGGACCATTGTCTGCCTTCTTTTGATCTGTGTCCGCTTTCAAAAATTTGTCTTTTATATTGTTTTTCTCTTCTGATCAGATCAAATTGAGTTTTCTTTGTTTTTTAAAGCGAACGTCACGGATTTCATCGACATTTCGCTATGCGCTGATCCTATGCGCAGAAACCCTTTTTCTCCATTTTGACGAAAGTCTCAGCACCGATATCTTCCGGTGAATGCTCTCATGGGCGTAAATTACAATCATTATTTTGTGTGTGCGATAAATTGGAAAGAGAACTCTTTCTATCAAAGTCCAAAATGCTAACCATTACACCAAAGAACCAATGTTGACGTTGCACAGCTCCTGAAAATAATATATAGACAATATCGATTTACTCCTTGTTAATAAGTTGCTGACAGTTCCCTGAGGAACAAAAGTGATGCCGCAAGGTGATCCAAAGAACAGGAGAGCTACTCAATATTGATCAACACATGCTCAAGATGAACAAAATGAGACACTTCTTTCAAAGCGGAGAAGAAGAAGGTCAGTTGAAAACGAATTACCTATTATGGAGGAGAAAAAGTAAAAATCAAATCAATAAAAGTTATTTGTAAAGAGCGTTGTTGTGGCCGAGTGGTTAAGGCGATCGACTAGAAATCCAATGGCGTCTCCCCGCATAGGTTCGAATCATATCGACGCCGTATTATCTCACTTTTGGCTGAAAATTCAAATTCCTCACTGAAAAACTCAATGCCAATTAAGATAGTCCTGTGTGTCACACTCTTTCAAAAGTGTTACCAGAACTATATACGAACAATAGAAATTTCCACAAACACCCGACAGGTTCTATCGAGATTCGAAGTCAAATCGCTGGATTCAAAGTCCAAAATGCTAACCATTACACCATAGAACCAATAACCATGCTACCCACCCCCCACATCCTAACAATTATATATAAAAAATAGACAAGGAAAGTTCATTGATTTTTAAAGGAGAATGGCTTTGGCATTAAATAATCTACAAAGGTTGATATGCCATAAAACAAAAGAAACCAAACCTCTTTCTATCAAAGTCCAAAATGCTAACCATTAAACCATAGAACCAAAAACGACTCAACCCCCTCCTAACAATCATATATGAAAAAAATAGACAAGAAAAGTTCAGTGATTTTTAAAATTTCCCTTCTCTCCTTATCTTAAATATCATTACTAATTTTACTTTCGTCAAGTTTAGAAATTTTAGAAAATCTATCATTTTATTTCTAACATATTCAAGTATATCAAGAAATTTACGTTTCATTATTTTTGATCTATTTGAATAATCGATACTCTAATCTATCTGAGAATAAAATGTATTAAGTTTTTTTTTTAACATCGTCTCTCTCTCTCTCTCTCTCTCTCTCTCTCTCTCTCTCTCTCTCTCTCCTGTTTATGTGAGTACCAGTTTCCGTATTCCTGAAAATTTCTCTATGTAACATTCAATTTTACCATTAATAAAAAGCACTAATTCACGCAATTACTGAATACCTGGAGATTTACGCCACATACACATCGACAAACTCAAAAAACACTTTGAAAGTGTGTAAAATTCACATCAGCAAAAGTATATCCACTGTAAAAAAAAAAACAAAAACCTCCACGTTGAAAGGTTCTACCGAGACTTGAACTCGGATCACTGGATTCAGAGTCCAGAGTGCTAACCATTACACCATAGAACCGCCAACTACTCAGCTGCCTTCTTCAATTAATAAGAAAATGTAAGCAATGAGAAAATCACTTGATATAATGAGTTTTGAATCTTCATCATATCACTGACTGAAGCCAAGCAGCAGATAAAGCTGAACTCGACTTAAACACATTTACTTAGAATTCTTAAATGATGATAGCCTATTAGAGTAGAGAGCACAGTGACTAAGCTTCAAATATCGACCAATCACTACCATTGATTATGTGAACGTATTTATTTTCCTGCTGAAATGATTTCTTGAGTTTTATTTTCTTTTATCTAAGTATCCTAAGTTCATCTTCCTAAAATCTCCTAGCTAGTTGAAAACGAATTGACTATGATGAAGGAGAAAAAGTAAAAATAAATCGGTAAGTGTCGTGGCCGAGTGGTTAAGGCGATGGACGAAAAATCCATTGCTGCCTCGTGGAATAGGTTCGAATCTTCTCGGCGACTGGGAACTTTAGGCAGGTTGATGTTTTGTAACTTTCTAAAACGCTAAAATTCGCTTAAATCGCAATAAAATAGATTGAAAAAGTAAAAGTGAATCAATAAAAACTGAAAGCGAGCGTTTTGTGTTGTCGTGGCCGAGTGTTTAAGCCGATGCACTTGACATCTGTTTGGGGTTTTTTTCTAATATGTTCGAATCCTTTGGTGACGTTGGTTGATTTTTGACTTATAGTATTTAATCATAATACTTTTCTTGACAGTGAACCTGACTGATCTCGTTGAACTTTACGGCTGTTTTTTGTTGTTTTTTTTAGTTTAGTCTTTTTTTATTTCTTTTATTTTCCTTCCTTGTTCTGTCAGGTGTATCGATTCAGCGACACTCTTTCGTATAATTTAGTAAATGTGTGTGGACTTTTCGTTTTATTTTACCCCAAGATGAAGTCTGCTTTACTTTGTAATTATCAGAATTAAATTTTTTGCAAAGAATATTTATTGTTGAGTGTTATGTTATTTTCAGGGAGGAATATTGTTACGTGTTTCCTCGCTAGGTGGTGAGAAATTAAGGAGAGAGAAGAACGAAGATGCCGTAAGGTTTTATGATAATATTTGATGGCAGCGTGGAAAAAGGGTTTACGTTTATGCTGCAAGTCTCGTAGGAAGGAGGGAAGGGAGGGAGGGAGGAGGAAAATTAAGTTGTCATAGAGTTGAGAAGGCATTTTAGCAGCTCAATGCCTGAGCGAAATGGGCATCGTTCGGTTAAGGCATTGTTGAATGTGTGAGTGACGTATGGTCGTCATAGGTGTAGCAAAGGTCGTGTTTACTGGTTAAGGACAGGAATGATGTAGTCGCCCATGAATGCGTAGTCCTGGTCGTTTGGGGAGAGAAGCGTGAATGTCTCCAGAAAATGTTGCCCAGGGATTAAGTGGCTGGCTGTCGGAGCGGAATTTTGCGGCTCAGTTGACATAGCCAAAGCTGGAGGGGACTTAAAGTTGTTCCTGTGTGTGACGTATTGAATTCATCTAATTCATATTCAACTGGAAACCCTTGGTCTCAGGGACTAGACTCAAGAGGTCCATAAATCAGATGGCTTTCCTCATGGATTCGTGATGCTGCTGCTATCAGGAGAGCGGACAGTAAGACGTCTGTCCAGTTCGAAAGCTTTTGAGCAAGAGAAAGTGTTTGGCGGGCTTTCCTCAATTTGGTGCTGCCTGGAAAAAATAGTTCGGGCTGAATAGGATAAGTCATCCTGATTGGGTGAAAATATGCATCGACCCTAACGGTCAAATTAATTAACGCGCCAAACAAAAATACTAAGTTCTTTCTGCTACAAACTGATAATAATTACGCACTTTTATCATAAACTCTTGCCCAAACAATTAAGCGTCAAAGGGTCAAATAGTATTTTTCAATTATAAACATTCCTTTACCAAGTGAAAATATATCATACACACTTCTGCCATCTAGCCTTATCTTTGCGTCTTACCATTCCACCCTCCCACGTGAGTCCCAAATAACAATATTACGACACATGTAAATTATGCACACAGTACAAATGGAGAAAATTAAAAACCAATGTAATCAAAAATTGATGAATTTATTACAATGGAAATTTGACGTTAAAACGTTTCGGTTTTAATGAACCTTCATCGGGACTTTAAGATGGTGAAACAAGTGTTGATAGAATAACGATGAATTTTCATGTCTTTATTCTTAAAAAATCTTTTTTGAAATTTATTGAAATATCTTTTGTATTTATTTATTTATTATTGTCGTATTTTATAGCTTGTGTTGCGGGCCGATAAGGATGTCGACCCCAAAAGGTTACAATAAAAAATGTGATAACAGCTAAGACAATGTTGGGACAAACACGAAGAAATAGAGTTCAATGAAAACGTCTACACCGACTGCACCTCTGCAGAGGGGTAAGACGCCCTCCTAACGAGTGTCCTGGATATGACACTAAACAATCTGATGGTGAGATACCAGCAATGCTGGAGCTTTGGGGAATGCAGAGTACCACTTCATTGCCATCGCTCCCAGGTCTACTCTGACTCGGAGTGGTAGCACCTGATAGAGCCCTATCTATGGATTAAATAGAACTAACGGCATACTTATGCTAAACTGAATTGTTTGATTAAACTGAATAGTTTGAAATAGAAATGTTTTTGACAATTAAACCGTACTTACAATTAAACTGCATGCTTATGCTAACCTGAATTATTTCAAATAGAACTGTTTTTTGACATTGAAACTGTAATTACACTAAAATGAATTGTTTAACATAGAACTGTTTTGAAGATTAACTGTGTGTAAACAAAATCTGTACTTATACTAAGCTGAATTAGAACTGCTTGACTAAACTGAATAGCTTGAAATAGAAATGTTTTTCACAATTAAACTGTACTTACATTTAAACTGCGTACTTATACTAAACTGAATTGTTTGAAATTGAACTGTTTTTAATATTGAAACTGTACTTACACTAAACTAAATGTTACATATAACTGCTTGAATAGTTTGAAATGGAAATGTTTTTGACAATTAAACTGTGTACTCATGCTTAACTGAATTGTTTGAAATAGAACTGATTATTTACATAAAAATTGTTTTAGCAGTAAGTAACCTACAAAGGTTGATATGCCATAAAATCCAAGCACCAAACCAAACCTGAAAAAGTCATTTTTTTAATGACGTGTTAACAAACAAATAAATCTGGAAGTGACTTGTTGGTTCCGTCGTCTGGTTGAGTATGGTCTGGATTGGTGTCGGTTAGGACGGGCAGGTCAGGATCGTCTCGGGACAAGAACGATAGTTGCCTGGTTGACAGACAGGTCAGGATCGTCTTAGGACTATGCTGGTCATCGACTCATTTAGCGCAATGTGAGACTGATGAGCCTTGCTGGACATGGAGTCAAACGTGAGTCCAGGCACAGATGCCTGATTATAGCTTAAACTGGACTAAGGGGTCCAGTGCTATGTAATGCGTGTCAATGACTTCATCGCCCACCCGAAGGTGGCCCAGCCGAAGTTAGAAACCGTTCGGCCTCGAATAGCGGTGGAGGTACACTGCCAGCTGACTTTTGTAGAAATTGATTGCCTTTATAAAAGGAAAGGTGACAGACACATAAATGGTTTTCGATAAATGGGTGTATGCAGAGAGCCTGGTCGTACGAAAGGGGGCAATGTTGGAGTCATCCTTCCTTCTTCTTCCTGCGCATGGCGACGACGGTCCGGGTCCTTCAGCACCCCAATCCGGGTAAGTAGGATCTTTTGCATTTCTTAGACCTCCTGACCCCCTAGTTAGTTGTGTGAGAGATGTCGTCTTCCCCTTCAGTTAGTTGTTAGACTTGCAAGATCCCCCCGTTCCTTATTCTTTTTCCTCCCTAACCACCTGCCAGCCCCTTTCTGAGAATCTTAAACCCACTCTACTGTATTCCATCCTCTCCTATCTCTCGGCCGCCCCCTTCCCCTTTCTGTTTCTTTTATCCCAATTAGGATAGGTCCCTTCCCCCATAGCACCCATGTGGTACATCCGTACAGTAGTACTGACACAGACACCGCTTGGAAGGAATCCAATTTTATTTTATCAGGAATCCATATGATCGATAACCAGTCAATAGCATTCCACTTCCAGTAAATGAGATATTGTTGTCGTGGTATATGAACTGGCTAACTGATTTTAGAAGCATGCCAGTTAAAATGGACATGGTTCCTTCTCGTTTAAAATGGACATGGCTCCTGCTCGTTCAAAACGCATAAACTCTGTTTTATTTTCGTTCAGGTAGAAGCCGATGCTTATTGCTGCTTGTTCCTGGTTATGCAGCAGGGATTCGACTCGTACTGATATATTGTAAGAAGCGCAAGATCATCTACGTAGTCTGCATCTGTTATTGTTTCTGCGGTATATCGTCTACGTCTTGTCTTTTTAATGTGAAACCATTTAGCAGACCATTACTGGTAAATTCGAGTCTCACTGAGTGTCCCATATATCGGGCTTTGTACCAGAACTAAGTAAAGAGCTGTAAATAACTAGAGCACCTTATGTGGTGCAATGGTTAATGAGCTAGATTAGTAGACCATTAGGAGGGAGTTCGATTCTTACTAGACGCCTGGAGCAACATCTAAACCAGTGGTTTTCAAACTTTTTTCGCCACCACCCCCTTCACCGCCGGACCAAAATGCCAGCGCTCCCCTCTTCCAACGAACGCCAGAACGACTGTAATGTTAAATGTCATAAGAATTGGTTGATTCTTCAATCACAAACAGTTTGAAGAGTATAAAAAGCAGAGCTTAAGGCAACCCGAAAGAGAAATTAAGAAGGGGAGAAGAAATGAGAAATAAAAGTAACGGAGTTAAAAAGGGACAGAAAATTTAACGTCGCAGCGAGAAAACGGGAAGCAAACAAAGGGGAAAGCGTTGCCCAGGGGAAAATTGTCCCTTACAAAGAGAGTTCTGGATATGGACGTGACATTTACGTTTAGCTGCAGCGACTGGAGGACGCTTAATTAAATCGCCCCGTTTTTCCAGCCTTTCTACCAGTACCAACGTCATATTTTACTGTAATTGCTCCAACGCCCCCTTCAAAATTTCAACGCCCCCATCCGACTGTTTACTCGCCAGCGCCCCACTGAAAGTTCATATCGCCCACTTTGAAAACCACTAAGCTTAGTAGATATTACTAAGTTTTAAAACCTGTACGCTCTGATAGTCTTCGTTGAGGATCCATTGATAACAAGTTTTCTTTGTCTCCCCACACTCTGCCCAGTATTCCAGAACGGTTTTAGCGTTTGAACGATTCCGATTCTTTCATGGATTTCTAGTTCTTCTAATCTGTAAGACTTTTAGCCGTTGGTGAAATGTGTATTATTGTTTAGCGAGGGGGAACCATTTTGTAGCCAGAGTTTTTGTACTGGATTTTGGTGACGTTTGGTTATTGGTAGCGAGGAAGATGGGTGTAACGTATGTGTGTTTACGTTGTGTCGTTTCCTCGCTAAGTGTGTAAGGCCCTCGCTAAGTTTGTGAGGAATAAAAGGAGGATGATGAAGAAGACGTAAGACGGCGAAGGTCGAAATGGGTTTTGTGAATAGGTTTTTATTTGCAGCATGGAATATTGGGTTTGCTTTTGGTGCTGCAAGACTCGTGGAGTTTAAGCTTGTTAGTCTTGAGACGAAATTGATTTATGAGAAGTTGAGAAGGTTGTGGTGGCAGCGTGTGTAGTTGGACGTGTGAGGGATTGTGTTTTTTGCATTTTTGACGAAAGACATGTTGCAGTTGTAGGAATTGAACTTTGGATGTCACCGTGAGTTTCGTGTCTGGTATTTGGGGAGAGTAGGCGTTATCTCCATGCGTGTCGAGAGCGGGATTACACTCAGATCGACATAGTCAATTTTGGGATGACATAAAGTTGTGCCTGTGCGAGGCATGTTGAATGCATCTAATTTATACTCAACTGGGATTCCTCGTAAGGAATCCATAAATTAGATGGTTTCCCTCGTTTGTCCATGTTGCTGCTGCTGGTATATTAAAGCCGCAGTGACATGTCTGCACTGGGCGGCGTTTTCCAGCTAAAGCATCGCTATTGAAGAACGGCCAATGGGACGGCTGCACTGGTCGGCGTCCACCAGCCAAAGAGACTGTGTTTGGCAGCTCACCCCATTTGGTGGCCGGAAATGAAGGTCCGGGGTGAATAGGATAAGTCATCCTGATTGGGTGAAATTAAGTGTCGAATTAAATTGCGCGCCAAACCAAAATACGAAGTTTTTCTCTTAGATAAGAAAAATAACAATCTGATTGGAAGGGCAATCCTGAAAAGACAGGTTTGCTAGCATCAAAAAAGAAACTCTATCTCTGCTACCTATAAACATCTTAACTGGAAGGACGTTTTTTTTTTCTGATTTGGGAAAAACATTTACTCCATGAAATATTCGTAATCCTGGGAATAAAAGTTGAATTTGAAAGTATTCCTGTTTTTGTTTTTTTTTTTTTTTTGTTTTTTTTTTTTGTATTTTTTTTTTTTGTATTTTTTTTTTTTTTCTGTTATTCATTCCTTTTCAGCCTGAACAATCAACAAAATAAGATAACAAGTGAATGAGAATAGGATGTGAGGAATTAGTGACCAACTTCATAATCTTTCCTAACACCTCATATACCTTCTATTTTCTTCTCTACAGACTCTTTGGAATTGTTACAAGAAGTTAAACTGATATTTTAGTTGTCCCTATGACTATGACGCTATGACCTTTTGTAAATGACTATTCAGCGAAATGACTATTCATCGAAATGACTTTTCATCGAATGCCTTTTTATCTTATAAAGATTGTATCGAAATGATCTCTATAAAATAACTTTTAATTGAGAAAAAATAAACATACGATTTTTAATTGCCAGAAGGAGAATAATTTCTTTTTGTGAAAAGTAGCATTATTTTGTTCGTTTTGTTCGTTATGGGATCATTGCAGTTAACATCCACTACGTTTTTCAGCCCAGTTAAATAATATTGCTGTAATTCTTATTGCTAAATATTACACGAGCCGTAAACAAATTGTTTTCCCCTTGTAAAAACGGTTCATAACGATATTGATGCATCTATTTGCGACAGTAAAGCCGTCCTCATTAAACACAGAAGTGATTCCACTGCCAATGCGTTGATCGGCTAAGCCTTCGGATGGTACAACTAATTCGCTATCTGCCCACATTATGTATTTTTAGATCCAGACAATCGATCACTTGCTTGTTAGAGTTACCTATCAATGTGTAGACAGATGAGACCGCAACATTAAGGAAGCAAAGTTGACGCCAAGACACACAGAATAAAACACGGTTTGCAAAAATAACAGTATTTACTATGAAAAAATGTCTTTCGAAATTTATATATATATATATTCATCCATCCTGGAGGTGATAAGTTTTCATCAGAGACCAGTTCATGAATTAACAGTCCATCAGTTCCTCGTATACGTTTTAGGTTTTTCTATTCTGGCACAAGGCAATCTCAAATGGAGGTTATGTTTGATTTTCTTCAAACTTTGGAACTACTTCACAAGTGCTTATTACATTTAGCTTCTTGGTGGTTTTTTTTTTGGGGGGGGGGGTTCACAGCGTTCAATAATGGTCGGCTTTCTTCGTTTTCTATACTCAGGGCAGTCTGGTACTTTTGGGAAACTGCTTACCGAATCTCGTACTGTTCTTTCCTCTTTCTCTGTCTCTTGCTGGTCTACTTCTGCAAGGGACAAACCCTGTCATTATGTGCATATCTTCATCTGAGCGAAACCCCCAAAAATCAATTTTCTCCTAATTTGGATTTCAATACTTTTCTACTGACACGTATTGTATAGAAATATTCCATATTCGAATTTAGGAAATAGGCCATTCTAATTTTACATTTTTCATGCCCAGTAGTCATTGATGGTTGACGGCGGTGGCCCTGATCTGGATTCGGCTTTTTCACTTTAAACCGCCCTGGATCAAAGCGATCTGTCAAAAAAAAAATTACCTATCTTCTGATGGCTTTTGTTTAAAATATGACAATATATTTGCTTTTCTGTTCTCATCAAACAACTCGCTCTGTTAAATTCCTTCTCATCAAAAATAGGACAATTTTTATTGACACTTCATTTCAAAAATGTAGTCTGCTATTACACATTTGTAATATACAGCTCTATTCTTCTAAAATCCAAAATGGTTAATAAAATTTCCCTGACTGGTCTCCGACCCTAGAAGGTTACAATTTAGGAAGGAATGAAGGATTCTAATTCGCATTTTATTATTATCTCCTTTATGTCAAGATTTTGTTTGGGACGAACGGTGACCTCACAACATTTTTATTCATTTGAAAATTGAACTGGAAATTTTCTTATTCTCTGAAATCGTTTTACAGATATAATCATAAATTTTATATCGAATGAGAAAAATAAACATTGATTTTTTTTAACATTTTGATTCAACGTGATAATTAAAAATTTGATTTAATTTTTAAGAAAAAAATGGCGCGATTTTCTTCCAATCGGAAATAAGAAAAAACATGATTTTTGTAAAGTTTTAATAAATCACATTTTTTAAATTGGAGTTTACGTACTAAATTTTGTAGAGATCCAACAAATTATTCTATGATTTTTTTCTTTATTTAATCTTTTATTCTATGAAAGATCTCGTTAAATGGTCGTTTCGATAAAACTGTGTTGGCATTAAATTTAAAACGAAAAAAACAATAACATTTTTTGAATTAGAATAAAATAAACAAAAACTAAAATAATTAGATAAGAAAAATAACAATCTGATTGGAAGGGCAATCCTGAAAAGACAGGTTTGCTAGCATCAAAAAAGAAACTCTATCTCTGCTACCTATAAACATCTTAACTGGAAGGACGTTTTTTTTTTCTGATTTGGGAAAAACATTTACTCCATGAAATATTCGTAATCCTGGGAATAAAAGTTGAATTTGAAAGTATTCCTGTTTTTGTTTTTTGTTTTTTTTTTTGTATTTTTTTTTTTTTTTGTATTTTTTTTTTTTTTCTGTTATTCATTCCTTTTCAGCCTGAACAATCAACAAAATAAGATAACAAGTGAATGAGAATAGAATGTGAGGAATTAGTGACCAACTTCATAATCTTTCCTAACACCTCATATACCTTCTATTTTCTCCTCTAGATCGGCTATAAGTAAAATAGTAACGCGAACGTTGACTACACAAAATTTTCCAACCACAAAATACTTCACAAAATTATTACTACGATGACTATCTTATACTCTTACCACTACGTAACGTTCTCATTAAAAAAAAAAAAAAGTTGGCTTCCAGCCCCATCAGCAAGACGTAACAAAATTCCCTGTCTATTAAGAATAGACCACCAATAAAATCATCTGATACTTTAATATAGAAAAAGTTGTATTTGTGTCTCATAATGGTTTGCACGAATGCATCTGAATTTCATATACTAAATGCAATGAATAAAGAAAAAATAATTTAATAAAATTAAATTAACAAATGTGACGTTTTCGTACAGAAGTCATCGTGGTCGAATAAGACACTGTGTTAGAAATTTATTTGCATATCCCGTGTTGGTTTAAACACTATCAACAATATGCGAATATTTTCAATAACCCATTTTTGTCATTTCATAAAAATGTATCCTGCTATTGAATAGAGAATAAAATACATTGTTTAAAAAATTAGGTTTGCACTAAACTATTTTCGTATTTTGGTTTGGCGCGTAATTTAATTCGACGCATAATTTTGCCCAATCAGGATGTCTTATCCTATTCAGCCCGGACCACCAGCACAAACTGGGGAAAAACCGTCAAACATTCTTTTTGGCAGAACAAATCCGTTCTGTACAGACGTCTACCGTCTGCTCTTAAATAGCAGCAGCAGCTGCATGGACACAATGAGGTGACCTATCTAATTTATGGATCCCTTGCGTCTATTTCTCTTAGACCAAGGGTTCCCGGTTGAATATGAATTAGATACATTCAATACGCCACACTCAGGAACAACTTTACGTCACCCCCAAAATTGGCTATGTCAACTGCGATATCTAATTCCGCTCCGACACCTCGCGACTACTTCACCTCTGGTCAACCTTTTCTGGAGACATTCCCGCTTCTCCCCGAAACAACCAGAAACACAAACTCACGGTGACTTCAACATTTATATCCTCAAACGGCAAACATGACTTACGCTACATTCGGCGAACATACCTCCCTCACACGTCCAACGACACGCGCTGCTATCTCAACTCTTTCATAACTCCATTTCGTCTCTTTATTTCTTTCCTTTCCCACGAGGCTTGCAGCACAAAACCAAACTCAATATACCATGCTGCCATTAAAACCTTCATGTAAAAGCTAACAGCATCTTCGTCTTCTTACTTCTTCATCCTTCTTTACTTATTAATGACAACAATTAGCGAGGGAATAATACACACGCACAAGAATACATTTCTTCGCCCCTAAAACAACAAACTTTCCTCTCGCTAAATATATATAAAATAAATAAAAATGTATTTTAATTTTCAATTCAAGAAATAGAAATGCAGATTGAAAAAAAAATTTTTTTAGATTTGTTAAGGAAAAATGAAAAATAAATGACAAATATTTCACTTTCGAACTTAACTTCATAGAACGACAGATTTTTCATTTTCTTTCCCAATTTTTCACCATTTTTCAGCCAATTTCATGATTTGACTTTGTAGTTTTTAGATTATCTTTCTCAGCAAATAATTAAGTGACACGCCTTTTCCAGTCTTTCGGGGAATTGGATTATTTTCTTTGATAGAATTCTATGAAGACACCCACCCAAGTAATCGAGATGTTCTGTATATGGTAATTCCTACTGATTAGTGATATCCTGACTCTCAAGATGGATGGGTATTTATATGTTTATCAATTTTACTTCAAACTTTTGACAGCAAAGCCGCAAAAATCTATTGATAGATTGACAGAGAAAGACCACAATACGCATTTTTGAAATATAATTTGCATTTTTTTTTTTTACCCAATGAATAGAGGAGTTGAAAGAAAGAGAAGACGTTTGAACCACACGTACGGGTGGGGGTCGACCGGTACGGATCTTCAGTAAACAACTTTTCCTTTGGATGAAAATCTTCCTGATTATATAACACCCCCGGACATCCACGCAGTTAATATGGCCACGCCTCTCTCCGGAATATCACCCACATAAATTCTCGTAGTCACACCTCCTCCTGCCAGCTGTCTACAAAGGGCACGTGGACACGTGGACACGTCTCCTTCTAGCATGCCACCCACGCAATTTACGCGGCATTTCCACCAGTTTATTTTCCATACCAGGTGCATTTCCTGTTATTTTTGTTCAACCAAGGTCCGACTTTGGCCGCTGCGCCGACAGAGGCCAAAGAGGTATTCAGGTCAATATCCAACTCTAACAGCTTGAGTGATAGTAATAGTGATCTGGGACCCAACTACAAAGGTTATTGCGGATGCAAAAGCCTCAATTTAGCCGGGCTAAAGTAACCACGCTGACTCAAAAAGAAAGCTTAACACCTACAAACAATATTTAAGAAATATCAACAAGCATTATAACAAAAAAAGATAATTCCAACATTTATTTTCTTGCGTACAAGAAAAATGGCGATGAAGTTAGGTTTTATAGTTCAGTTAGTGCATTTTGAGTGAGAAAGTTTGTTTTTTGTAGAAGCAGTTTATTTACTTAAGTGTTGCAGGAAAAAGTGAGGGAGAAAGGCTATCTTACCTAAGAGAAGAGGAAAGTAAAGTAAATAAAGTTATTCTTATCTTTATCTGCTGTATAAATCGTTCAATTTTCAAGTTGTATGAGTATCGATGCGTGTTTTGTCGGTCTTTCTGATATATGTTGACACATGTGGGTGGATTGTGTGGATATTTAACGGACTTCCTTATAAACCAGGTTGTGTCACATGGTCGTTTTATAGTAGAAAGCCACGCACAAATCGTGACTACTTCAAAATTCCTTGGTCTCTTCGCCGTTCTCCTTAATGGGGTGTCTCCGGCGCAAAGATATCAACTCAGCCTTTCAAAGCAAGTATTTCCTGGGGGAATGCCCTCTTAGACCAGACAAACCTTTTGATGCCACCCACCCGAAATGGGTGGCTTGTGTGTTTCTCTGCTTTTCAAATTGCTGTGTAAATATTTTCCAAGTAGGCTCCAAATTCAGTATTCTAATCTAAGTGGGAAGTATTTCAAATTTTTATTTAGTTTTTATAATGTTTCCTATTTTATTTTGATGGGTATGCATTGAGCCTATGTGCAGGAGACGTATTTCTATAATCTTAAAGGAGGTTAATTACTATTTTGTGTTACCATAGAATATACAAAATTGACTGTCCAGAAGCAAATGCGTGAAGTTTTGATTTTTCAAGATTAAAAAACTATTGAAATGTGACCCTAAACTAATTTCACAAAATGGATCGACGAGAAAAAAACATACACTGCAATTGACGTTTGTTTTTGAGGGAATCAACGAAAGTTGAACTTCGATCCCCTGTTGGCAAACAGTATCCCTACCTGCAGAGGGGTAAGAATATGGGGATTAAAAAAGGTTTATTATTTATTTCATTTGTTCGAGAGGGTCGGTTGTTGGTTAATTGTTGGGTTCTGTGGGAACGATTTTTAGGTCATAGTATCAGTACTCCTTTGTTCTTCTCATGTCTGTGGAAGGCTGCAAGAGAATTTAAAGAAGAAAGAAAAGAGACAAAGATACCTTTTAACTCCAATTTTATTTTGGGTTTTAATGACTATTCTGTAGCGTAGAAATGTATCCCTGAACCAACAGAAATAGTTGCGTTTCCCAGACAAGATGTTAAAATATGTTTTGGTGGGTTTACGAGTTTGAAGTTTATAGTATGTCCAGCATATGTTTTCAACGTAGGCCGCGGCTCACAGGAAACGTGACTTTCCACCAAGTCCAAGATTTGGCGAACACGAGGGTTAATGCTAGCAGCTAAGAGAAAGAAGTCCGTCCAGTATCAGGTGAGGTGGTCGAATTTCTCTTCAGTGCCCGGAAGTCTTTCAGGTTTACGCGGATTTCGCTTCCTCTCACAGACTCTACTGCTACATTTTTAAAGTTTTTTTTTAAATTTATTAATCCTCACAAGAACAAACCACAAAAGAGGAGAGTCCTAGATATGACATTGAATTATATCTGATAGTGAGGCTGCTGTTCTGAAGATATTGAGAGTGTGGAGTATCTCTTCATTGCCATTACTTCCAGGTCCACTCTTATGCGGAATGGTGGTACCCATTATGGTTCTATGGGATACACATTTTTTCTAGTTTTACAATAAGCAATAAAAACATACTTAAGAACATTCTAGAAATTTAGGATCAAAACTGCATTAGGATTTAAGTTACATTTTTATATTTTTCAACCAATCAGCTAAAAACATAGAATAGAACACTCTAGAAAAATAGGATCGGAAGTGAACAAACAGAAAATATTTAGGCTCGAAAATAAAATAGTAAAATACAAATCTGATTGGTCAATAAATGTCTACGCGCCAAAATTTTGGGACGATTCTTTGATCCACCTGTAGGATATAAATAACACAGAGTTAGGGAGCCATGACAAAAAACATAAGCTTACGCACAGACGAAGACAAGCCACTAAGCCAGTAATGCAGTAGCCGATACTGTGTCTGGCAAATTCCTTTCCTTCCTCAACTAAAGTTCATGACCTCTCTTCAAATGGCCGCGAATTACAATCAAAAGAAAAACCCGACAAACTTTCTTTCATCAACACGACACGCTGTCACCACAATCATAAAACAAGACATGAACTTAATGTAAGTAAGAACGACTTATTTACGGACTCCGTTAACATACACACAGCTTTAAAGAAGTTTATTTTCTTCTTGCCAAACTTTATTTTCCAAAAGGCCATTTACACATCATGTATTCTATTTGTTTTCATATTCTGTTATATGCATATTAAATTGTTTGTTGTTTAATGTTCGTTGTGTTCTATTCCATTTCTTTTGTGCGATTGTAATGTTTTGTGTTGTATTTGTGGTGGGAATAATTTAGAGAGCAATACCCGTAAAGTATGAATGCACATCTACTGAAATAACCAAAATAACATAAAATCCCCACAGTTCTATCGAAGGATCAAATAGATTTGTTTGAAAATTATTCGTGTTCGATGGGAACGTGTGCAAAAAAAAAAAAAAAAAATTAAGAAACAACCACACAAAAAATGTAACTATAAATGTACAATGAACATGATTCCCTAACCTCCAGGCATAGAATAACCCTTGACATGTTAAAATCAACTAATTAATCAGTCATATATTACACTTTCTTTGGTCTCAAAAACTCAATAAAACGCAATAATACCATGTTTCGTTGCCGTGTATTACAGTGACCATCGAAATATTTCGGTGGTCACGTTATTTCACGCATTTGTGTATAATGAGCGCACCAAATTTCCGGCGGCGTAATCCTTGAAAGACATTACTCGTGTATAAGACGCACAGACTTTTTGGAATTTATAACAGCTAAATTTATTCTAAATTTAACATCTAACTTTTTACCCGGTTTTTATCGACTAAAAATAAGAAATTATTTCGAAACACCAAATTTATGCTGTAATGAAAGTAGAGACAACGATATGTTCACTAGAAGATGTAAGAAACACACATTTCTCTGGTCTAAAATGGATGCATTAGCAGCATATATGTTAGAACCAAAGATATAACTTACTTTTGATCATGGCATCACAAAAATGGCACACACGTAGCTCGAAGAAAGTTCATATTTAGATCTCATATATAACACGCACCCCAGCTTTAAAAGATTCACGAATAAACACAGTAAATCTCATTTAGTCTTGGTCGATATAAGAAAAATAGTTTGTTGGGTAACGGTAGAAACAAATGCTATTATAAGTGTTATTTTTTTTTTAAATGACATTGGATTAAAAAATTAAAAAAAAAATAAAACCATTAGCTTCTAAGGTCCTACCGAGATTTGAACTCGGATCGCTGGATTCAGAGTCCAGAGTGCTAACCATTACACCATAGAACCGCTCGCTGAGCGATGGTTGTCAACCTGATAATATAAAGGCGGAGCATTGGGAGTGTAAATGTAATTTTATATCTGTTCTTCTTTCTTTCTTTCTTTCTTTCTAATCTGTGACAACGAAAACTGTTTTATTCTTTCTTTCCTATTTCATCGATTCAATTTATTCCTGTTATTTTCAGTTGCTTTTCTCGTGTTTTCAACAATAAAAAACAAAAGTTTCATAAACTTTATTTCAACATGGCTTCATATTCAATGTTTTTATTCATTTAACAGGGTAAATGGGAATAACTAATTTAGTTATTAATTAATTAGACGAATGATAGAAAGGAGCGAACATTAATTATTTTTTAACTGATAAAAATGATACTAGATAAAGGACTTTTTTGATATTGCGGTCCCTTCAGAAATGGAAATTTGCCGGCTGCTTGAAAAATTCGACACAAGTACGTTCATCCATTTTCCTTTAATAGAATTCTATTATCAAAACTTTTTTTTTAAATTATTTTTAATTAAAAAGTGTTTAACAGGGGTTCATTTAATTTTCATTTAAAAAAATATTATATCTTATTTTTTTAGATTTATTACTTAAATTTCCATTTGTTCTTATTTTTATTCATCCTATTTTATTTATTTATTTACTTTTTTATTTGTTTTATCTTATTTGATTTTTATTTAATTATTCTTATTTTATTTATTGCTAAAATTTCGTCTTATTCTTATTCTAATTTATTCAATTTATTCTGTTTTTATCTATTTATTTTATTTATCTATTTATTTATTTTACTCCTTGAGTTTTTCACATCAGCGTGAGCTGATAGTCTTTCACTGGAGTTTGAGTTACAGCAAGTCTCCTCAAGTCTCCAGGACTCTACTCAGTATTTTGGCCGTCTTCAATAATGCTGTCGTTTGGATAATCTCCACTCGTCCGCAAACTTTCAAGTCCTCCTGTCCCTTTAATAATCCTTAAATTACTCTACCAAAAGCACCAATCACAATTGGTATAAATATCACCTTCATGTTCCATAGTTTTTTCAATTCTCAAGCAAGGTCCAGGTTCTTATTCTTCTTTTCACATTCTTTCAGTTTTATTCTGTGGTCAGACTGGACAAGACCAGACTTTTATAAGGTCTGGTCGTCTGGCCGAGATTTGGTGATCCGTTTGTATCTCACTAGAGTTTGAGTAACAGCAAGTCTTCGCAAGTCTCCAGGACTCTCCTCAGTATTCTGGCTTATCTTCTTCTTTTACTTTATTATTATTATTATTATTATTATTATTATTATTATTATTATTATTATTATTATTATTATAGAGTTTTTCACATCAGTATTAGCTGATGGTTCCTCACTGGAGTCTGAGTGACAACTAGTCTCCTCAAGTTTCCAGGACTCTTCTCAGTATTCTGGCCGTTCTCAGCAATGCTGTCATTTGGATAGACTCTACCCGTCCGCCAACTTCCAAGTCCTCCTGGCCTTTTATCAATCCTTTAGTTATTGTGCCAAAAGCACCAATCACAATTGGCACAATCGTTACTTTCATGTTCCAAAGCTTTTTCAATTCTCTAGCAAGGTCGAAGTACTTATCCTTCTTTTCACTTTCTTTCAGATTTATTCTGTGGTCCGCCGGGACAGCAAAGTCGACAATTTTGCAAATTTTCTTTTTTTTTGTTGATTATTATAAGGTCTGGTCGTCTGGCTAAAATTAGGTGATCCGTGTGTATTATTATTATTATTATTATTATTATTATTATTATTATTATTAGCTGTAGCAGTGGCTGTAGCAGTAGTCCTTTCTACTTTTTTTTACACTGGTGGTCTTTCACTGAAGTTTGAATGACAGCAATCATCATCATCATCATCATCAATTTATTATTATTATTATTATTATTATTATTATTATTATTATTATTATTATTATTATTGTTGTTGTTGTTGTTGTTGTTATTGTTTAATTTATTTATTTTATGTATTCTATTTATTTTATTCATAGCTTTTCATTCTTTTTAATTTATTTATTTATTTATTTATTATAAACAATATTGTCTATGACAAAATCATCAGTTCTGTTTTACAATGAGAAAGTTTATCTGGAATAAAAATGTAACAAATAAAATTTAATCATTTAAATCATTTTAAGGACGTCATTTTTTAATAGAATATTTCTATATTAATTTTTAAGGGTAAGAACAAGATAATGATCTTATAATTTTACATTTTTTCACAGATAAAAGTCGTTTTTTTTTGTTTGTTTTTTGTTTTTTTGCAGGCGGCTGGCTCGAAACATTTTCGGCACATTCCAGAAGAGATCACATTATCCAAAAGTACCAAGCAAATTTACGTATGTGCAAAGGTTTCCACCGAAAGTGATTTTTCAAATATATTACATGTATACAGAAATTTGCGGCAAAAAAGTTTTTTTTATTTTATTTTTTTTTTTTTAGATATCTATAAATGTTTGCGGTGAAAAACAAAATTCTAAAAAGTGATAAATGTAACTAAAAAAAAGTTGCCAGCAAAAGTGACCAGTAAAATATGTTAGTGGACTTTCCAGTGAAGTGACTAATTTACAAATTTGGCAACTTTTTCACACACTTTAATTTATCCTATGGAAGTAGCTTCTCATCATACAGAGATATTACAAAAAATCGATCTTAATTTTTCAAGTAAATGGTTTTTAAGTTATAAAAAACAGAAACGAAAAAAAAAAGTCTCTCACGTATTTTGTATCTGCCAGGTACAAGTTCAAAAATATACGTTTGTGAATTTGTACCTGACGAGAATAAATTCAATTTAAAGATCTATTAACACTATTCGACTTTAATATTAAGAAAAATAAAGAGTTTTTCAAGTTAAATAATAAGCACAAGGAAAAATTCAAATTTACTAACATTATAATAAACTGGTAAAAACAAAAACAAGTATCTGGGAAAAAAATTATATAAAAATTAGCACAGGTTCTACCGAGATTTGAACTCGGATCGCTGGATTCAAAGTCCAGAGTGCTAACCATTACACCATAGAACCTCATAATAACTTATGTCCCGCTTCTCAATATTATTGTTTTGCTCTCTTGAATTTCGTTATCATATGAACTTGAGTGACTCATGCTAGTTAAAAACTGGATTCATAGTTTATAGTGTGGCCTCTGCGATTAGCGACGGCCACGGTTTGTAGTTAAGCCTTCCCGCTCCAAACGGAGTTTATACTACTTGGCCAAGACGGATGCGTCGCGAGGTGTTATTGAAATAATGCTTGTAAACCTTTGTTCATGAGTTCGATTCTCACTGAGTGCACCATATATCTGACTTGGTATTAAACTTACTATGCCTTTATACAACACGTGAGGGTTTTTAGTTGAGTTTATGACTTATATTTTTTGTTGTCATGGGATCACTTAAATGTCAAATAGTCAATCCCACTCTTTTTTCCAATTTATGAAAATGAAAATTTTAATCCAGTTTTTAAAAAAATTATTTCTAACAAAAACTTATATGAAATGTTTTGTTCGTGTGTGCAGAAATACTTATCAGGGATTACTGCAGTCTAAGGGTCTAATAAGTAAAGTTGAAGGCGACTCTAGTTGAAGGCGACCCAAAGGCTCCCTTTTCAATAGCTACTACACCGAGGTGAATAGGAGGGCATTTTCCTTTCCCTGGATTGCTTAACGTTACCCTTGATCCCTCCTTTATAATGCTGAGGGCTAAATAGGGAGGCACCAAATGTGTGGAGGACTGTTACTCTCCATAATTATTGTTCCTCAATTTAGGTTGGCTCATTATTGAAATGCAAATGAAATGAAACGATGTAAAACGACGCGGACAAAAGAACATTCAAAACAAAGCAGGTTAGGCGTTAGGTGTATGTCAAGGGCAAGCCGTGTTGCCATTTGATATCTGACTCCATTCTGAGGTTATTTTATTTTACCCATCGCCGACTTGTTGATGTAACTCCTTGAACAAGAAGGCCCAAAAAGAATTATACGAAAGAAGACAGCAACAGACAGGAGACGAAGACGTTTCTTTCATATTTTTCCTTTATTTCCTGAGTTCAACAACCATTCAATGGGTGAGGGAATTTTCCCTGAATACAATTGAAATGGTTGAATCCCCCAGTCAAGGTGTTTAGAAAATCGTTAATCGTTTCTTGGTATATATGTGTCCTCATTAGTTGTTTTAAAGTTTTAAACAACGTGTTAGTCGCTTTTGTGATGTTTGTCCAAGTCCAGTGTTTTTAGTTCGTAGTTCCATTTCGTAGCCTTTTATATTTCGGCATACTGTTAACCGAGATGGCTGCTACTAGTGAAAGGACTAACCAACGCTTCGTCCAAAGACGTATGCGTGGCGCCTGTCACTGGTTAGCAAGGTGTTGTCACTTCGCCGGTCACTGCCTGAAAGAAAATGAGCCTCCTCCTGTTGTCGGGAGGTCCCTTTTTCCTTATGCATGCGTCACCCCTTTTTCCTGTCAGAGACCTCTGGGAGTTTCAGCATATTTGAATAATTTTCTTTTTTAATTCAATTAAGATTTTTTAAAAAATTATTTATTCATTCCCTACAGCAGTACAAACAAAATTAAATCTATATATCAAGAAATACATGAAAAAGGAAACATTACAAATATTCTAATATAGTCTGTTGAATATTCATGTGTGTGTAGGTGTGTACTAACACGGATATTAAGGAAAAAGACTTAATATTAAAAGTGTCCTGTAGACTAAGTATTTCATGTAAGGTATCAATATATAGACATAGAGCAACGCGTCC
Source organism: Sepioteuthis lessoniana (assembly GCA_963585895.1). NCBI lineage: Eukaryota > Metazoa > Mollusca > Cephalopoda > Myopsida > Loliginidae > Sepioteuthis > Sepioteuthis lessoniana. The sequence continues at coordinate 117,422,600 of OY757913.1, read as the reverse complement.
TCGGAGGCATATCTTCTCCCATGTTGGTTGTTTGCCTCTTTCGGGGTTTGTCGAAATTACTGAGACTGTGTTCGAGGCTGGAACAAGTCTAACCGAAAAGGCAGAACAAGAAAGAAAAAGGTTGCAGAATGTATACATTTTCGTGGGGTTGACTGCTGGAAGTCAAAATGTAAGGCAGAGAGAGTGAGTGCTTTCTCTGTAAGTGAAAATGTGAAAGAGTGAGAGAGTGTACTAACTCTGTTAGTCAAAATGGAGAGAATGAGAGAGAGAGTGTGTGTGCAGTCTCTTTAAGTGAAAAATGTAAAAGAGAGTGAGTTCTCGGAAGACGAGAGTATATATAGACACTCCTTATCATGCAGTCGGCTCCAAATGCGCGGGACAAAATCAAAGTCGCGGACGTAGTTATGAGCACTAACCACGTGACTTTCCTGACCAATAGGTTCTCGAGACTGACTAGTTTACCGACGTCCGCCATCTTTGTTTCGGGAACAAGTAGCATCACGGCCATTTTAAAATATAGGAGTGTAAATCCTATACCAAGTACCATTTTTGAGTCTTTGGTATGACTCAACCTGGGATTGAACCTTGGTCTCCCGGGCTATTGGCGAACAAAAATTATTCATAATCCATCGGTGCGTGTTCAAAAGAAATAAACTAACAACTAGACAAAAAATGTAGATATAAACCTACAATGAAGACGATTCCCTTCACTCTTGGAAAAGATAACCCTTGGCGGGTTAATGTGCCGTTGAAATTAATCAATCAGTCGCCTTGTTAACAGGGCCTGGAATACCCTGGCTGAGGGATAAGATCCCTACTCCACCAAATAAAAAGGTGTCTTGTGTAGGACATTAAACTACATTCGGTGGTGAGGCTCCAGTAGAACGACACTGGGAGTTTTGTTTCTAACAAAACCTCAAGAGAACCAATTCATCACTCCGCAAGTAGTGACAATCGACGTTTGATTCTCCACAAGTTGTCATAGAGAATTTTAAGAAGAGAAAGTAGGAGGAAATTAACATCTAGACTACTGTATGGACTTTTGCACACTTGAGCAACTTATATGATAAAGAAATGATGTCTAGACGACGAGATTATTGTCTAGACGACTGCACATTGAGCAACTTACATGATAAAGTGATGATATATAAGTATCAAAGCTGCTGTTTAGATGAGGCCGTGTAGATTTGAAAAATGTAAAGTTAGTCTCGATACATTTTGAACATTAATCTTCGGTGAAATACAGACTTATGCAAGTGAAACATCCTTCATACTTACCAGATTCCCTAGCTCAGTTTGGCTTATACTTTCATGGACTGAAAACTGATTTCAAGAGTAAGATTTGGGAAGATGGAGGACCTTATTTGAAATACAACGTCGTAGCTTGCGACCATATCAGAGCTGGAGTTTTGGTGACGCTTTGGCTAATGAAAAACTCATTGGAATACATGTGCTGAAACCGAAGAAAGCTATTTTAAAGAAAACTAACGTTTCATTCTGTTGGGGTGTCCCCTATAGATGGACTCGTCCTCATGTGACATATACCAACTAAGCTCTCTTCTGCGCAGTCGCAGTCTCGGTCGCAGCAAGAGCGGCGGCTGTAATAACACTGCGCTTCTCCAGTTGTTGAGTCGCACTTCGGCTGGCCGTGCTGGCTGCGGCACGGATCTGGCCGAGTGTGTCTCGATAGCTGGATAATTTCCTTCGGCCTCAGGAGGCCTTCCCCCCAGGCTTTTACACCTTTCGGGGAGGTTGGGTTTATCGCCCGGCGCCTGAGGCGCCCCTAATAAGGGGAATGCTGACGGGGTCGTAGGTATTTTTGGGAAATGCCGGGCGTGTGTGGGCTACGGCCCTGCGTCGGACCCATCAAAAAAAGGCCTTGTGCCACACTTTCACGTTCGGTGGGGCGAGTAACAAATACCGCAGTCGAAGTCGCAGTCTCGGTTCTGTTTCAGTCGAGTCTCAGCGAGCTGTTACTAAGAACGGTAATATTCCTGATAGTTAAGCTGACGAGGGGTCTCTCCCAGCTATCGTTTGTGTATATATTATTTGCCTTCAATATATTTCTTATTACTTATTTCTGTGTCGTGTCATCATTTGAACCTCCCCTTGATCATAACACATTCATTGTTCATTTCTGTTTTGGTAAATACAACTTTAGTCTCAATTCTTTTTGAATTAACTTCGTATGTCACTGTTTAAATAAAGTTGTCAATTGATATGAAAGTATTGTATTAAGATATATTTGCTCTAGCAGTCAACATTGTTAACCCTTGAATGACGTTAACGATTGAATGAAGGTTCTTCTAAGAGTTATAACACATCATTCAATGTCCTCGGCTTAACTAATAAAACAACAACTCTTAGCAAAAATTCGACTTTATTTATCAACATAGTCTCCTTCTCGGGTGATACACAGATTCCAACGTTTCTCTAACAATTCGATGATTTTTTTGTGGAACGATTTGTCTTTGGCCTTAAAATACGCCTCAGTTTCCGATATCATTTCCTCATTGGAACCAAATCGTTTTCATTGGAGCATTCTTTTGAGGTCTGCAAATAGCTAGTTGGCGCAGTGGGGCGGAGATCTGGAGAATAGGGTGGGTGTGGAAGCAATTCGAAGTGCAATTCATGTAGTTTTGCCATCGTTGCGATCAACTCGTGACACGGTGCACTGTCTTGGTGAAAGAGCACTTTTTTCTTCTTCATTTGTAGCTGCTTCCTTCAATGCTATATAATATCTACTATTGATGGTTCTTCCTTTTTCAAGGTAATCGATGAACAAAATACCTTGTGCATCCCAAAATACGAAGGTCAAAACCTTGCCTGCTAATGTTAGTGTCTTTGGTCGCTTTGGACGACTTTCACCAGCTGCTGTCCACTCAGCTGACTGCCGATTTGACTCTGGAGTGAAGTGGTGGATCTATGTTTCAGCCATTGTCCCATATTCATGCAAAATTTCCTTTTTGATGCGTTGAAACAGTTGCAAACAACACTCTGAATCGTCGATGGGTTGTTGTTTGTGATCGATCATGAGCGAACGCGGCACCCACTTTGAACACAGCTTATTCATGGACAAATGGTGAATACACTGCCTTCTGATATCTTCAACTCCTCTGCTATCTCATGCAACTTCAATTTTCCAGGACGACTGTCGAATTTGTGCGACCTGTGCGTTCAGCATCATTTGTGTCTGTACGGCCGTGTTTAAAATCAGCATACCACTGCTTAACCGTTGTTTCCGACGGAGCAGAGTCCGAATAACACTTTTTAAGCCATTGCTTTACTTGAACAGTATTTTTATCCCTCAGAAAGCAATGCTTGATCAACACCCGAAATTCATATTTTTCCATTGTTTTGAAAATTTGCAACATTAGCTTCACTTAAATAACTGTTATTTGTAAACTAATAATCCAATTGGCTCAAATTTTGACACGTGCCATTTGAAGGTTAGTACTTTATAAAGATCATATGAATTTTTTATTTGTGGCGCCATCTATATGTCAGACTCGGGACTTATTGAGTGATGTGTTATGTGTATAATTGCTACTGTTGCTGCATCATGTCGTGAAGACGGATAGTTACGAAGTATCACCTCAGTGTTAGCCAAATGGAAAATACTGACCCCTAAAAACCAGTTTTTATTTGACCCACGAGTATATGTTTTTATATATTCTCTTGAATTCTTAGGCATCTAGAACTCTTTTTTCTCTTGGATTCTTCAGCATCTGGAACTGCAGACAGCTTTTACGTAGGTAATAATATTGATACGAACGTGAATTCTTCCTTTTCTCAAATTGGCGAGAATTACTATGCTGTAGAAAGGGAGAGCCATTTGAATGACACCAGAAAAGAGCTCGTTTTAGGAACAGTACAAAGAAGCGTGTCGTTGAGAAGAGACACAAAAGTGACAGTTCTACAAAAAGAGTGAGTTTAAGATCGGAGGAAGGGTCTTCTTTTTGTCATTTATTACTGAACTGGTGTTTGTTCTACCTTTTTTGTTTGTTTGTTTGTTTGTTTCTTGTACCATGTTTTCTTTTGAACTCTTTACCTGTGTGTTTGTTTTATTTTTTAATTCCTCCTAGCAGCAACTTTTGGCGCTTTTGGACAGGTTTCATCGACTTGTTGAATAAACACTAAGAGGATTCTTCCAACTTGTTTTTATTTATCGAATCTCCATGTTATTGCTCATCTTTGGCCTTAATTTTGACAGCCTGGTTTTTAGTTATGAATTTGGACCGTTTTTATCGTCAGTGCTGGTTTTGCAAAGTCAGTAAACAGTGTGGCCTTGAAAGGCGGCTTAATGACTGGCCTGGTTCATAACAATATGTATATGATGATGTAGGCATCAATGTGTACACAACGATATATTTGAGATATTTTTAATGAAATTTAATTTAAAAAAATGAAAACCGATTCACACAAAGAAAGAAAGCAATAAGATATATTCAAAGAACTAATAATTGTCGATCTTCTGGCTGAGATTGAGTGATCTGTTTGTATCTCAAAGTTCTAAAAAATCTTATGCGTCTAATTTTCTAAGACAGATTCTGGTTTGTGCATATACATTTTTTTAGCATAATCAAATTTTAATCTCTTGCACAATTCTCAGTGGATGACCCTTCCAGTCCAATCATGCTTTGTCTGGTACTAATTTTGTGCTAGTTTTCTGTGTGTCCCTTATTATGTGATAAACCATTTCAACTACACATAATCTATACTAGGTATTCTGAAGTAAATTATCAAGAAAAAAAGGAAAGAAAGAAAGGGAAGAAAGAAAGGGACGAAAGGAAGAGAAGAAAGAAAGGGAAGAAAGAAAGGGAAGAAAGAAAGAGAAGAAAGAAAGGGAGGAAAAAAAGGGAAGAAAGAAAGGGAAGAAAGATAGAGAAGAAAGAAAGGAAAGAAAGAAAGAGAAGAAAGAAAGAGAAGAAAGAAAGGGAGGAAAGAAAGAGAAGAAAGAAAGAAAGGGAAGAAAGAAAGAAAGAGAAGAAAGAAAAGGAGGAAAGAAATGGAGGAAAGATAGAGAAGAAAAAAGGGAAGAAAGAAAAAGAAGAAAGAAAGGGAAGAAAGAAAAGGACGAAAGGAAGAGGAGAAAGAAAGGGAAGAAAGAAAGAGAAGAAAGAAAGGGAAGAAAGAAAGAGGAGAAAGAAAGGGAAGAAAGAAAGAGAAAAAAGAAAGGGAAAAAAGAAAGAGAAGAAAGAAAGGGAAGAAAGAAAGAGGAGAAAGAAAGGGAAGAAAGAAAGAGAAAAAAGAAAGGGAAAAAAGAAAGAGAAGAAAGAAAGAGAAGAAAGAAAGGGGGAAAGAAAGGGAAGGAAGAAAGGGAGGAAAGAAAGAGAAGAAAGAAAGGGAAGAAAGAAAGAGAAGAAAGAAAGGGAGGAAAGAAAGAGCTGAAAGAAAGGGAGGAAAGAAAGAGCAGAAAGAAAGGGAGGAAAGAAAGAGAAGAAAGAAAGGGAAGAAAGAAAGAGAAGAAAGAAAGGGAAGAAAGAAAGAGAAGAAAGAAAGGGAAGAAAGAAAGAGAAGAAAGAAAGAGAAGAAAGAAAGGGAAGAAAGAAAGAGAAGAAAGAAAGGGAAGAAAGAAAGGGAAGGAAGAAAGGGAAGAAAGATAGCGAAGAAAGAAAGGAAAGGAAGAAAGAGAAGAAAGAAAGAGAAGAAAGAAAGGGAGGAAAGAAAGAGAAGAAAGAAAGAAAGAGAAGAAAGAAAGAAAGAGAAGAAAAAAAAGGAGGAAAGAAATGGAGGAAAGAAAGAGAAGAAAAAAGGGAAGAAAGAAAGAGAAGAAAGAAAGGGAAGAAAGAAAAGGACGAAAGGAAGAGGAGAAAGAAAGGGAAGAAAGAAAGAGAAGAAAGAAAGGGAAGAAAGAAAGAGGAGAAAGAAAGGGAAGAAAGAAAGAGAAGAAAGAAAGGGAGGAAAGAAAGGGAAGGAAGAAAGGGAGGAAAGAAAGAGAAGAAAGAAAGGGGAAAAAAAGAGAAGAAAGAAAGGGAAGAAAGAAAGAGAAGAAAGAAAGGGAAGAAAGAAAGAGAAGAAAGAAACGGAGGAAAGAAAGAGAAGAAAGAAACGGAGGAAAGAAAGAGAAAAAAGAAAGGGAAGAAAGAAAGAGAAGAAAGAAAGGGAAGAAAGAAAAGGAGGAAAGAAAGAGAAGAAAGAAAGGGAAGAAAGAAAGGGAGGAAAGAAAGAGAAGAAAGAAAGGGAAGGAAGAAAGAGAAGTAAGAAAGGGAGGGAAAGAAAGGGAACAAGGAAAGAGAAGAAAGAAAGGGAATAAAGAAAGAGAAGACAGAAAGGGGGGAAAGAAAGGGAGGAAAGAAAGAGCTGAAAGAAAGGGAGGAAAGAAAGAGCAGAAAGAAAGGGAGTAAAGAAAGAGAAGAAAGAAAGAGAAGGAAGAAAGAGAAGAAAGAAAAAAAAGAAAGGGAAGAAAGAAAAGGAGGAAAGACAGGGAGGAAAAAAGAGAAGAAAGAAAGGGAATAAAGAAAGGGAGGAAAGAAAGAGAAGGAAGAAAGAGAAGAAAGAAAGGGAAGGAAGAAAGGGAAGAAAGATAGCGAAGAAAGAAAGGGACGAACAAAAGAGAAGAAAGAAAGGGAAGAAAGAAAGAGAAGAAAGAAAGGGAGAAAAGAAAGAGAAGGAAGAAAGGGAGGAAAGAAAGGGAGGAAAAAAAGAGAAGAAAGAAAGAGAGGAAAGAAAGGGAGGAAAAAAAGAGAAGAAAGAAAGAGAGGAAAGAAAGGGAGGAAAGAAGGGGAGGAAAGAAAGGCAGGAAAGAAAGAGAAGAAAGAAAGGGAAGGAAGAAAGGGAAGAAAGAAAGAGAAGAAAGAAAGGGAGGAAAGAAAGAGAAGAAAAAAGGGAGGAAAGAAAGGGAAGAAAGAAAGGGAAGAAAGAAAGAGAAGAGAGAAAGGGAAGAAAGAAAAAGAAGAAAGAATGGGAAGAAAGAAAGGGAAGGAAGAAAGAGAAGAAAGAAAGGGAGGAAAGAAATGGAGGAAAGAAAGGGAAGAAAGAAAGGGAAGGAAGAAAGAGAAGAAAGAAAGGGAAGAAAGAAAGAGAAGAAAGAAAGGGAAGAAAGAAAGAGAAGAGAAAGCACCAGTTGAAGAAAACTTATTTCACTACAAGACCCTAAGAAGAATAAGAAATCAACTGCCCACAAAAAAAGAGAGACAAAATATTCAAGTAATTTCCTTGGCTTCACCTACAAACATTTATACCTTCAAAGAACTCTTACAGAAAGTTGCTTCTGAAACCAAAATATTTCCAAACCAAGGATCCCCTCTTCACCAAAACATACAACAAAACAATAAAAGTCTCTGTTATTATTTTTATCCCGTATTTCTATGTTCCTGTCATTCCTTGTTTGTCGAAATTCTTTTGTCCATTTCATTTCTGAGGCCAAGATTATACTACCCACCTGATACAAGCCATAAGTTCTTAGCATCAACATTTTTAACTTGTATCTAGTGGGTTGTCTCCAAATAATCAAGTATTGAACTTGCACTGCTTTCTAAGTGAGTAGAATAATCAAATTTGTTCTGATTGGCTCCTGTTTTCTTTAATCTTCCTTATCAATTAAAGCAAAATAGGTCAAAACAACTTTAAAGAAAATGAAATAGGATAAAGTTCAAGAAAAGTCATTTTTAAAATTTTGTATATTAACCCTTTTGCAAACGGAAAAACATTTTTGTTCTACCTGCCAGCAAAAAGGGATTAATATTTCCTATGATGTTAATTTTGATCTCCGATTTGTTTGTAAAAGATAAACTGTTATGTATCTCTCCTACACCAGTGACACAAGGGCAATTTTTATGGAGATGAAAGCTGATTGGAATTCAATTTTTCTTCTCCAAGGTTGGTTGTTTAAGCAAAGCGAAAGAACTCAATCTGCCTTACTATTTACTCATAACAGGAGAAGAACAAATGATTTCAGGTCTTTCGCAAGAGCATTAGGGCAGAGTGAAATGCAAACAGCCCCATCCAGTATTTGAACTCTGGCCCATATTTTCATTTCCTCTTAGAGTAACTGTTATATATATATATATATATATATATAAAAACCAAAACGCATTAAAATAAAAAAGCATAGTTTGATTATTACTAAGTTAAAACCTAAAGTTTATATATTTTGCCCAACTCCTCAACATGAACTGGATGCGGTACAAGGTCAATTTTTAAGTGATGTTTAACAGGTTTGAATTCAAAGTTTTCCTTCTTCTGGATGAGATGCCATACCAAAGTTAAAGAGCCCAATTATTTACCCATAGTTGGAGGGAGGATAGTTGGATTCCTACCTTTCCCAAGGATATTTGTGACATGGGAAATGTAAACAGCCTTGTCCAGGGATTGAACTCAGTTCGCGATGTTCATTTTCTATGACTATTACATCACAAGTACTTCCATAAATGTAAACTTTCAAAGCAAATATATAAACTTTTGTTTTCTTTGGGTAGGGGTTGTGACCCATTGGAGAGCCTTTTTCCTTGTAAGAATACCAGGTCACATCTGTGACTAAGGCACAAATAAAAATCAATCAACCTCATCAATAAAACTTTGGTCTATTGATGAGAGAAAAAGTTTACGAAAAGATTACCATGATTTTTGCTATCAGCATGAACTGATGATAATAAATCATGATAATTAGCATGATCAGGATGATGACCATGATCAAATTATAAGCATTGGATCAGAATACTTGAAATGGTATATATATGCAAATTATTAATAAGTTTTATTAGAGGGTATTCATATTAGTTGGGGAATAAAAGGAAATTACTAACTTGAATATTTTGTCTTCCTTTTTTAGAGGAGTTGGTTTCTTATGCTTCGCAATACGTTGGGGTCAAGTAGACAAATAAGTTCTTTTCACCAAATGTGATTTTCTTTTCTCTCTCTTTCTTCTAATTCCCTTCAAGCTATTGGTTCTTTTATATACATCCCCACAACTCTAAGTTGTTGCTGAAGTTAAATTTTGTTTTCTCAAATTCTATTGGTCAATTCCTATCTCTAAGCTCTCAGGCGGTGTGTCTGTTCATTGTGGAATTTTTGATTCAGAGTCTGGTATCAGTTAGTCTGACTTAGGTCTATTTCTAGAATTTATGAAATATGTTTTTTTGTTTACTGATCAGGCATTTTTAGAAAATGATTTTTTTAAACCTGTTTTTGGGGAAAACTATATAACTTAAAATCATTCAAATTCCTTGTTTATTGTCTGAAAACTTTTAATTGATGGAATTAACTTTTGAAAGTTAACATTGCTACTATTTCTCCTCATCATGTTTGAAATTTAATCTTAAAAAATTTTGTTCATAAACAGTTTGATAATGTCTTTTTTGCGGGGCGGAGTCCTGTGGTATAGGGGCTAAAATGCTGAACTGTGACATCATTGATAGCACCCCAATTTTGGTGACTAATCATCTAACCGATGCACAAATGTGTTGTTACTTTAAGAAATGAATAAAAATAGATTATGTCTAAGGTATAAAAATAATAAACTGTATTTTCAGACTTACAAGGGGCATATGATAAGTTTCCTGACTTTTTTCGTATGGGCACTTTTATTGATACTACACACATGAAATTCTAGTCCCTTTCCAGGTATTCTCCTCCGGCTGCAATGCACTTGTTCTACCATTCCGACAACTTCTGGAAAGCTGCATGGAACTCCTCTTGTGTTAGTATGTCAATGACCTTAATCACAGCCTCTTTCATCTCCTCAATTGTCTCATAACGACAGCCTCTGAGCTTAGGGAATAACCAAAAGTCACAGGGAGCAAGGTCTGGACTATAGGGAGGCTGACCAACTGTCTTGATGCCCATCTTAGTCAAATAGTCTGTGACAAGGATGGAGTTGTGAACTGGTGCATTGTCCTGCTGGAAATGCCACTGACCCGATTTGAAGAGTGCTGGCCTCTTCCAACCAAATCTCTTGCTGAACTCCCTTAAAACCTCAGCATAGTAACCCTAACCCTAACCATTTGGCCAATCAACTCTGGTTTATAGACTTCCTTACTCCTCCCACACCTCTCATCATCCCTCACAGACTCCCTGCCTTCTTTGAATCTCTTATGCCACTCAAAAACTCATGCTCGATTCATGCAAGATGGTCAAAAAGCAGTCTGAAGCATTCCATACATTTCTCTGGCATCATTTTTTCCAAGTTTAAAACAGAATTTTATTGCATATCGTTCTTCTAAAGTGTCAGATTGCATTTTTGAAATTCACCAGCTGTGACAATCAGGCTTTAGTAGGGTGTATTCCAATTCCTGCTGTAGCTGTTCATATCAACCTGAAATCATAAAAATTAGTCAGTCATCTCATAAGATGTATAGCAATAACATACTGAATTTTCAAGAGTCTACGACAATTTTAAAGGCCTATACGAAAATATTCTAGAAACCTATTGAATGCACCTCGTATGAGGGAAAAATCAAACCCATGAGGATATAGTGGTAAACAAATCTCAGGATTCCAATCAATGGAAATAAAAGACTAAAAGTCTGAAATTCTTGTCATTTGATTTCTATACAAACAAGTAACAAAATCTTGCAGAGTAAATATGACACAGTAGACAACGGAAAATACAGCAGTTGGCAACTCACCATATCATGTGAATAGCTACAATACACCAACATATCAATGTAGCTGACTGGTCAACTAGAGTTTGCTACCATGCACACAAGAATACAGGTAGATACACATTTACTTGTGGACTGGCTAAACAGCAGAACTAACAAAGCAAAATTCTTACAAAGTGAGCAACTCCATAATATCTCCAGCAACACACACTAATTGCTCAAGATTTTTTTTATTCAAAGATTTTTTCTTTTGTAAGGACATTCTCCCTCACAAACATTTACATAATGTCTTATCTATTTTTCCCCTGATAATAGATTACTTCTTTCTTCTTGTGGCAGAGAATTTTTTTTCAACTTTTATTTATCTTACCTGGACCATGTTGCTTGCACATCCTTTCTATTTCTGTCTTTGTTCATTCCCTTACCTCTTTCGTTTCATCAGCAGGTAAGTGACGAATAAAACTGAATGAATTCTATTACTACCTTTCTGACTCTACAAGAAGTGTATATGGTAAGTGCTTTAAAATATTTTTTTCAAATGATTAACATCCAAATATGAGAACAAAGAAGTTTTTAGGGACCAGACATTGGCATGATGGTTAGAGTGTTCGCCAATGGCCTGGGATAGTCATACCAAAGACTCAAAAATGGTATTTGACACCTCCTGGCTTAACACTCAGCATTATAAGATATGGATCAAGGGTAAAGTGGAGCAATCCCTGGAAAGGAGTAACACCCTCCCCTATACCTCAGTGTAGTAGCTATTGAAAAGGGAGCCTTCGTGTCACTCTCCACAACAGTCACCAACTTTACTTACTTATAAACAATTGTCTCCCTCAGATAATTTGCTTGCCTATTAATTGCCTGATTGTGGGTTTATAGAGGTCTGGGTGTGTTGTGAAAGATTATAAAGTTAGTCACTTACTTTTTCTTCTGGTTCATTTATTTTTGTTGGTTGTTCAGGCTGAAAAGGAATGAATGATAGAAAAAAGTCAGGACAAAGAATATATGGGGTATAAGAGATTTGGGTGTATTGAGAAAGAATATAAAGTTAGTCACTTACTTTTTCTTCTGGTTCATTTATTTTTGTTAGTTGTTCAGGCTGAAAAGGAATGAATGATGGAAAAAAGACAGAGATACTTTCAAACTCAACTTTTATTCCCAGGTTTACAACTATTTCATGGCAAGAAATGTTTTTCCTGATCCAGTAAAATAGCTGTCCTCCCGATGAAGGTGTCTATAGTGATCAGAAAGAGAGTTTTTTTTTTGGCACCCAGAAGCCCATCTTTTCAGGAAAGCATAGATTGCCCTTCCTGTCAGAGGCCTCCAGGAAGATTGCTATTTTTTGTATTTATTTAGTGTTCATTTTATTTTTATTTTTTAAAAATGTTATTGAGTTCTTATTTATTGTTCAATCCCCAAATGTTACATGATAGTTCCAAAAACCAATTTTTGATCTCTTTTCATCACAAGTCTCTGAACTGTGGAGATGTTGTTTCTGTTCCTGCCAGGGAATGGTACAGCCATATGACTATCATTTACCTTCTCATCAAGTAACACTTTTTCTGTTTTGTATCCCTTCTACATACTGTTTGTTCGTGTAACAATATGTATATCATTCTAGTTGTTGGGACACATTTGTATATTTTTTCCTTTTAATACGCTTTTTAGACATACTGTGTATATAAAATGTTATTATTTTTGCTCTGCATAAATGTGATTATCATGTCTTTCCTTTCATTGTGTTCAGTGTTGGTATGGATATACAAAATCTAATAATAGTTCTTGGAGAGTGGAGAACTGACAAAATCTCTTCCGCATCAAGCATCTCGTAAGTATTGTTGAGATGAATATTGGGACTACAAAAGGTTGTAACTCTGTTGGTGGGGCTTAGAATATAATTAATAGATCCCCTGCAGAAGAGTAAGACCCCTTGAAAAATGGAGTGTCCTGACAATGACAGTAAATTACATTTGATTGTGAGGCTCCAGTTCTGGAGATCTGGAGAGTGTAGAGTACCCATCCATTGCCATTATTCCCTGGTCCACTCTGATCCAAAGTTGTAGTACCTGTTAAGGTCCTATCTATGGGTCAAATAGATCTGTTTGAAAATCATTCCCATTCAAGAGAATCGAGTTTTTTAAAAAAAAAGCTTTTAATTTTCATTTTCAAACAAATTAAAAAATTTTCCTTGATTATTTAAAAATTTCTTTATTTTTGTTTGTTTGTTAAAGTTTAATAGGAAAACAAATTAATTTAACTGTTAAAGAAAGAAAAAAAAAAAGAAAGACTGGTACTAGGGTAGAAAATCAAAATCTGATTTGTAACTCAGACCGCTTATATTTCATGTTCAAAGGGAGATAACTTCGTTTTGTCAGGTAGAGAAACATTTCTTGGATTGTTGACACTTTTGTAAGTACGACAGAAATAATTTTTCAGAATTTTCGGACAGTTTAGATAATATTTTAAGAAAAATTCTTTTGAAGTTTAAAGCTCTACATATGCAATTTAGACATGTCTAACTGAATTGTGGACTGTCATGAAAAATTTTGTTATTTTTAGCAGTTCTTGTTTAAAATTTCGAATTTTGTGTAAAAGAGAAAGTTGTTGAAAAACGTCGAAATTTAAATAAACCAAAATGAAGAGAGAAACGTTTTCCTTTTCAATTCAAATTAAACTTTTATTTATTCATTTATTTTCTTATCAAACACGTTTTATATTGTTCAGTTAAAATCAACAGTTAGAACGAATTAAAAAAATATATCATTGTCGCTATTATCCAGTAAAAATGTAGTTTTTTCGTCCTTTTTTCCCCTGAATTTTTTCATTAACTTAATGTAAATTTTCCCTCATTCAGTAAATAACATAAAAAATATGACACTCCAATTTTTTTATATCTGTTTCCAATGTTTCGAAAAAGATGAGGAAGGAATGAATGAAGAATAATAATATCACCATAAGAATAATAGATATAATCAATAATGACATAATTGTAAATAACATGTTTTAATGATGATAAATGTTAAATAATACAATAATGAAAAATACAGAGTTGTCGGAATCGGAGAATAAGCCTCTTATATCCGGTTTTGGTCTATTTTGTTTAGGTAACACAGGCCCTAATTTGGGACCAGAGACATTCTCTCTTATATCCGAGTTTCTCTTATATACGGGTTTACTGTAGTTGTACTACCAGTTCATTTTAACTCATAACTAACAAAAAAAAAGTCCAAAATTGCCGTTAAAACTTTGTTTTATTGAGATTTCTTAAAAAAGATATATAAAGCAATTCCTGGTAAATTACTTTGCCCACCTGAATGTTATATTGCTTATTGTTAGAAGATAATTCTATTTTTAATATCCTCCTCTTCCCAAATACTACCCGGTTTTAAACTTACCTTTCTTCCCTTTTAGATGTCATTATTCAATTTTATGGAAAACTTATTACCATTACTTCCAGTTAAAAAAAAGACTCTCGATATGAAAAAAAAAAACACATGTAAAGTGAAAAGTATGACCCCCACCCCAACCTTGGTTTAATTAAAACATTGCGGAAAGTTTAACCATTGGTTAAATTAAAATATAACAAGAAAAAAACATTGGTTAAATTAAAACAGGACAAAAAACGTGATTATTAAAAAACCTTTGGTTAAATTAAATCATTCAATAAAAAAAAAAAATTGTTTATATCAAAACATGATAACAAAAAAAAACAACCCCAGACCCTTTGTTAAATTAAAACAGGAAAAAAGAAAAATGAACAACTGTTGGTTAAATTAAAATGTTAACAAAAACCCTAAAATAAAATTTGGTTCGATGACAAAAATGAATTCATATTTTTATGCCAATTTTTTCTTTTTTTTATCTTTCTTTTTGCTAATAACAAAAATTTCACAGAAAAATTTTAATATTATGTTTTCTGTTTAGGAACTTCAAAATTTTAATATTTTGGGTATCTACTTTACTCATTTCTACTATCTCTATTGTTCATTATGATTCTCATTATATATATATATATATATATATATATATATATATATATATATATATATATATATATATATATATAACCCTAAACTAGCCAAAACGACACATCATAACAAGATTTTTAGTTAGCAATAAACAGTAATTAGTTTATTACTGATCCTTGTTACATCAGGTTATCAGGAGTTGTGTGCCCTTGTTTTCTCGTTGTTCATTCTCTCAACTAGTAATAAACAGTTGAACTGAACAGACGCATTGTTCCCCATGTTTTGAGTGAGAATGCCCTGATAAACCCAACTAAAAAGATAAAACGTGATGTCAGATGCAGCTAGAACAAGCTTAGATTCTTCCAAAAGATAAAATGAATCTTCAATCACCAGGAACATTCAACTTGTTTGATACCTTGATGTGGTCAATCTGATACCAAAATTTTGAAAGATTTCGAATGGTGTCACAGTTGAATTTGGAAACTAAGCCAATTCAAATAAAAACCCTAATATAATGTATAGGCAAAGGAACAGAAAATGTTGTAAAAACAGTTACATTTTAGAAGAAGGAAGATGACAATCACCTCAAAACTGTAATGATAAGATCTGAAGTTTATTTCATTGTCTTGCCCAATTGGCTGTGGCTGTAAAATGTACCAATGGGTAAACCCCCCCCACACAACGAGTGTCCTGGATATAACATTAAACAATCTGATTGTGAGGTTCCAGTAATTCTGGAACTTTGGGGTGTGCAGAGTACCCCTTTATTGCCATCACTCCCAGGTCCACTCTGGCCCGGAGTGGTAACACCTGATAAGGGTCCTTTAACGAGAAAATATCGTTACGTGTTGTTACGTTGTCTCCTCGCTATATTGTTGTGAATAAAGGAGAGAAGAACCAAGATATTGAAAAGTTTTTATGAAGGTTTTTTGACAGCCAGGAATAAAGGGTACCTTTATGCTGCAAGTCTCGTAGGAAGGAAGGAAAGAAATAGTTATGGAGTTGAGAAGGAATTTTTGCAGCTAAATGCTTGAGCGAAATGTGTGTCGCTACAGTTAAGGCATTGTTGAATGTCTGAGTGAGATATGGTCGCCATAGGTGTAGCAAAGGTCATGTTTGCTGGTTAAGGACAGGAATGATGTAGTCACCCATGAATGTGTGGTCCTGGTTGTTGTAGGAGAGTGGCATGAAAGTCTCTGGATAATGTTGCCCAGGAATTAGGTAACTGGATGTTTGAGTGGAATTGCGCATTGCTGTTGACATAGCAAAAGTTAGAGGCAACATAAAGGTGTTCCTGTGTGTAGCTGATTCTATGCATCTAATTCATGTTCAACTGGGAACCCTTGGTCTAAGAGGGTAGACTCAAAAGGTCCATAAACTAGATGGCCTTCCTCATGGTGTTGGGCTTCTGCTGCTATGCAGGGAACAGACAGAAAGTGCATCCATCCTGTTCGAAAGGTTCTGAGGAAGAGAGTGTTTGGCGGATTTTCACCATTTTTATGTTGTCCAGAAAAATGGTCCAAGCTGAATAGGATAAGTCATCCTCATTGGGTGAAAATATGCGTCGACCATAACAGTCAAATTAATCTACGCACCAAACAAAAATACAAAGTTCTTTCTGCTACAATCCTATCTATGGGTTAGATAGAACTAAACTGTGTTTCTTTTTAGTTTACTGGTTTTTGCATTTAAACCGCATATTTATGCTAATCTGAATTGTTTAAAATAGAACTGTTCTGACATCTAAACTGTGTACTTATGCTTAACTGAATTATCTAAAATAAAACTGTTTTGACATTTAACTGTGTGTGTTGCCCAGTCAGCTGGGGTTGTAGAATGCACCTCTGCGGAGAGGTAAAAAACCCCACCTCCAAAGTGTCTTGGATATGACATTAAACATTTTGATGGTGAGATTCCAGTGATGCTGGGGCTTTAGGGAATGCAGAGCACCCCTTCATTGCCATTGCTCCCAGGTCCATTCTGGCCTGGAATGATACCACCTGATAGGACCCTATCTATGGGTTAAATAGAACTAAACTGCATACTTATGCTTAACTGAATTGTTTGAATTAGAACTGTTTGACTAAACTGAATAGCTTGAAATAGAAATGTTTTTGACAATTATACTGTGTACTTACATTAAAACTGTGTACTTATGCTAAACTGAATTGTTTGAAATGGAACTGTTTTTGACATTGAAACTGTACTTACACTAAACTGAATTGTTTAAAATAGAACTGTTTTGACATTTAACTGTGTGTAAACAAAATCTATACTTATACTGAACTGAATTAGCTGAATTAGAACTGTTTGAATAAACTGAATAGCTTGAAATAGAAATGTTTTTGACAATTAAACTGTGTATTCATTTCATATTTGAAATAGAACTGATTATATGTATAAAAATAAATTTGATATGCCATAAAACTCAACCAACCAACCAATCATTTCATGGCCTACAACACTACGCACAAAAAGGCTTTGTTTCACTCCAGAGTACATCTCTGAGAATATGTCAGCACTTTTTCAGATGATTTTATATTTGCCAAAAGAATGAAGAAATAAAAGATTTATGATCGGACATTCAGGACAAAGGATTCTCAGGACACTTTCAGCTTATGCCAGGATTGAAACTTGACAAAGCCATAAAGTTATAAATAGATTGAAAAAAAAAAAAAGAAATGGAGGAAAGGCAGAAACAATATTGATGAGGTCTGAATGAAAGGGGGAAATAGGTCAGAACGATAAGAAAAGATAAACTAGAAA
This sequence comes from Sepioteuthis lessoniana, assembly GCA_963585895.1. Classification (NCBI taxonomy): domain Eukaryota; kingdom Metazoa; phylum Mollusca; class Cephalopoda; order Myopsida; family Loliginidae; genus Sepioteuthis; species Sepioteuthis lessoniana. Next base: position 117,405,319 of record OY757913.1, on the reverse strand, counting down.
AAATGCAACAAATACAACTGGCTATGTGACTGGAACTTGATGTCCCGCAAAAAGACAAACTTGTAAAAAATAAAACTGCCTTAATCACTTCTCTATAAGCTAAAGGATTAAAATAAGCAACTTCTGGGACACAAAACATGACAAGATGGAGGAAAATAAAATGCTCAACCCAAGGTTCACCGATTTGAAGATATACTGTAGCTCCTTGAAATTCAAGATTGAAACAGGAGTGGACATTTTAGTAACATACCACAAAACATACAAAAATCTTCAGAATAAAAATGGCAGAAAGAAGATTTAGATGTAGAAGTGGCATATTATTATGCGATGGAAAATTTCAGACTTCCACAGTGCATCAAAGAAAAAATTACATATTCGAAGTATAGGTACTAAATGGCTGGGATATAAAAAATTTACTGTCTTGAAAGGTTACCCATTTAATGGGAATGGTTATTAAAGTCAACCAAGTCCAGAAAATATTCGACTGAGGGGGCTGCACGCAAGGTGAACCAATAAAAATTTCTCTTAGAGAAGATGCAAAGCCATATTGTTTCAAGACAGCAATGTGGATACCTTTTCCACTTTTACCAAAAGTAAAGACCAAATTGAAACGATAGTAAGAGTAGAATAGAAAAGGAAACTTCCGCTGAGAGAATTTCAATTCCAAAATAATCACAAAGGAAACAGAAAGGATTCCAATTTAAATAACACAAATAGTCTATGAATATTTTAGGCCAGGAGAGTTTGTATTATCAACCAATGTACCTTAGTATGCAGGACACTGCTGGAGAAGCAGGGACGAACTCATAAGAGATGTACTCTTATGGACCCCCACACATGGCCGTGCAAAAGCAGGACGACCAGCATGAACATACATTCAGCAGCTATGTGAGGATACGGGATGTTGTCCTGAAGACCTGCCTAGGGCGATCCTATTTACGAACCCCTCCGCTCGGGCAGGATATGACACAAGGTCAATTTTTAAGCGAAGTTCAACAGGTTTGAATTCAGAGTTTTCCTTCTCCTAGACTAGTTGCCTCACCAAGGCTGAAGAACCTAGTCTGTCCTACTATTTACCCATAGCTGGAGGGAGAATAATTGGATTCATACCTTTCCCAAGGGTATTAGTGCTATGTGAAATGCAATCAGTCTCGTCCAGGTTTTGAACTCGTGTCGCCATGTACAATTCCTACGACGATAACCATTACACCACGTGCACCTGCCTAGGGCGATGAACGATAGGGAGGAGTGGCGAGAGAGGGTCAGGGATATCCATGCTACCAGCGCGACATGATGATGACATTGAAAAAAAAAGACAAAAAACTATTAGTAAGCTTTTATGGTTAAAAACTGTGACATTCTATATAAGGGTATGTCATGGTAAATCTTCTTTTCAACTACAAACATTGAAAAAAAAAAAGAAGACGGATGTGAACTACCATTCACAAGAAACAGTAAAGACATTGTAAAGACTTAAATGAAAAATAAATTAAATCCCATTATAACAAAAAGCAAAAGAAACTAATGGATATTCCCATGAAAAAAATGTGCTCTAAGCAGTCATAGGTTCATAATTGATCCTTGTTACATCCAGGTATCATGAGTTGTGTGCCCTTGTTTTAGTGTTGTTTATTTTTACACTTAGAACAAAATCTCTATGTGAACTCATTTAAAATAGATAAAACAGTTCATGTCTTTTAATCAAAATGGTGCCATCTCTATACTAAATAACATGCCTCTGAAATTAGTAGACCAGTTCATATTCCTTGGTAGGAATATCTCATCTACTGAAATCATTGTCAGTATCTGCATAGGTAAAGCGTGGACTGCTGTTGAGAGTTTATTGACCATGTGGCAATCTGATAAAATAAAACAGGAATCCTTCCAAGCAGTAGTTGTGTCAGTACTACTGTATGGCTGCACTACTTTAATGAAACACTTGGAGAAAAAGCTAGATGGGAACAATGCAATGATGCTGCATGCTGTTTGGAACAATTCTTTGAATCAGTACCATATACACAGCCAATTACCCCACCCATCTCACAAATTAGACCATCTTGATGAACAAAACATGCTGGGCAATTACTTGAAAAACACCGTCAAACTCAAAAGCAATGTTTTCCTATGGACTTCTACATACCAATGTTGGCTGACCAGCAAAAACATACATTCATCAGCTCTGTGCAGACACTGGATGTCGTCTAGAGGACCTAGCAAGAGTGATGGCCAATAGGGATGGATTGTGAGAGAGAGTCAAAGGGAAAAATTTCTAAATGTCTTTAAAATAATAAAAAGTTACCGAAAACATCTAATATATTTGTGTTCCAAAAGGTTTTCGGTTAGAGATTGTGTATATAAACAAGAATTCTTTCTGCAAAACAGAGAAGAGTTAAGAATTTTTAATTTTATCAGAAATAATTGATTGAAATGTCATTTTTCCCAATATGGTATTAACAGAAAATTGACTATTGCCTTTTTTTTTCTTTCTTTTTGTTCACAGTAATCATGAGTGATTGTAAAGTCCTGCTTGTTGGTCTTGTGTGTGTAGATATCATTAATGTCTGTCAACAATTTCCAGAAGAGGACACAGATACAGGGTAAGCAAAAATAAATCACAAATACATTTGAAGCTAATTCTTTATATATATATATATATGTTAATCTGGTGATGACTCTGAAGTCAGACATATTTAACAGTAGCTTGGCAATAGCAGCCAAATTTTTATTTGAGAAACATTTTTGAATTGCTTTAACTTTGAGAATAAAGGAATTTCCAGTTCAATCAGTAACTGAATGATAATTTGGTCAGAATATACATTTTCAAAGAATGTCATATTTTAAGCATCCGCATTCTTGATATAACAGCAATAATTACGAAATTTTAATCAGAATCCTTTACTCCTTCCTAAATAGAAGCATCAGTATCATCAGGGATTAGTTACAATGGGAACCCAAGAAGCTTCTTGGTTATTTTGTAATAATTAATTTTTTTAGGTCTCATTTTCTGTTACTTGAATTGGATTTTACCCCACCCTCCAATCTCCTACACAAGGGTAAGACAACCTCCCAACATAAAAATGGATGTCCTGTCTATAACATTAAATTACTTCAGATGGTTTATATCTATCCATCTCGGTCTGTTCATATATATCCATTTCGATCTGTGCATATTTATCTAATAATAAAATAGAACAGTTATATTAATATTTGTACCTTTAATTGATACATACAAGCTTTGTTCTGACTGTAGATCCTAGCAATCTAAATTTTTTTTTTCCTTCTTTATTAAATCAATAACTTGTATATTTTCAGTAATCCCATTACACTTGCTCTTTGACTTATCCAATTTGCAGGTATCACTACTCTTTAGTTTTCACACTATTAAAGGCCAAGTTATAATGAAAAGAAGGATTATAGTTGAAGGCCAATTTCTATTGGATGGCATTCTAGTTTCATTTTACATTTGAGTTAATTTGTCTTGTGTTATTGGCTTAAGAAATTCAATGAAATTTTTCCTTACATTTGAAATATCATTTACCTCATTTATTTAAAGTAAGTAAATATAAGATTCATTTTCAGTTGTTATATTATCTTTTTATCTAGATTTTAAAGACAAACTTTTGGGTCTCTAATTCACTATGCCAAAATGGAATTGTATCATACACGAATAGGAATTGTATCATACACGAGCATTGGTTGTTCTTAGGGACTGCCAGTAATATCTGAAAATGGGAAGATGTCCGATAAACCACAAACACACTTAATTCAACTACCCCCAAGTGGCATTTCCTAAGGCTCGGAACAACTCCAGGACAAGGGGGATAATCCTTGATCCTTTATTATCATCAATAATTACTTACTGATGAAACACCTTCCTTTGTTCAGCTTTTATTTTTATCATTTTCATTTTTTTCTATGTAAAGTCTTTAAGATATTTGTTTTGTTTTTTTTTGTTAGTTGACTGTCCTTTTCTCGATCTTGATCCTGGATCCTGGATCCTTAACTAGATCCTGTTCTCTTTTCTGGAAACTATTCTCTTTTCCTCTGATAGCAGCAAGTGTTTTCTATTTCTTTTTCAGAATTCATTCAAGTCTAACTTTACTGTATATCTTCTACTACGTTTATTTACTGCTATGATTCGACCAGTATTTTCCCAAGTTTTTGCTTCATCCATTTATTTTCTCGGATTCTATCACTAACCTTTAATGGTTTTAGATCCTTTCCCCCACGTCTTTTGTCATAATTTCTCTTGTTTTGTGTTTTATATGATCCATCTTTATCTTTTATTTTCCTAAGATTTAGCCATTTTGGCTTTAGTTTGTTTGGGTGATTGGGTAAGATTGTTTTCATTTTCCTGCCCATCAAGAGTTCTGCAGGGCTAACTACTGTAGCAGTTATAGGTGTACTACGGTATGCCGTTCATGTGAGGAATATGTTTGGTTGATGTAATATTCTTTTTTCAATTTTCACAGCACTTTTGGCAGTACTATTTGCCTGTGGAAAATGAGGACTCACTGTTGTGCATGTGAATCCATATTTTTTCACAAATTCTTTAAAATGTCTGCTTGTGAATTGTCTGGCATTGTCACTTACAATTTCATCCGGGATTTCCCATTGAGCGAACAGACTTTATAATTTTCCAATTACAGTATAACTTGTTAGTGGACTTAATTTCACTATTTCCAAGTAACAGGAGAAATTGTCTGTCATGACTAAGTAGTACTCCCCATTCAATTTCAGTATGCCCATTTCTACTTTCTGCCATGGTCTATCTGGCAAAGGGGTTGGTTTCAAACTTCTATTGTGGTTTGTAGCATGATGACAGTCGCAGAATTCATATCTTTTGATGAAATCCTTTATTTCCTGGGATATTTTCGGCCACTATACTGACATTTTTGCTGGTTCTCGGCATTTGTTTAATCCAAGATGTCTGGTGTGTATTGATCGTAGCATTTCTGCTCTGAAATTTTGTGGAATCATTATTTGATCTTGGAAATAAAGAATTATTTTGTACACTGATAGATCGTTCCTGTGTGTAAAATAAGGCTATTTAATGTATCTTTCTTCCTCGGCCAACGATTTAATGTAAGATGGATAACATCTTGAAGATCTGAGTCCATAGATGTAGCATTATTTATTTCTTTTAATTTTCTACCAGTAGATGATCTAGTTTTAAGTCTACTATTTATATACACTTCTACATCTTCCTCGGTAGACATATGAGTTTGCTGCATTGGATTTTTGGACAGTGCATCTGAAACTAATAAGAGTTTTCCAGGGATATACTCGGCTACCGAGTTATATCTCCAAAGTCTCATTAAAAGTCTTTGGCATCTCAAAAGAGTTTTATTTAAGTCCTGTGTATTTATTAATGGTACCAACGGTTTGTGGTCCATCAATAGACAAAACTGATCTAGTCCAACAATATATTGGTCAAACCTTTTGCAGGCCCAAACATTTGCTAAACATTCTTTTTCTATTTGTGCATAGTTTCTTGTTTCTCTCGGTTTGGCTCAGAGTACGAGAGGCATAATCTATAACTCTCAGTGTCTTATTTTCTTCTTGAAAAATAGCACCCCCACGTCCATAGCTGCTCGTGTCCATGCTTATCATAATGGGTTTACTCAGATCATAGTAAGTTAATATAGGTGTCTGTGTCAACAATTCTTTGACTCTCTGGAATGCTTTTTCTTGTGCTTCATTCCAGACGCCAACTGTACCCTTTTTCAAAAGTTCTAACATTGGCTGTAGTACTTCTGCTAGATTCGGCACATATTTGCCTAAATATTGTGTCATTCCGAGAAATCTTTTCAATTCCAGGATTGCAGAAGGCAGGGGTTACTTTAGTATCGCCTCGATTTTGTCCTTACTGCGTTGTATCCCTTTGTCTGATAAAATGTGCCCAAAATATCAGATGGTACTTTTCCTTAACTCACATTTTCCTAGGTTTAATTTTATTCCTGATTTTTCAATTAATTTCAATGTTTCTTCCAGTCTTTTATCATGTTCTTCCATCATCCAATCGTGTATTAAGATGTTGTCTATTATTACTTGAACCCCTTCTATGTCTCCTAGTAATTCCGTCATCCTACGTTGAAAAATTTCAGGAGCTGAGGATATTCCGAAAGGTAATCTTTTAAAGCAAAATCTTCCAAATGGTGTAATAAAAGTTGTCAGCAACCGACTCTCTTCATCTAACGTTATTTGATGGAATCCACTGGCTGCATCTAATTTTGAGAATATTTTCGAACCCCTTAATTTGGGTGATATATCCTCCAAATTTGGTAGCATGAAATGTTCCCTTTTTACTGCTAGATTTAACCTTTTTTAAATTTACGCATATCCTGACATCTCTGTTTTTTTCCTAACTGGAACAGTGGGAGAACACCAATCCATTGGTTTGGTGACTTTTTCGATGTCATCTTCCTCTAAGCATTGATATTCTTTTTTTACCTTGGGTAAAATAGCAAAGGATATATGCCTGGTAGTTGATAGACAGTATGGCATCAAATTTTTGCGTTGCGTAATTTTCACAGGGTCACCTTTCATTTACGTTTGTTACCGCAGTAACCAGTCCCATTTTGTACGCTGTATCACTAGATAATAAATTGTTGGTATTATTATCTCTAACATGTATCTCAAAGGGATATGTCTTATTCTTATGTGTCGTATTCACCCAAAATTTCCCTTACAGGTTAATGTGCCTCCAGGACTTTTATAGATGCCATGTGCTGGTTTTAGCATTGGTCATTTCCTTAGTTTTTGAAAGGTTTTAGTACTGATAACATTTATGTCAGCCTCGATATCAATTTAAAAAATAATAGGTATCTCTCCTACCTTTAATTTTACATGCCAAGGATTTTTTTTTTTCTCTGGAAATTCATTCTTGCATATAGATCCAAGAAAATATCTCTCTGTAGGCTATTTCCTTATTTCACAAATATTCTGTGTCTGCAACCAACAAAATATTGCAAAGTGATTAATTTTATCACAGTTTCTACAAATTTTTCCTTTTGCTTGTGAGTTATCAAATTTATGATACTTGTTGCACTTTTTACATTGTGACGTATTTGCTGCCTTTTGTGGATACTTTTTCCATCTTGAGTGTTTTGTGATTTCTATCCTTTCCCCTGTTACCACATCCACTAAATTGTCTTCTATTTCCTCCATTTATGTTTTGACTTCAGTGTACTTACCTGGGTTTCTGCTGATTGTTTGCTAAGCTTTGAAGCTATTCTGAACCGTTGGAATCTCAGACACCATGTTTGCCAGTTCCCTGTGGCTGTAAAGTCAAAATTCTCTGGGGGTTGGAATCTGAACATTTTTTCTTTTTTTTTTGCTGGTTTAGGGTCCCTTTTTAAAATATTGGTATTATGTTTTTAAAATCCCGCTTCTGACATGATGTACCATACACGAGTGTTGGTTGTTTTTGGTGGCCTGCCAGTAATGTCTGAAAATGAGAAGATGCCGGATAAACCAAAAACACGTGTTGATATCTTAACTTTATTCCCCTTCCACTGGTGCCCTTCCCTCGGGATCGTAACAACTCCAGGACAAGGGGGATAACTCTTGATCCTTTATAATCATTAGTAATTACTGATAAAACAAATCTACTTATTTTGAATTTTAAGCTTCTTTCAAATTAAAGTTTGTTAAATGTTTTCTCCTTTTAAGTTTGTTTAACATTTTTCCCTTAAAGTTTAAGGTTCTTCTTAAAAAAGATAAAAAAAGAAAGAAAAGGCTTCTTTCATGAAGTTTAGATTTTCCAAAGACATTTTTACATACTTCTGTTCCAGCTGCAAAATTTATTTATGTAAAATTAAAATCTCATCATTGGTCACATAATTGTTTTAACATTTTTCTTTGATAAAAAATGTTTATTGATAAATTTAATTCTTTTATAAATAATTTGTGCTTTTATTTTAAACATTAAACTATTTTAAGTTAGTTTAAATCAACCATTAAATGTAAAATAGAAGCAATTTATATTTTTGTATCACAAAATGAATAAAAAAAAATGAAAGAATGTTTTTACATAAATTTAATGACATATGATTGTAAATAAATTCTAAATATTTAATTCAATATTTATTTTTGATATTATAAAAACACTGTATGACTCAGTCACTTTTTTAGGGTCTTCTAAAGTTTTTAAAAAGTTAACTTAATAGTCACTGACTGAAATTTTTCTGTTAAAAGTTTATTTAATGTTCATGAAAAAAAACGAAAAACAAAAACAGTTACACTTCAAAAAGTAGGATTTTTCTTTTTTTTTAACACATTTTCTTTTTACACCCTATATATTTGTTTCTATGAGTAAAAAGTAGGATTTTTCTTTTTCTTACATTTTCTTTTTACACCCTATATATTTGTTTCTATAAGTAAAAAGTAGGATTTTTCTTTTCTTTTTTTTTTTTTTTTTTACATTTTCTTTTTGTTATAGAGTGAACTGTTATGATTTACTTATTATAATAAAAGAAAAAAAATGATATTAATAAAAAATACAACCTAAACTTAATAGCTTATCTTTAACCAATGCACATTTTTAAAGACATTTTTCTATACTTGTTTTTTGTTACTATTTTACAAACAAAGAGAAATATGTAAACAAAACTGAAAAGAGATGGACTCGTGCTGTACAACAAAACAGTTAGGTTTATTTAATCACTGGCAGAGATATGCGTCTATTGATAAGGAAAAGAAGCTGTTTTAACTTCGTGTGCAACTGTCAAATGCACAGCCATGTATGTCATGGCCAATTTCAAGTCTGACTTTATTGTTTCTCATGTGTATCCTTTCTTCTGGTCCTTACAATCAAGCAATGCACTGTCCAGGGGAGGCAACTCCCTTTCTATCCCTCAGAAGGGATAACTTTAATATTTTTTTCATTAGATCTGATTCCTAACATTTTTATATTTAGAAATTTATTAAAAATAAATAACCATCATTATTACACAAAGTTATTTTAATATTTTTCTCTAATATTGTTGTTATTCATTGAATATTTTTTTAAATATTATCTTTTTAAAGGTAAAATAAACAAACTTTGATGTTTAGTTAAATTTTTAAAATTTTCCATTAAAGTGTAAAATAGACCCAAATGGCATATTCTTATTACAAAATTAATGAAAATTCCATTTAACAATGTTTTTATTTAAAGTCATATAATAAAATTTAATACATTTAATTTGAACAAAATTTTGCTCAGTCACTTTTCCAGGTTCTTCTAAAGAATTCGTTTATTTATTTACTCAATTTAAGCCTGAAACTAATTTTTAATGCATAAAGGCTGAAATGAAAAGGCATTGTGGTAAATGGCTCCATCCCTAGGCATTGTCTCAAAAATAGTCAAAACCATCTCTCCTTGGTATTAACCTTGTGGGGTTCCTCAAGCGCTATGCAAAACCCCTAGTCCCACCACTTTAAATCGAGACCTAGGTGTTGCCTGGAGGAACCGCATCCTGAAAGTGAACCAGATTATAGTAGATCTTATGTTGATAAGCGCCAAAAATTTAGATATTTAATTAACTTGATAATTGATTAAAAGATTCAGTAATATTTTGCCAACCTTTGTTAACAATATACTCCCCCCCCCAAACCAAAATACCTCCAAACAAAATCTGTTTCAAAAGTGGATTCTCAGGCTTAAAGCAACCCTTTAAAATTTATATTTTTAACTTATTGGTATGAGGTAAAAGTTGAAATTAAGAATTTAATTTATAATTTTGCTTGAAAAGTTATCCCTAAATTGAAGTAGTAATCGACTGTAGTCAAGGGGAGACAAGAAGGCTCCCTTTTCAATAGGTGTAGGGGAGGGTGCTACTCCTTTCCCTGAATTGCTTCACTTTACCCTTGATACGTACCTTATATTGCTGAGTGTTAAGTAAGGAAGTATCAAGTACCATTTTTAAAGTCTTTGGTATGACGCGCCTTGGGATTGAACCCAGGTCTCCCTGACCATTGACGAATACTCTACCCACTAGGCCAATGAACCAGTTGAATTGAAAGTAGTAAAAGAAGTAATTGTGCTAAGAAGTTTAATCTATTATTTCAAATATTACTAAGTTTCCAGCAATGCTCCAGAAGTGTTGCATCTTTGTTTGCAAAATAAATTACAGGAGCCAATAAGACAAAACTTTGTGGAGATAAAGAAAATATTAGTTTGTTTTCCAAAGACAAAAATGAAAGCCATGGAGAAAATTAGTTTGAAATCTGAATGTTACAAACAATACAATTTGTCAACTCCAATGGCCTTCAAATTTTGTTGCCGTTAAAGTTAATGGGAAAATGCGTCCCCAAAATTCACCATCTGTATAGTCAGGTGTGCTGAAGAGACAAGTTCCAATATCCTCTGCTGTTCAAAGGGATATAAAAAAAAACCCTCCAGTCTTGCTAAAAAATTGATGTTGAAATGAATGCTTTTTTTGGAATTAGATAAGATTTAATTTTAAAATTTCAAAGAAAATTTAATCAACTATAAAAAAAAACTTGTAGCATTTTTAAATGAAAATATTTTAAGTTTAAATGCTGGAATTATTTTATTTTGTAATGGGAACATCTTCTTGGAAGTGACTTTTATGGTCTTCACAGCTGGAAGGAGATGGCAGGATTTTTTGGAACTGACACCACCTGCTGAGAGTATTACTGTATTGGGGCTCAAGCCATGGCACTGAGTAGTCCAGTGAATTTTCACAGGAGGTGCTGGTTTTAAACCTTGCTGTTCTCTACAGTTAAGGGGAAAATAGTGAATTGGGAGTAAATCCTTCAGAGAATTTTGCTGCTGCGAATTTGTGCTGTCTCAACTTTAACTATGAGGTGTCCTTCAGAACTACCTTGCTGAGCTTTATTCTTCTCAGAGAATTTGTGCTGTCTTGACTTAAACTATGAGGTGTACAATTGAATTTGCTGTTCTATACAAGTGCTAAAAGAATTGCTGAATGAACCCCTGTGTGTCTGCATCATCCACTGTATTCTTAACAGAAAAGTGAACAGGTTTTTCCAAGAGATATTTTTCACCTAAGAGACTCTTCCAAATCTTTTTTCCATTCATACAATACCCCTTTTTTTTGAGTTGTAAGTACCAGCACCTTTGTTTGTTGAAGACTTGTAATTCATGAGTGACCCAGTGATTTTTCAAAACAATTTGTATCATTGTTACTTTATTCAGTTTTTTGACTGGTCGCTAAAATAACAATTAATTTTAGCAACTAGTTTTTTTCTTAAAAACTTTCTAACTCCTTTTTATTTATTTTTAATTACTTGGTAATAAATAGTTCTTAGTTGTATGCATGAGGCACATTCGTCTTTTTATTTTTTCCTTACTTTTTTTTAAAGTGCTGTTTTATTTTCTGTGAAAGGATTTGTTTTGTTTTTTTTGTTTTTTTTAATAAAAATTAATCCTTTTATTTAGGCATCAAAAATTATCAGTGATATCCCTCTTTTATTATGATTATTTATAAAGAAAAAAAAAACAAAACAATTTGCTGTTTCAAACCTTTCATCATGGAGTTAAGTGTTTTATTATCAGCCTCTTGAAAAACTATATAAATACAGGTGTTACTTGGTGAACATTGGAAGAAATTATCTGATATTTCAATTCTATGGCTTTTGATTATATATATTTACCAACCCCTCTGCTCAGGCAGGATATAACACAAGGTCAATTTTTAAGCGGAGTTTAACAGGTTTGAATTCAGAGTTTTCCTTCTCCTAGACTAGTTGCCTTTGATTATAAGAAGGATATCTTGAGTCAGCACTTTTCAGCAATGATCCCCAAAATGGTTAGAATGAAATGCGGTTTGAATATTGTAATATATGCTTTTAACTACTATGCAACATCACAGTCATTGTATAATAGATTAAGACACGATTTTCAATTAACATCATTAGGAACATTAAAAATAATGCCATCAAAAGATTAAAAACTTGATGAGAAATCTTTGCTATGTGTATTTTATATTCCTAATGCCTCAAAAAGAGTGCATAGTCCTCCATGATGAAGAATATATCAAGAAAATGTTATTATATCATGACAAAGAACTAATTGTCAGGTGATAATCCATCTCTACTAATTTAAACAGTACATTGGTATAATAGTGATATGTCTTTATTGAGGTGCAAAATTTCTTACAAGATTGATTCCAATTTCAAAATTAGCATTAACCTTTTTAATTGAACATGCTGTAAATATTAGCGTGAAATTAAAGTTTTGCAATATTTCGGTAGTACGTGCTAGTTTTTGACATATGCATCATGTGACTAAAGTGGAAGGTACCTGATGTGGTTGGTAGTATTGCGATAGTTGGTGTGCTGACACATTGTGCATTGCTTTACTCTATGTGTAATTTGAAAGCTGCACAGATGAACATGCAACAAAATCTAATTTGGGAACTTAGGCATTGCAAGTTTGAATTGGGGCCATAAAACTGCAGAAACAACCAAAGACGTTTGTTGTAGAAAAGGTGAAGGTACTCAGTTGATCACAATAACCAGATGATTCAAGAAATGTTTCTCAGGTTAAAAGAATATTGACAATCAGGCAAAATCAAGTAAGCTTAAAACCATGAATTCCAAGGCTATGCTCCAAGCCATAGAAGTAAATCTGATGAGTAACACTCATAGAGTATCAGGCGAGCTTGGTATCTCACAGTCCAGAGTGGTTCATCATCATGGCTTCATTGAATATATCCAGAGTTGCTAAGTTGTGCCTCACGTTACCAAAATATTGCTAAACTTTTGACTCACTCTAGTATTTACCAAAGAGTGTCTATAACTTTTGAGCATTATCTGTCAATTATTTTTTAAAGTGGATAAGTGTTCAGTCACATGATGTAAAAGATGTTTGGTTAGTTGAAATTCAGTTTAGTGTCAAATTGTTGATTAGTCTTGATGTATTCCTTGTAGACTGTTCTCAGAGAGAAATTCCTTGGTTTTGTTCCAGAGTTCTTCATCAAGAATGGAAAAGAGGAGGAAATGCTTCTAATAACGCAACTGTTCTCTCGTTACTTGGTATGCCTTGTGAGTTTCTAGGGACAATTGCTAACAGCCATGAGAAAGGGTAAGTTGTACAAACTTGGCCAATTGACTTATTTCTTACTAACAAGCTATTTAAAAAAAAGATTTCTTTTACAAATCTTTAGTTTAAAAAAAATCAGACATTTTAAAATTAAAAATACATGGAAAAGAAAATAAATAAATTTTTACTTTACCGATTCAGTTATGCAATAAATTTTACTTGTGTTCATATTTTTAATGTAATTTAGTATATGAGAAGAATTTTAGTATTCATCTACATTTTTTTCAAAATACAATTTATCAAATCTCTGTGTAGGTTTGCACAGTTGATACTTGACAACTGGCCATTCTACAAAAATAACTATATTTTTCAAAACAAATGTCTTTGACTCAGGTTAAGTGTCTGTCTTTGTCGCCTCTAGAATCATTGATGTTAACCACTCAATATGTGGGTCAGCAAAACAGATTGCTGACCCATATATTCACACAGATGCACAAAAACAAAAATATAGTCTTTGAAAAATTGGGAGTAAACATTTGAGATTTTAAAAGTTTGTTTTTACTATTTCAGTCAGAAATCTATTTATTTGAGTCATGTTTTTTTTTGGGGGGGGGCTGATTTTCAAGGGTCCAAAATAACTAGTCATATTATTCATTTTTAATCCTATTATTATGAACACTGGGAGCAACATTGATCTTGATCAGCATTTGAAGGCATGAAAATCAAACAAAGCTCTGAAAGTTTTGCGAGTTAAAACAATCGTTCATAATGGTTTGAGTCGGAATGTTGAATCATACCAAAGTCAAATGGCTTGTTGTTCTGAGAGAATTTTTCTGGCTTTGAAATAGACTTGAGAGAATGGTTCTTTGGGCTGAGCACAAAATGCCCTACTTCTGAAATCCTTACTGCTTTTACCATTTGCTGAGACATTTTAAAGAAGATACTAAATCATGACAACTTTCAATTGAATTTTGCCCTTGAAATTTTCTCCCTAGAATATTTAGCCAGGTAAGCCTTTTGTTTCAAGTTGAAATTCAAGTTCGTCTAACTGCCATTATTTTTACAACTGTAGTCTCCAACTTACCATAAAGTCACCTCAAAAAATACCTTTTATTAGAGAATGATAATTTTAAGAGGTCTGCATTTGCATCAAAATGTCATTTTTTTTTTAAATATTTAAATTTTCAATATAATGGAGATAACTATGAAATGTTTATCAAAATCTTTCACTCCTTCCTAAATAGAAGCATTAATATCAGCATGGACCACTGTTATAGTAAGAAACCTGGACTAGGCTGTTTGCATTTCATATAGTGTTAATACCCTTAGGAAAGGTATGAATCCAACTAATCCCCCTTAGCTATGGGTAAATAGTAGGACAGATTGGGCTCTTTAACCTTGTTATGGCAGCTGCTCTAAAAAAAAGAAATATTCTGTAAACTTTTCTTAAAAAAATTTTCCTTGTATCACTTCTTGCTTATGAAGAGCGGGTGGGTAAATACTTATTGTAAGAACCCAGCAGGTCATCCAAGTTAAAATTCATTGAGTTTTATGTCTTTTTGAACTTGTTATATGAAATATTATGGGATAGAGATAGTATTACACAAGTATCATGGCATATAGTTGTATTATGCAGTAAATGTGATATTATGCAAATATTATGAACTATATTGTGTTATGCAAGTATTATGGGATAGAGGCAATACTATACAAGCATTATCGGATATAAGCAGTATTCTGCTAGTATTATGGGATAAATGTGATATTATGCAAATATTATGGAAAATATTGTATTATGGAAGTAATATGGGATATAAGCAGAATGCTGTAAGTATTATGGGATAGAAGAAGTATCCTGTTAGTTTTATGGAATAGAGGCAGTATTATTTAAGTATTATGGGATAGAAGTTTTATTCTGCAAGTATTATGGGATAGAGGTATTATTCTGCAAGAATTATGGTATAGAGGTATTATTCCGCAAGTATTATGGGATAGAGGTATTATTCCGCAAGTATTATGGGATAGAGGTATTATTCCGCAAGTATTATGGGATAGAGGTATTATTCTGCAAGTATTATGGGATAGAGGTATTATTCTGCTAGTAATATGGGATAGAGGTTGTATTCTGCAAGTATTATGGGATAGAGGTATTATTCTGCAAGTATTATGGGATAGAGGTATTATTCTGCTATTATTATGGGATAGAGGTATTATTCTGCTATTATTATGGGATAGAGGTATTATTCTGCAAGTATTATAGGATAGAGGTTTTATTCTGCAAGTATTATGGGATAGAGGTTTTATTCTGCAAGTATTATGGGATAGAGGTATTATTCTGCAAGTATTATGGGATAGAGGTTGTATTCTGCAAGTATTATGGGATAGAGGTATTATTCTGGTAGTAATATGGTATGGAGGTTTTATTCTGCAAGTATTATGGGATAGATGTATTATTCTGCCAATATTATGGGATAGAGGTTTTATTCTGCAATTATTATGGTATAGAGGTATTATTCTGCAAGTATTCTGGGTAGAGGTTTTATTCTGCATGTATTATGGGATAGAGGTTTTATTCTGCAAGTATTATGGGATAGAGGTTGTATTCTGCAAGTATTATGGGATAGAGGTTGTATTCTGCAAGTATTATGGGATAGAGGTTTTATTCTGCAAGTATTATGGGATAGAAGTATTATAGGATAGAGGTTTTATTCTGCAAGTATTATGGGATAGAAGTTGTATTCTGCGAGTATTATGGGATAGAGGTATTATTCTGCAAGTATTATGGGAAAAAAGTTGTATTCTGCAAGTATTATGAGATAGAGGTTTTATTCTGCAAGTATTATGGGATTAGGGTTTTATTCTGCAAGTATTATGGGATAGAGGTATTATTCTGCAAGTATTATGGGATTGGGGGTTGTATTCTGCAAGTATTATGGGATAGAGGTATTATTCTGCAAGTATTTTGGGATAGAGGTTGTATTCTGCAAGTATTATTGGATGAGGTATTATTCTGCAAGTATTATGGGATTGAGGTTGTATTCTGCAAGTATTATGGGATAGAGGTATTATTCTGCAAGTATTATGGGATAGAGGTATTATTCTGCAAGTATTATAGGATAGAGGTTTTATTCTGCAATTATTACGGGATAGAGGTTTTATCCTGCAAGTCTTATGGGATAGAGGATGTATTTTGCAAGTATTATGGGATAGAAGTATTATTCTGCAATTATTATGGGATAGAGGTATTATTCTGCAAGTATTATGGGATAGAGGTTTTATTCTGCAAATATTATCGGATAGAGGTTTTATTCTGCAAGTATTATGGGATAGAGGTAATATTCTGCTAGTAATATGGGATAGAGGTTTTATTCTGCAAGTATTATGGGATAGAGGTTGTCTTCTGCTAGTATTATGGGATAGAGTTTTTATTCTGCTAGTATTATGGGATAGAGTTTTTATTCTACTAGTATTATGGGATAGGGTTTTTATTCTGCAAGTATTATGGGATAGAGGTATTATTCTGCAAGTATTATGGGATAGAAGTCTTATTCTGCAAGTATAATGGGATAGAGGTATTCTACTGCAAGTATTATGGGATAGAGGTTGTATTCTGCAAGTATTATGGGATAGAGGTATTATTCTGGTAGTAATAAGGGATAGAGTTATTATTCTGCAAGTATTATGGGATAGAGTTTTTATTCTGCAATTAATATGGTATAGAGGTATTATTCTGCAAGTACTATTGGATAGAGGTTTTATTCTGCATGTATTATGGGATAGAGGTTTTATTCTGCAAGTATTATGCGATAGAGGTTTTATTCTGCAAGTATTATGCGATAGAGGTTGTATTCTGCAAGTATTATGGGATAGAGGTATTATTCTGGTAGTAATATTGGATGGAGGTATTATTCTGCCAGTATTATGGGATAGAGGTTTTATTCTGCATGTATTCTGGGGTAGAGGTTGTATTCTGCAATTATTATGGTATAGAGGTATTATTCTGTAAGTATTATGGGATAGAGGTTTTATTCTGCAAGTATTATGGGATAGAGGTTGTATTCTGCAAGTATTATGAGATAGAGGGTTTATTCTGCAAGTATTATGAGATAGAGGTTTTATTCTGCCAGTATTATGGGATAGAGGTTTTATTCTGCAATTATTATGGTATAGAGGTTTTATTCTGCAAGTATTATGGGATAGAGGTTGTATTCTGCAAGTATTATGGGATAGAGGTTGTATTCTGCTAGTATTATGGCATAGAGTTTTTATTCTGCAATTATTATGGGATAGAGGTATTATTCTGCAAGTATTATGGGATAGAAGTATTATTCTGAAAGTATTATAGGATAGAGGTTTTATTCTGCAAGTATTATGGGATAGAGGTTTTATTCTGCAATTATTATGAGACAGAAGTATTATTCTGCCAGTATTATGGGATTGAAATTTTATTCTGCAAGTATTATGGGATAGAGGTTTTCTCTACAATTATTATGGTATAGAGGTATTAATCTGCAAGTATTATTGGATAGAGGTTTTATTCCGCATGTATTATGGGATAGAGGTTTTATTCTGCAAGTATTATGGGATAGAGGTATTATTCTGCAAGTATTATGGGATAGAGGTTTTATTCTGCAATTATTATGGTATAGAGGTATTATTCTGCAAGTGTTATTGGATAGAGGTTTTATTCTGCATGTATTATGGGATAGAGGTTGTATTCTGCAAGTATTATAGGATAGAGGTAGTATTCTGCAAGTATTATGGGATAGATGTTGTATTCTGCAAGTATTATGGGATAGAGTTATATTCTGCTAGTAATATGGGATAGAGCTTTTATTCTGCAAGTATTATGGGATAGAGGTTTTATCCTGCTAGTATTATGGGATAGAGTTTTTTTTCTGCTAGTATTATGGGATAGTCTTTATTATGCTAGTATTATGGGATAGAAGCCTTATTCTGCAAGTATAATGGGATAGAGGTATTCTTCTGCAAGTATTATGGGATAGAGGTTGTATTCTGCAAGTATTTTGGGATAGAGGTATTATTCTGCAAGTATTATGGGATAGAGGTTTTATTCTGCATGTATTATGGGATAGAGGTTTTATTCTGCATGTATTATGGGATAGAGGTTGTATTTTGCAAGTATTATGGGATAGAGGTTTTTTTCTGCAGTTATTATGGTATAGAGGTTTTATTCTGCAATATTATTGGATAGAGGTTTTATTCTGCAAGTATTATGGGATAGAGGTTTTATTCTGCAAGTATTATGGGATAGAGGTATTATTCTGGTAGTAATATGGGATAGAGGTTGTATTTTGCAAGTATTATGGGATCGAGTATTTATTCTGCAAGTATTATGGGATGGAGGTTTTATTCTGCAAGTTTTATGGGATGGAGGTTTTATTCTGCAAGTATTATTGGATAGAGTTTTTATTCTGCTAGTATTATGGGATAGAGTTTTTATTCTGCTAGTCTTATGGGATAGAAGTATTATTCTGCAAATATTATGGGATAGAGGTTTTATTCTGCCAGTGTTATGGGATAGAGGTTTTATTCTGCAATTATTATGGGGTAGAGGTATTATTCTGCAAGTATTATTGGATAGAGGTTTTATTCTGCATGTATTATGGGATAGAGGTTTTATTCTGCAAGTATTATGGGATAGAGGTATTATTCTGGTAGTAATGTGGGATGGAGGTATTATTCTGCAAGTATTATGGGATAGATGTATTATTCTGCCAGTAGGAGACACAGAATACTTCGACATTGTAGCAGGAGTACTACAAGAGGACACGCTGGCTCCGTATCTCTTTATCATTTGTCTAGACTACGTACTTAGAACATCGATTGACAAAATCAAAGAGAATGGCTTCGAACTGACGAAGAAAAGAAGCAGAAGATACCCCGCAACAATAGTTACCGACGCCGACTACGCCGATGACATAGCGATACTGGCAAATACACCAGACCAAGCCGAAACACTTCTGCATAGTTTGGAACGAGCAGCAGCAAGCATAGGCCTCCATGTTAATGCACACAAAACGGAATATATGTGCTATAACCAAACGGGGGACATCTCCACTCTAAAAGGAACCCCTCTTAAACTAGTAGACAAATTCACGTACCTAGGAAGCAGCGTCGAATCAACCGAAAAGGACATCGAAACGAGGTTAACGAAAGCATGGACAGCTATCAATAGGCTATCGACTATATGGAAATCAGACCTAACCGATAAAATGAAACGCAGTTTCTTCCAGGCAGCGGTCACATCGATACTGCTATATGGATTCACTACATGGACGCTAACAAAACGGCTGGAGAAGAAACTAGATGGCAATTACACAAGAATGCTGCGTGCAATCCTGAACAAGTCCTGGCAGCAACACCCCACAAGACACCAGCTGTACGGCCACCTGCCCCCTATCACGAAAACTATTCAAGTTAGGCGAACCAGACATGCAGGACATTGCTGGAGAAGCAGAGATGAACTCATAAGAGATGTACTCTTATGGATCCCCACACATGGCCGCGCAAAAGCAGGACGACCAGCACGAACGTACATTCAGCAGCTATGTGAGGATACAGGTTGTTGTCCTGAAGACCTGCCTAGGGCGATGAACGATAGGGAGGAGTGGCGAGAGAAGGTCAGGGATATCCGTGCTGCCAGCACGATATGATGATGATGATGATGATGATGGGATAGAGGTTTTATTCTGCGAGTATTATGGGATAGAGGTTTTATTCTGCAATTATTATGGTATAGAGGTATTATTCTGCAAGTATTCTGGGTAGAGGTTTTATTCTGCAAGTATTATGGGATAGAGGTTGTATTCTGCAAGTATTATGGGATAGAGGGTTTATTCTGCAAGTATTATGGGATAGAGGATTTATTCTGCCAGTATTATGGGATAGAGGTTTTATTCTGCAATTATTATGGTATAGAGGTATTATTCTGCAAGTATTATTGGATAGAGGTTTTATTCTGCATGTATTATGGGATAGAGCTATTATTCTGCAAGTATTATGGGATAGAGGTTGTATTCTGCAAGTATTATGGGATAGAGGTATTATGGGATAGAGGTTTTATTCTGCAATTATTATGGTATAGAGGTATTATTCTGCAAGTATTATTCGATAGAGGTTTTATTCTGCATGTATTATGGGATAGAGGTTGTATTCTGCAAGTATTATGGGATAGAGTATTTATTCTGCAGGTATTATGGGATAGAGGTTTTATTTTGCAAGTATTATGTGATAGAGGTTGTATTCTGCTAGTATTATTGGATAGAGTTTTTATTCTGCTATTATTATGGGATAGAAGTATTATTCTGCAAGTATTATAGGATTGAGGTTTTATTCTGCAAGTATTATGGGATAGAAGTTGTATTCTGCGAGTATTATGGGATAGAGGTTTTATTCTGCAATTAGTATGGTATAGAGGTATTATTCTGCAAGTATTCTGGGTAGAGGTTTTATTCTGCATGTATTATGGGATAGAGGTTGTATTCTGCAAGTATTATGGGATAGAGGTTGTATTCTGCAAGTATTATGGGATAGAGGGTTTATTCTGCAAGTATTATGGGATAGAGGTATGATTCTGCAAGTATTATGCGATAGAGGTTTTATTCTGCAAGTATTATGGGATGGATGTATTATTCATCCAGTATTATGGGATAGAGGTTTTATTCTCCAAGTATTATGGGATATAGGTTTTATTCTGCAAGTAATATGAGATAGAGGTATTATTCTGCAAGTATTATGAGATAGAGGTATTATTCTGCAAGTATTATGGGATAGAGGTATTATTCTGCAAATATTATGGGATAGAGGTTATATTCTGCAAGTATTATGGGGTAGAGGTATTATTCAGCATGTATTATGGGATAGAGGTTTTATTCTGCAAGTATTGTGGGATAGAGGTATTATTCTGCAGGTCTTATGGGATAGAGGTTGTATTCTGCGAGTGTTATGGGATAGAGGTATTATTCTGCAAGTATTATGGGATATAGTTTGTATTCTGCAAGTATTATGGGATAGAGGTATTATTCCGCAAGCATTATGGGATAGAGGTTTTATTCTGCAAGTATTATGGGATAGAAGTATTATTCTGCAAGTATTATGGGATAGAGGTTTTATTCTGCAATATTATAGGATAGAGGATGTATTATCGAGTATTATGGGATAGAGTTTTTATTCTGCCAGTAATATGGGATAGAGGTATTATTCTGCAAGTATTATGGGATAGAGGTATTATTCTGCAAGTATTATGGGATAGAGGTATTATTCTGCAAGTATTATGGGATAGAGGTTGTATTCTGCAAGTATTATGGGATAGAGGTTGTATTCTGCAAGTATTATGGGATAGAGGTATTATTCTGCAAGTCTTATGGGATAGAGGTTGTATTCTGCAAGTATTATTGGATATAGGTTTTATTCTGCAAGTATTATGGGATGGAGGTTTTATTCTGCAAGTTTTATGGGATGGAGGTTTTATTCTGCAAGTATTATTGGATAGAGGTTTTATTCTACAAGTATTATTGGATAGAGGTTTTATTCTGCTAGTATTATTGGATAGACGGTATTATGTTGGTATTCAGAGGTTTTATTCTGCAAGTTTTATTGGATAGAGGTTTTATTCTGCAAGTATTATTGGATAGAGGTTTTATTCTGCTAGTATTATTGGATAGAGGTTTTATTCTGAAAGTATTATGGGGTGGAGGTATTATTTTAGTAGCAATATGGGATAGAGGTGTTGATATTATGCTAGAATTTTTGGATTAGAAATGGTATTATACAAATGTAAAAAAAGTTAACTAGGTTAATTGTTTTCTGAGAATATTGTAGTCATAATTTTCTTCACGGCTGTCTAGATTGGATTAATGTGAAAAATCAGATTTCAATAATTTTCCCATAGAACAATTTGATTATTCAGAGGGCACTGTTGTAACTTCATATAGTGAGAGATCAACCTGTGTTGTTGATTGGGAAGCTATCTTGAGGTGACCACCAGATATGGGCTGAAAATATTGGAAATATTGTTTTGGTTTAGTTAGTATGAGTCAGATATGAAATGAAATTCTTGTTTGCAAATGAACTTGAAGATCAATATCTGATTTGATATGTATTTTCAGCATGGGAAGAAAACTGGATTATGATGAGATATGTATATAATTGCTGGATTTTGATGTCACAAATTTGTTGGTTTTTGAGCTGTGAAGTGAATGGAGCAACTTGTATAGAAAGACACAGAACACAAGCACAATTTTGATAGCAGTTGGCCAAGTTATAACTCCATATAAGCATTAGCCGACCAACTCACATACTTATGCAGTCATTAGTAAATAACTCCAGCATTTCACTTTATTGCCCAAGTTAACTTAAGGCTGACACATATATGACCAGTTCAGATGATTAATTCTGTTTTGTTTATCCATAGATGCCATACAATAATCGATTATATTTCCCTTAAAATACTATTATTAAACTGTTTATATTTAATCAACTGGCATTGTTTTTGAGTAAAAGGAGTGACTTATTCTATTCAGATCATTCGTTTATCCAGTCGGCTGGGGCTATAGAATACGACGACTGCACCTCTGCAGAAGGGTAATACCCACCCCCAATGAGTATCCTGGATATGACACTAAACAATCTGATGGTGAGGATCCTGTGAAGCTTGAGCTTTGGGGAATACGGATTACCCATTCATTGCCATTGCTCCCAGGCCCACTCTGGCCCGGAATGGTAGCACCTGATGGGGGCCCTATCTATGGGTTAAATAGAACTAACAGCATACTTATGCTAAACTGAATTGGCTGAATAAGAACTGTTTGAAATAGCTAGAAATAGAAATGTTTTTGACTATTAAACTGTGTACTTACATTTAAACTGCGTACTTATGCTAAACTGAATTGTTTGAAATGGAACTGTTTTTGACATTGAAACTGTACTTATGTTAAATTGAATTTTTTGAAATAGAACTGTTTTGACATTTAACTGTGTGTAAACAAAATCTATACTTATACTAAATTGAATTGGCTGAATGAGAACTGTTTTAATAAACTGAATAGCTTGAAATAGAAATGTTTTTGACAATTAAACTGTGTACTTATACTAAACTGAATTGTTTGAAATAAAAATGGATTTGACATTAAATAACCTGCAAAGGTTGATATGCCATAAAACCCAAACAATCAAACCAAACCAAACTTGTCAGATCATTTGTCGCTAAAGAAGATTACCACTGTTTACTGTTTAGAGAAACAACTATTTCTTTAATCTATAAGAATCACAGCACTTAAGAAATACCAGGCTTGATAATCCACGACTGAAACTTTATTATTCTGGACACTTTTGAATTATAAACACCAGACCATTTCAACAGTTGTGCTAAGATTGAGATTTCAAAACGAGATCCAAACGGAGCTGCACATCAACAAGAAATACACCTTTACCTGGATGCCTAGATGACATGTCTAATGTGAATGAGTTATGTTGTGTTAGCAGTGGCCAGTATATGTTACCCCAGACAGTTCAAGTTCAAGTTTTATGTGATAGATGTAGTATCCTGCAAGTATTTTGAGATAGAGATGGTATTATGTTGGTATTCAGACAAATCAGATCAATTTCATTTTCATCAAAATGGACCTGTTTTATTTTTCCAGATTTCTACTTGAAGATTTCTCCAAATATCATATTGACATCAACAACTGCATATTCTATGACAACCATTCAACACCTCTGTCAATTGTTATGATTAACTCTCAAAATGGATCTCGGACAATTCTTCATTCAGGAAAGTAAGTTTAACTAGATCCAAACAATTCCAGCCATTTTTTTTTTGTAAAACAGTTTTTTCAGATCATTTTTCCCTGTTCAATTTGATACAGAGATTTTTTTTTCTTTAAACTGAATGGAAATAAAATCTTTGCTTCTTGATATATATATATGAGTGTGTGTTTGTGAAGCTTTATGTGAGGCCAATCAAAAGCTGACCCAAAATGTAGTGTTTCTGGATTAATTAAACCCTTTTTATAGCCCAGTCAGCTTGGGCTGTTGAATAAACCAACTGTATCTCTGCAGACAGGTAAGATCTCTAACAGGTGTCTTGGATATGACTCTAAACAATCTGATGGTGAGGCTCCAGTCTTCAAGGTTTGGGAAATGTGGAGTACCCCTTCATTGCCATTGCTCCCAGGTCCACTCTAGGCCAGAGTGGTAGCACTTGATTGGCTCCTATCTATTGATCAAATAGAACTTTGACATTTAAACTGAGTGCAAACAAATGACTTATGCTAAATTGAATTGTTTGAAATAGAACTGTTAGATCATTTAGCTGTGTTTTAACAAATGACTGATGTTTAATTGAATTGTTACTTATACATACCAATACTTGGAACCATTTAACTTTGTTGACTTATGCTAAATTGAATTGTTAGAAATAGAACAGTTTGACCATTTAATTGTGTGTATCTACAAAATGTATTTGCAGATCATATATTGGATATATATATGTAAAAACAGTATTTGGTATTAAATAACCAACAATGGTTGATATGCCATAAAACAAAACAAACCCTTTAAATTTAATTGTTGCTTTTTAGCCCATTTAGAATATAATTCTCTGTGTGTAAACAAATGATTAATATTGAATAGAATTATTGGTGCTAGATAGCAATAATTAAAACCATTTAACTGTGTAGAAACAATTGCAATATTAGTGTGCAAACTAATTAGTTCTAACTCATCCAAAAATGAAATTACTGACAAACTAATCTCAAACATAACATGTATATCTATTTGAATGTCTGCAATACTTGAAACCATTTGTGTGCAAACAAAATGAGCTCAGGCTTGTTGAAAAACGATGTCAACAAAAAGTGTTAAAAATCCTATATATTTAATATATATGTATAAAGAGGAATTGGCATTAAATAACCTACAATGGTTGATATGCCATAAAACCCAACCACACCAAATCCTATATCTATATAAATAAAAATGTAAATGTTTGTTACTAACCTATAATCTCCAGTTTTATACCACTAATTTGTTTAAAATTATCAGAGAGTATTTTATTCAATTTCAGGAGTATTTTTATATACTTATTTTCCAAAAATAATACAATAATTAAAAAAAATATTTTTAATAAGTCGTTTTTCTCCAAATGCGAAAACATAACTTCCGTTTCAAAGAATTTTACATGTGACTTAATTTTCTGCTTAGTCACTTTTTTTTTGGTTGAATTAAACAGACACTAAACTTTAAACCATATTTCGTTGGTTCAGTAATAAGTAAATTTTTTTTTTTATTCTAACGAATTGTTTACAAAATATGTTTTTGTGTTTAAATTCAATGAAAGACATCCATTCTAAAGTTTTCTTTCTTAAACCATATTTCATTGGTTCAGTAGTAACAGATTGTTTACTAAATATTTTATTTTATTTTTTTAATATGACATTTTTTCTCTTATTTCTTTCGTTTATTATTATCGATAAGACACTAAACTTTAAACTATATTTCGTCAGTTCAGTAGTAACGAATTGTTTACTAAATATTTTTTTCTTTTTCTTTTTTTGTTTAACTTCAACGAAAGACATTCCTTAAAAAGTTTTCTTTCATGAATAAACTTTAAGCCATATTTTGTTGGTTCAGTAGTAAGTAAATTTCTTTTTATTCTAAAAACTTATTCTTAAATTTTTTCTTCACTATTGATATCCCATTTATTTTGTTGTTTAATAAATATTTTATGGTGTGCCAATTATCATGTTGCGAAATATTAACCAGCCCAAGCTTGGTGATGGCACACGTCTTTCAGTAAAAAAATTAATGACCAACATCATAGAAGCAAAAATTTTGACAGGGCCTTTCAAAGGTGAAGATACCCTCATACTGCGAATTTTGATTCCAACAGATATGTCATTTCAATTTAAAAGATTGCAATTCCCAATTCGATTGGCATTTGCAATCACGATCAACAAAGCACAGGGACAATCTTTAGAATTGTGTGGCTTATATTTACACACTGATTACTTCTCACATGGGCAACTATATGTTGCTGTTCCAGAATCGGTAATCCAGACAATCTCTTTATCTACACGGAAACTGGAACTTCCAAGAATATTGTATATCCACAAGTATTGGAAAATTAAATATATTAGAAACATGCATTTTCTTTTTTTTTTTTCCATTTAAACAAACTGAGCCACAGCAACGCGTGTCTGAGTACAGCTAGTATTTAATATATATGTATAAAGAGGATTTGGCATTAAATAACCTACAATGGTTGATATGCCATAAAAGCCAACCAAACCAAATCATATATATTTAATATATATGTATGAAGAGGATTTGGCATTAAATAACCTACAATGGTTGATATGCCATAAAACCCAACCAAACCAAATCATATATATTTAATATATATATATATATAAAGAGGATTTGGCATTAAATAACCTACAATGGTTGATATGCCATAAAACCCAACAAAACCAAATCCTATATATTTAATATATATGTATGAAGAGGATTTGGCATTAAATAACCTACAATGGTTGATATGCCATAAAACCCAACAAAACCAAATCATATATATTTAATATATATGTATAAAGAGGATTTGGCATTAAATAACCTACAATGGTTGATATGCCATAAAAGCCAACCAAATCAAATCCTATATATTTAATATGCATAAAGAGGATTTGGTATAAAATAACCTACAATGGTTGATATGCCATAAAACCCAACCAAACCATATCCTATATATTTAATATATATGTATAAAGAGGATTTGGCATTAAATAACCTACAGTGGTTGATATGCCATAAAAGCCAACCAAATCAAATCCTATATATTTAAAATGCATAAAGAGAATTTGGCATTACATGACCTACAATGGTTGATATGCCATAAAACCCAACCAAATCAAATCATATATATTTAATATATATGTATAAAGAGGATTTGGTATTAAATAACCAACAATGGTTGATATGCCATAAAACTAAACCAAACCAAATTCTATATATTTAATATGTATAAAGAGGATTTTGTATTAAATAACCCAGAATGGTTGATGTCCCATAAAAGCCAACCAAACCAAATCATATATATTTAATATATATGTAGAAGGGTGTTTTGACATTGGCATAATGGTTAGAGTGTTCGGCAATGGTCCGGCAGACCTGGGTTCAATCCCAGGATGAGTCATACCAAAGACTCAAAAAATGGTACTTGATGCTACCTTGCTTAACACTGAGCATTATAAGGTAAGGATCAAGGGTAAAGTGGAGCAATCCAGTAAAGGAGTAGCACCCTCCCCTACACCTTGGTGTAGTAGCTATCGAAAAGGGAGCCTTTGGGTCACCCTCAACTAAGGTCACCAACTTTACTTACAATTTTATATATGTATAAAGAGGATTTGGCATTAAATAACCTACAATGGTTGATATGCCATAAAAGCCAACCAAACCAAATCATATATATTTAATATATATGGATAAAGAGGATTTGGTATTAAATAACCAACAAGTGTTGATATGCCATAAAAGCCAACTAAACCAAATCCTATATATTTAATATATATGTATAAAGAGGATTTGGTATTAAATAACCAACAATGGTTATTTAATATGCCATAAAATAAATAACCAACAATGGTTATTTAATATGCCATAAAACCCAACCCAATCAAATCATATATTTGATATACGAGGATCATTTTATAAGTTTCCAGACTTTATGGGCACTTTTATTGATAGTATACAGATGAAACTGTAGTCCCCTTTGAAGTAATCCCCTCTGGCTGCAATGCACTTGTTGTACCGTTCCAACAACCTTTGTCACAGCTTCTATTATCTCCTCAATTGTCTCATAATGACAGCCTGTGAGCTAAGGGATTAACCTAAAGTCACAGGGAGCAAGGTCTGGACTATAGGGACGGTGAGGAACTGTATTGATGCCCATCTTGGTCAAATAGTCTGTGACAAGGATGGAGTTGTGGACTGGTACATTGTCCGGGTGGAAATGCCACTGACCCAATTCTAAGAGTGCTGGCCTCTTCCAACGGAATCTCTTCCTGAACTCCCTTAAAACCTCAACATAGTAACCCTAACGCTTTGGCCAATCAACTCTGGTGTATTGACTTCCTTACTCCTCCCACAGCTCTCATCATCCCTCACAGACTCCTTGCCTTCCTTGAATCTCTTATGCCACTCAAAAACTGATGCTCGATTCATGCAAGATGGTCAAAAAGCAGTCTGAAGCATTCCATACGTTTCTGTGGCATTTTTTCCAAGTTTAAAACAGAATTTTATTGCATATCAATCTTCTAAGGTGTCCTCACGTCCAGATTGCACTCTTGAAATTCACCAGCTGTGATAATCAGGCCTTAGTAGGGTGTATTCCAATTGCTGCTGTAGCTGTTCATTAGAAGCTGAAATCATAAAAATTGGTCAGTCATCTCATAAGATGTATAGTAATAACATAGTGAATGTTTAAGAGTCTCAGACAATTTTAAATGCCTGTACAAAAAAGTCGGGAAACTTATTGAATGCACCATATATATCTCTATGATTTGGTATTAAATAACCAACAATGGTTGATATGCCATAAAGTCCAAACTGATCAAGTATTTCTCTCTAATACTTATAATTCAATTTTCCATCAGTCATTTGTTTGCACTCATTTAAATAATTTCAAGTGTAGTAAATGATTAGTTTTATTTAACCCATAGATGGAACTTTAATTGGTACTCCTACTGTAGTTCAGAGTGGACCTGGAAGTAATGGCAATGAAAAGGTACTCCACATTCCTTAAAGCTCCAGAACTGGAGCCCCACCATCAGATGCAGTTTACTGTCATACACGAGATACTCATTGGGGAGGGGTTCTTACCCCTCTGCAGAGATGCAGTTGGTTCATTCTTCAGCCCCGGCCAACTGGGCTAAATGTTATGGACTCTTTTCACACACATATACACAAAAGAACTCACCTGTTGAAATTAAATTAAATACTGCTGTTACATATTGACTTTTGATGGGCCAGTTAGTTTGTGGATCTCAAGACAGGATGTGCAACTGTGTCTTAAGGTAAACAAGGGACAGCGGAAATGCCATGTGAATTGCGTGGGAAGACTTGTATAGGTGTCCAGAAAATGTATAACAATGGGCTGGCAGTCAGTCAGTAGAGAACTCCACGGACTTTCTCGAAACCTATGTATGGCACTAGGCCTTGCTGTCTAGTTCAAGCCATAACCCGGCATACGTGCCCAGAACCCACATTTGGGTTTGTGAAACTGCTTGTCTCATCAGGCTCACATTGCACCAAGTGAGCCGAAGAGCAGCATAGACCAGCAGGGTTCAGGGCTCGGCTTGTTCCCAACTTTCCCCTCCCCTTCATCCTCACTTTAATCAGCCTTTGGGCTTTTGACCTTGTGTCAAGTCGTGTCTGGTGGGAGGCAACGACAAATAAACAGAGAGAGCAGTCAGCAGTGTTATGTTGTTTTGGGTGCTAGTCTGAGGGGTACTGGTGGCTCCCAAGTTGTAAGGCTGTCTTGTATCAGTCTCCCATAAAAAAGCATAAAGAAGCAAAGCTCTAAATATATCTATCTCAATGTGGTGTAAATTCTAACAGTTTCCTGATTCTCTCTCATACAATAATTATAACCATTCATAAGATAAAGAGAGCTTATATTTTTATAAACAAGTGTTTTTTACTTTCTCTCCTGATATACAACACTGCTATTAGATAAGGTAATCATCATCATCATCATCATCATGTCTTGCCGCTAGCACGGATATCCCTGACCCCCTCTCGCCAGTTCTCCCTATTATTCATTGCCTCTGGCAGGTCTTCAGGGCTACATCCTGTATCCTCACATAGCTGCTGTATGTAAGTTCGAGCTGGTCGTCCTGCTTTTGCTTGGCCATATGTGGGGGGGTCCATAGGAGTACACTTATGAGCTCGTCCTTGCTTCTCCAGCAGTGTCCTGCGTGTCTGGTTCGTCTAACTTGGATAGTTTTTGTGATGGGAGGCAGGTGGCCATATAGTTGGTGCCTTGTGGGGTGTTGCTGCCAGGACTTGTTCAATATTGCTCGCAACATTCTTGTGTAATTGCCGTTCAGCTTCTCCAGCCATTTAGTTAGCGTCCAAGTAGTGCATCCATACAGCAGTATCGATATGACTGCTGCCTGGAAGAAAACGCGTTTCATTTTATCGGTTAAGTCTGATTTCCATATGATCGAGAGCCGATCGATAGCTGTCCATGCCTTTGTTAGCTGTGTGTCAATGTCTTTTTCGGTTGATGAGACGCTGCTTCCTAGGTAGGTGAATTAATCAATTTATGTATCAAGTAATAAATCTTATCTAAACATTATTCTAAAATCTTTAAGCAGCTACCCACTACACATTTCTCTTTTTGCATGCTGCTGACTTACTTAAAAAAGATTTTTTTTATTAATTAGTTCTGGCAAAAATCCTTCAAATAAAGAAAAAAATTTATAAAAAGGAATTGGTTTTCACCCTAAGGCTTTCTTACCTTGTTGCCAGTAATAATAATTAAATTTGAAAATTTGACTGTCAAGAATTTTACCAAAGTTGATTATGTCTTTATTACTATGTTAGTACCAGGTAGTTTTCAGCAATTGTTTCTTCTGCCTTGGACATTTCAGTTTAGGGTTTGTGTCATTATTTAATGAATTTGTGTCCATGTGAAGGAGTCCATAGGAGAATGTCGCTTATGAGTTCATTCTTACTACACTAGCAGTGTTTGCCATGTCTTTTTCATCTTACTTGGGTGTGTGCAAGATGGGAGGTAAGTGGCCACGCAGCTACTGTTTTGTAGGATGCTGCTCTAAAGATTTGTTCTAGACAGCACACAGCATCCTTGTGTTGTTTCCATCTAGCTTTATCGCTAAACATTTTGTTAAAGTCCAATTAGTGCAACCATATGGTAGTACTGACATTGGTACAGGTTGAAAGAATTCCAGTTTTATTTTATCTAAGAGATCAGATTTCCATATGATCATTAACCTGTAATTGCAATTCATGCTTTACCTATGCAAATGTTGACATCACTTTCAGTAGATGAGATAATGCCACTGAAGTATGTGACAAATCGGAATGTTCATTTTTTTTTTTTTTTTTTTTTTTTTTCAATTTTCAGAAAACTTCCTTCAGTGAGATTTACTGACTTCCAGAAAATTGACCTCCTTAAGAATCGCTACAAATGGATACATTTTGAGGTACATGTATGATATTTTGTATGTAAAGTTATTAAGAAAATCTTAAAATCTTAGTTCTCTTTGGGAGCCGTTTTAGAAGAATGGTGGGCAGTACTTAGCTAATGAATTAGACATCTGTTGTGAGTTCTATCCTGGTGCACTTTACAAGTGGTCTTGTACCAGACTAAGTGGGTGAGTCCTCATAGCGTAGTGGCTAATGTGGTGGACCGTGACATTGTAAGCGATTTTAAAATCCAATCATGTTATTACATTTACTTTTAGACTAATTACCCTCGGAAAGCTATAAGTCTCTTTATCCCCCACACACACCAGCTTTGTGTTAAATAGTACCACTACTGTTCTTTTATAACCAAACAATCTGATGGTGAGGCTCCAGTAATGCTGGAGCTTTGGGAAATGTGGAGTACCCCTTCATTGCCATTGCTCCCAAATCCATTCTGGCAGCAACTGATTGGATCCTATCTTTTGCTCAAATAGAACTGTTTGACATGTAAACTGTGTACTTATGCTAAACTGAATTGTTTGAAATAGAACTGTTTTTACACTTAACTGTGTGTAAACAAATGACTGATGTTTAATTGAATTGTTACTGATACATAGCAATACTTGGCACCATTTAATTTAATTGACATGCTAAACTGAATCGTTTGAAGTAGAGATGTTTTTACATTTAACTGTCTGTAAACAAAAAAACTTTATTTAAACAAATGACTGTGTGTAAACAAGAAGCTGTACTTATGCTAAGTTGAATTGTTTGAAATAGAACTGTTTTTACATTTGATTGTGCATTCATATTAGATATAAATAATTGAAACTATTTAACAATGTGCAAAAATGAGTTCAGTCTCATTTAAAATGTTATCTTCGTTATATCTGTTTAGAAATTATATATTTAATATATATGTATAAAGAGAATTTGGCATTAAATGACCTACAACGGTTGATATGCCATAAAACCAAACTAAACCAAATCATATATATTTAATATATATGTATTAAAAGGATTTGGCATTAAATGACCTACAATGGTTGATATGACCTGAAATCAAACCTAACTTTCACTTGTGTGTGTGTGTGTGTGTGTATATATATCTACCATATAAATAACTGTTGGGTCAACAGGGCTTAGAATTTACCAACTGCATCCCTTGCAGAAAAAAGGTGAACTGGATGTGACAATAAATTGTGGTGAGAATCTACTTCCTAGAACTAGCTTTAGGAAGTGTAGAGTAACCCTTTTTTCCATTACTCCCAGGAGTGGTTGTACTTGTTAGTGTCCCATCTATGGGCCAAATAGATCTGTGTGAAAATTATTAGTATTAAGAATAAGAATTGAAACCATATAACCATATACAAATTATTTGTATTAAAAATTATTATTTTATACTATAACGGTTTTCAGGGGATTATTATTAGTAGTAGTTACTTGTATAAATTATTAGTATTAGATAGGAATACTTGAAACCATATAATTTTCTATAAATTATTAGTATTAGATAGGAATACTTGAAACCATATAATTGTGTATAGATTATTAGTATTAGATAGGAATACTTGAGACCATATAATTGTGTATAGATTATTAGTATTAGATAGGAATACTTGAAACCAAAGAATTAGGTATACATTATTAGTATTAGATAGGAATACTTGAAACCATATAATTGTGTATAGATTATTAGTATTAGATAGGAATACTTGAAACCATAGAATTGTGTATAAATTATTAGTATTAGACAGGAATACTGGAAACCATAACACTGTATGCAAATTATTAGTATTAGAAAGGAATACTTGAAACCATAACACTGTATGCAAATTATTAGTATTAGACAGGAATGCTTGAAACCATAACACTGTATGCAAATTATTAGTATTAGATAGGAATACTTGAAACCCTATAATTGTGTATAAATTATTAGTATTAGATAGGAATACTTGAAACCATAGAATTGTGTATAAATTATTAGTATTAGATAGGAATACTTGAAACCATATAATTTTCTCTAAATTATTAGTATTAGATAGGAATACTTGAAACCATAGAATTTTCTCTAAATTATTAGTATTAGATAGGAATACTTGAAACCATAAAATTTTCTCTAAATTATTAGTATTAGATAGGAATACTTGAAACCATATAATTTTCTCTAAATTATTAGTATTAGATAGGAATACTTGAAACCATAGAATTGTGTATAGATCATTAGTATTAGATAGGAATACTTGAAACCATAGAATTTTCTCTAAATTATTAGTATTAGATAGGAATACTTGAAACCATAGAATTGTGTATAGATCATTAGTATTAGATAGGAATACTTGAAACCATAGAATTTTCTCTAAATTATTAGTATTAGATAGGAATACTTGAAACCATAGAATTTTCTCTAAATTATTAGTATTAGATAGGAATACTTGAAACCATAGAATTGTGTATAGATCATTAGTATTAGATAGGAATACTTGAAACCATAGAATTTTCTCTAAATTATTAGTATTAGATAGGAATACTTGAAACCATAGAATTGTGTATAGATCATTAGTATTAGATAGGAATATTTGAAACCATAGAATTTTCTCTAAATTATTAGTATTAGATACGAATACTTGAAACCATAGAATTATGTA
Organism: Sepioteuthis lessoniana; assembly: GCA_963585895.1. NCBI lineage: Eukaryota > Metazoa > Mollusca > Cephalopoda > Myopsida > Loliginidae > Sepioteuthis > Sepioteuthis lessoniana. The sequence continues at coordinate 117,371,425 of OY757913.1, read as the reverse complement.
TAGATCATTAGTATTAGATAGGAATACTTGAAACCATATAATTTTCTCTAAATTATTAGTATTAGATAGGAATACTTGAAACCATATAATTTTCTCTAAATTATTAGTATTAGATAGGAATACTTGAAACCATATAATTGTGTATAGATCATTAGTATTAGATAGGAATACTTAAAACCATATAATTGTGTATAGATCATTAGTATTAGATAAGAATACTTGAAACCATATAATTGTGTATAGATTATTAGTATTAGATAGGAATACTTGAAACCATAGAATTGTCTATAAATTATTAGTATTAGATAGGAATACTTGAAACCATATAATTTTCTATAAATTATTAGTATTAGATAGGAATACTTGAAACCATATAATTTTCTATAAATTATTAGTATTAGATAGGAATACTTGAAACCAACAAGTGTTAATGTACAAAAAAAACAAAACAACCAACCAACCATATACTTCCACAATAAATCTTATTTTAGAAAATCAAATTATCTTTTACTATAAAATCAAAGAAGAAAAATAAATGTCCTTAATTTATTTAAATTTTTCTTGTGTATTGTTAAATTATCTTCAGGCACGACGAGGAAGAGAAAATGCAGTTGCAATTCAGCAGATGCTTGAACACATAATTGATCATAACAAGAAAACAGACACGAACAACAAAATCATAACATCTGTTGAATTGGAAAAGGCAGTGCCTGAATTTTGTGAGTAGACATGTTTTTATTCATTCAATATAAGAACATTGCCTTAAATTACCTCAGTATTCATCGATTATATATATATATATATATATATATGTCTGACCCCTCCACACTAATAGGATTTAACATAAGGTCAATTTTTAAGCAGAGTTTAACAGGTTTGAATTCAGACTTCTCCTAGACTGGTTGCCCTACCAAGTTTAAAGAGCCCAGTCTGCCCTACTATTTTACTCATAGTTGGAGGGAGAATACCTGGATTCATTCCTTTCCCTAGGGTATTAGCACCTCTCTCTCTCTCTCTCTCTATCTATATATATATATATATATATATACAGGGGCCCGACAATATTTTTCAGACACTTTAGTATTCGACTTTCCGAGTACCATAGAGTGGCAAAATTCCTTCAATAGAATAGCATAAACATATAAAGACAATACCTGTAATAAAAATGGAAGAAAATTGATTAGGTAAGGAAAAATATTTAATTTTCATCATTTTTTACAAAACACACGCGACATTATTTTTCGGACATCGTTGAAAAATTGTTAATAGTCTGTAATATCACCTTTCTTCTCAATAACTTTTATCAATCTCACTTCATAATGATCAAACATATGCACAATAACATCTCTAAGTGTTTCTTTTAGTTGTTTTTGGGCTCCTTGTATTCGTTCCCATAGTTGAGCCTCTTTCGTTATTTCAGGTCCATCATAGACATGTTGCGCAAGCATTTCCCAAACATTTTCTATTAAATTTAGATCTGGGCTTCTTGCAGGCCATTCCAAAGTAGTCATATTCACTTTAGCCATCCATTCTTTCATGAGTTTTGACACATGGATGCTGCAATTGTCTTGCTGTAGAACGAAATCATTCCCCATCTCTCTTCTTATCCTTGGTAGGGCTTTCTCGTCCAGCAACTGTTTGTAGCTTTCGCTGTTCTGTCGTCCTTTCAGCCACTCCAACCATATATTTCCATTAGCAAAGATCATACCCCAAACCATAACTCCTCCTCCTCCTCCCATCTGTTGTTTGTTCAGTACAACAGGCTCGCCCCTTCTCAACCAAGTACACCATCCATCGGGCCCATCAAACTTGAAACGCTTCTCATCAGTAAATATAACCTTCTTAAAGTCAACATGCTTTGTTAACCACCTTTTAGCACAATCCAGTCTTGCTCCTTTGTGTTTCTTTGTTAGTGTAATTTTTTTCTTAGCCTTTGCATACTTCAAACCAATCCTATGCAGCGTTCTTTGTACTGTTTGGACGTTTACATCCAATTCACATTTCTCCTTCACTTTTCTTGTTAGAACTTTTTCTCTAGATGTCAAAAGCCATGTCACAGTCCTCTTCATTCTCCTTTCAGTCCTCTTGCCAATTGATCTTTTCCGCCCTCTCTTCTTTTTCCGCTCAGAGTTTGTCTTCAGTGTGTATTCGACCGTTGATTTCAACAGCTTCAAATCCATGGCGATCCTTCTGATGCTGAGGCCATTTTCCCGCTTCTTCCGTGCCAAACAAACGACTTCTTTTGAATGCATTTTACCTCATTAAACTTAATTGTTTTGCCAAGAAATGTCCAGACTATTTATGCTGTTAGATTGTCCTATGTTAACATAGTAGTAGGGGTGCCAGTGCCCCAGAACAGTGTACAAGCAGAAAATTTGCATACAGCAACATATACATGAACATAGCTCTTAATAAAATAGGATTTTTTGTCATGTCCGAAAAATAGTGTCACGCAAGTTTTCTCAAAAATCACAAAAAACTAAAATTATCAAAGCCAAACTAAAAAAAATGATTACACTAGTAGTGGATTTTCACTCCTCAACTACGTACTTACAATCTCAAAATTTTTGGCACTAGTGACCACCTTGTAGTACTTTTTTCAAAGTGTCCGAAAAATATTGTCGGGCCCCTGTGTATATATATATATATATATATATATACACACAATCTTTTATTAAAGATGACAGACAAATATTTGGAATTGAGATTTTTATGAGTCTTTTCTTGTTCGGTAGTGAGATGTCATAAGTAAAGATAAAGGCTGGTTAATAATTGTCTGAAATCTCTTATGTTATGATCAAAATACCTGCCTTTTTAAGCTTCATTGGCTATTGTCAGTATGACCATGCCATAGACTATGAAACTCAACTCCAAATTCTTGTCAGACATTTTTTGATAAAATGTTTACAAGAAAATCTGTTGCCTAAATACATACACTCACATGTATAATATATATATATATATATATATGGTGACATGGAGAAAAATTGAAAAATAAAGAAATCCAAAATTGATGAATCTATTAGACGGAAAATCAACGTTAAAATATTTCAGACTTTAAAATAGTGAAAAAAGTATTGATAGAACAACGTTGGATGTTGTAATTATTTTTTCTAAACAGTTACATGAAAAAGTATTGGACACATAGGATTTATAAAGGTTTTTTTTTTAAATGATAATTCCTGTTATTACTGCTAACTTCAAGCTTTTCCTGAAGAGACTAAATATTTCAGATATACTTGTTGATATCATAATCATCATAGCATACATTCCCTTGACTATCTTTCACTGTCTGACCAACATCCCATGTCAATACAGAACTGGTTAATGTAAGTTTTTTGTTGGTTGGCAATGTATAATCATCCATTGGAGAATGTCACTTATGAGCTTATCCTTGTTTTACCAGCAGTGCCCAGTATGTCTTGTTCATCTTATTTGGATGGTTTGGGTGATGGGAGGTAGGTGGCCATACAGCTGCTATTTTGCGAGGGTGTTGTTTCTAGGATTTGTTCAAAACAACATGCAGCACTCTTATATTATTCCCATCTAGCTTTTACTCAAAACTTTTCCTTTAAGTCCAGGTGGTGCAGTTATACAATAGTACTGACATGGCTACAGCTTGTCAAAATTCCCAGTTTATTAGAGGGATTTGATTTCCATATGGTTGTTAATCTATCAATAGCAGTCCATACTTTACCTATGTGTATGTTGACATTGCTTTAAGTAGATGAGATACTGCTACTGAGGTATGAAAAAGGTTCTACTAATTTCAAAGGCTTGTCATTTGATGAAGAGATGATACTATGTTCATTAAAACACAAACCCCATTTTATCCAAGTTTATGTAGAGACTAATACCTCTTGTTTCTTGCTCCAAGAAGTGCAAGATCATCTGTGTAGTCTGCATCAGTAATAATTTCCACAGGATATTGTTTGCTTCTTGCCTTTTTTAGTGTGAGATCTTTTTCTTTCATTAAATCTATTGATGTTCATTGTACATAATCTAGGCTGATTATGACTAGAAATGGTGCAAAACTGTTTATTAATTATTATTACCATTAAATAGTAAATAGGGAATTCTCATATCTAATATGCTTGATTGTGATATAATTGTAGGTGAGATGAAATCTTGTGATGCTATTACATTCAATGCCCTTAGCAAAGTTAGAAACCTCTTTATCATCCCAGCTGCTAGTTAAATAATACCAGCACTGTTCCTCTCCAAAGTTTTGGCAGTAAATGACCCACAAAAGTTGATATACCATTAAAGAAATCTAAGAAAAATTAGGAATAATTATTTCTAAAAGAAAAAACTTAAGCATTAGATAACCCAACAAGTCATCTGAATTTCTAAGATGAAGCTTGATGATTTTTATCATTAAGGGTTTTCGGACTATTGTCCTTATCTTTATTGTTATTTCCACAATGTTTTGGCCGATATCTCCTCCGGCCTCCTTCAGGTGTTTGTTTTCGAAATTTCTGAAACGAAACTTGATGATTTTTATCATTAAGGGTTTTCGGACTACTGTCTCCATCTTTATTGTCATTTCCACAACGTTTCGGCCAATATGTCCCTTGGCCTCCTTCAGGTGTTAAACTTAATGTTCTTACTTGACTAGAATTCCTACTATTATGTATGATTTTTTTTATCTGTGCTCATATTCATATTTTTCTTTTTTAACCCAACAAGGTTTGATATGCCATAAAACCAACCAACCAACCAACCAACCTTTAAATTGATTTAATTTTGTCTCTTTTTGCAGCTATTCTACTTAATTTGTCTGATTATGTTTTTGTGGGCAAGGATTATTCAAAATATCATGGCTACAGCTCAATGGAAGAGGCTATTATGGGTTTTGGACCAAAGTGCCGTCCAGGGTAAGTTGGTATTTCTTTGAAATTTTCTAACTCCAAACAAATATACAAATAATAACATTTCAAACAGAGTTCTCATTTACCAAATGCTAAAAACAGACAATAATAACTGATACTAGGAGAACTATTACCTGAGGAAAATCTACTTTGTCTTATTTTGATAGATAAATTTTCTTATTTTGATAAATAAATTTAAAAAGCACTCGTACCCTTTCAATAGCATACCGTAAATTGTGGCATACAAGTCAACCTCAAATATTTCTGTCTCAAAGTTCTGGGTTAGACCTATACTTGCTGGGTATTTTGACCTGCCACCCAAACATAAAGTTGGCTTCTGATAGAATATGTAAAACAAATCAATGCTAAGAAGGCTTGGGCTGTAGTCTATGCCGACTTCACCTTTGCAGGAGAGTAAGACTCCCCCCCTCACGTCCACAAGTGTCCTGGGTATGACAGTAAACTGTATCTGATGGTGAGACTCCTGTCGTGGAGCTTTGGGGAATGTGGAGTACTCCTTCATTGCTATTACTCCCAGGTCAACTCTGACCCAAAGTGGTAGTACCAGTTTGAGTCCTATCTATGCGGCATATAATTGGGATTATTATTGAGAGTAAATAGAATTATCCAAATTAAATAGGAATATTTCAAACTATTTAAAACGCTTTAACTGTGTGTACAAACAAATGATTGATATTAAATTGAATTATTCATGTTTGATAGCTGTCCATGAAGCCATTTAGATGTGTGCAAAAAGAAGTATAAGTGTTAGATTGCAATCCATGAAACCATGTAGAATTATTTGTGTTAGCAATACTTTTTATCTGTTAAAATATTAACATTATTATATACATTAATATTATATAGATTAGTGTTGGATTACAATATTTGAAAATATTTAATTATATGTAAACAAATGATTTCTGTCTTGTTTAAAAATTATGTTCTCTCGAACAATTTGCTTAGAAAACAGGATTTGACATTGAATGACCCGCAAGGGTTGATATGCCATAAAACACAACCAACCTTTCATCTAAGAATATATATTCATATGAATTCACAATCTATTGTGCTATCATGAAATTTTGAAGATAAACAATATACTGTAGTCGTTAACTGGTTGCCTGTGCACTGAGAAGTTCTGGGTGGTGTTTGTAATTAGTGCATCAGCCCACCCTGTTGGCTGGAGTTGTAGAAAATGTCAACTGCAGAGGTCAGACCTGCTTAATGAGGCCACCTGTTGGTTGTGGGTGGTAACCTGTAATGCATTAGAATGGAATCCTAGTGGCTGAGCAGTCTTTGATCCAGCAACTGAGTGATCAAGTGTCTTGCAACCTGCCAATTTGACTCTGTGCTCTACAGGTGGTTGAAGAGACTTGATTCGATCAATTGGGTAGTCATGCTAAACCCTTTATCAGATTAACTATTTCCTTTTACATTGCCCTTACACTTGATCCAGTGAGATTGGCTGCACTTAACACCAACAAAATTTGACTTAGAAGGTAGTTACTCTTGGGTCAATTTTACTGACAGGCAAAGACTTTGCTATACTTAGAAGAGTAACTGTGTACTTGGATGCAGAATCTTATGACATCCAGGTGATCAGAGTACTCTCTCTTAGAATGAGTATACACTGTACCCTTCTGATACAAAGACAAACGGGTTTCCTCCCTTGGTAATTTCCCACTGTTGGGCTCTGCGGCAATAAGGAAGTGTGGTTAATGAATAAAAAATGGCATATCTATGACACCAGTAAAATTATCCAAGCAACACCATCAGGCACTGGTGTAAAGAAGGTGGATAGCCCTTTTCTAAATTTTATAGTCTTAGGTTTCTGAAAAACTGATTCCATCTCAAAACATTCTCTGTTCATTGTAGAAAAGTTCCTCTTGGCCAATGAATCCCCTATATCAGTGAAGACTTTTAAGAATTATATGCTGATCATGGAAGTATCAAAAAAAAAGGACAATGCTGTGTTGCTTCTTAAAATGACCACTTTACACAGCATCAAAATACAGATTCCAGCCCAGTGGGAAGAAACTGTAGAATACACCGACTGCATCACTGCAGAGGGGTAAGGACCCCCACCCCAATGAATGTCCTGTATATGACACTAAACAATCTGATAGTGGAGCTTTGGAGAATGTAGAGTACCTTTTCATTGCTATTGCTTCCAGGTTCATTCTGACCCAGAGTGGTAGCACCTGATAGAGTCCTATCAATGGCTCAAATAGAACTGTTCGACATTTAAACAGAGTGTAAACAAATGATTGATGTTTAATTGGATTGTTGGTGATACAGAGCAATACTTTGAATCATTAAACAGTGTGCAAACAAATGAGTAATGTTGAATTGGTAGCAATAATTGAAACCCTTCAACTGGATAGAAATAATAGCAATTCTAGTGTGCTAACAAATTAGTTCTAACTCATTTAAAAATGAAATTACCTACAAATTATTTACTAAGATATCATATATGTATATAAATTTAAATGCATGTAAACAAATGACTGATGTTAAATTATTATTACATAGCAATACTTGAAACCATTTAACTGTGTGCAAACAAATGATTAATACTTAATAGAATTGAATTGTTTGTGGGATATTGAAATACTTAAACTTACTCACTGAGGGCTGTAGAATACACTGATTGCATCTCTCCGGTGGGTAAGACCCACCCAGCAAGTGTTCTGGATATGACACTAAACAATCTGAGGAGGTGTCCTCATGGTGTAATGGTTAAAACGATGGACTGCGGAATCGTAGTAAGCGAGTTCGTACTCCAGTCGTGCTATTACGTTCACTTTCGGGCAAATACCCTTGGGAAAGGTATGAACCCCCTTATCCTCCCATCTATGGGTTAAATAGTACCACTACTGTTCTTCTAGGAGAATGGCTTTGGCATTAAATAACCTACAAAGGTTGATATGCCATTAAGCAATGAAACCAAACCAAACTTAAACAATCTGATGATGAGTCTTTAGTCCCAATGCTTTTGGGAATGTGGAGTACCCCTTCACTGCCATTCCTCCCAGGAGTGATAGCACACCTGATAGGATTCTGTGGATCAAATAGAATTGTTTGACAATTTAAACTGTGTGCAAACAAATGACTTATGTTAAATTGAATTGTTAGACATAGAACTGTTTGACTATTTAACTGTGTGTAAACAAATGACTGATGTTTAATTGAATTGCTATATATGAAACCATTTACCTGCGTTCAAACAAATGATTTATAGTAAATAGAATTATTCATGTTAGAAATGCTTGAAATGATTTAACTCTATGAAAAAGAATAAACTTGTGCTTATTTAAAAATATTATCTACAAAATGTATTTACAAATCATATATATCTAATATATATGTGTGTAAAAATGATTTGGCATCAGATAACCTACAAGGGTTGATATGCCATATCTAATACATGTATAAAAATGATTTAGCATTAGAAAACCTACAAGGGTTGATAATGCCAAATCATTTTTATACATATATATATATTAGATATATATATTAGATGGAGGTGCCTGTGGTGTAATAGTTATCATTGGAGGAAATGGGCACAGCGACACGAGTTCAAATCCTGGACGAGACTGACTGCATTTCACATAGCACTGATACCCTTGGGAAAGGTATGAATCTACTTATTCTCCCTCCAGCTATGGATAAATAGTAGGGCAGATTGGGTTTTTCAGCCTTGGAGGCAACTAGTCTAGGAGAAGGAAAACTCTGAATTCAAACCTGTTAAACTCCGCTTAAAATATTGACTTTGTGTCATATCCTGCCCGAGTTGAGGGGGTGGTAAATATGCATATATATATATATATATATATATATATTAGATACATATGATTTCAAACGAAACCTTTTTGAAAGAAACAAAATTCTACCAGAAATATAGATACCATAAAAAGTAAGTCTGTTGCAGAGCCGATAAGCATGTCGGCCTCGCAAATAAATTTAAGTTTTAATGCGTGCGAGTGTCTTGACAGCCAGAGACAATGAAGGAAGACAAAAGGCGAGATAAGAGATACAACAAAAGTGATGATTTATTGCCAGAATTACAAACGTGTATGTAAATGTCCATGGTGGTTGTATGTGTTCTTCAGCTAGGATGGGTTATGTCAATAGCTGGTATGGTTGAGTCATAGATGTGCGCAGCTGGACGTTCGACGAGAGTAGCTGGCGTAGGTCGAGTCGTGGAGATACAGCTAGATGTTTGATGCGGGTAAGCTGAGGTCGGTCGAGTCGTTGGATGCAGCTGGACGATTGTAGTGGGAAGCTGAGTTCGGTCGGGTCGTTGAATGTAGCTGGACGATCGTTGTGGGAAGCCGAAGTAGGTCGAGTTGTTTTGGTTGCTAGCCGGTACAGCGAGTCATCGTGGCTAGTTGTTGTAATGCTAGGGCAGTCCACAACAGCGAGTCGTTACATGAACTGGAGGCTGCATTGGTGGAGCGTCGTGGTCGGTAGATCAATATCCAAGTTTTGACAGAACGTTGGGTTAACTGGGGGTGTGTCGATCTGGTTGCTAGCCCGTAACAGTGAGTCGTTACGTGGGCCAGATGTGCAAAGCTAGTGTAGTCCGTAACAGCGAGTCGTTATGTGGAATAGATGCTGCATTGCTAGGGTAGTTCGTAACAGCGAGTCGTTACGTGGACTAGATGCTGCGTTGCTGGGGCAGTCCGTAACAGTGAGTCGTTACGTGGACTGCATCGCCGGAGCGTCATGGTTGAAATCGGTGTTGGTAGCTTGGTCATGTAGAGTCAAGCAAGTTGGGGACTAAGACTGAGTCATGTCTTAGTACTGCGGACCAAGTGGACAGACGGAGAACCATGGCTAAGGTTTGCCAGGCCTTAATATGTATGCAGTTGAGTGAGCAGATCGATGAAGCTAGGGCTTTGTCGTGCCCCTAGCTGTGCAGGCGTATCGTTGATGGTAGCTATGGCTTTGTCATGCCAAATAGCTGTGCGGGCGTATTGTTGGCTGGAGCTATGGTTTTCGCGCCAAAGATGTGGTGGTAGCTAAGGCTTTTTGCGCCAAAGCTGTGCAGTAGCTAAGGCTTTTTGTACCAAAGTTGTCTAGACGTATCGAGACGATAGCTAAGGCTTGCAAGCCAAAGCTCTGCACTGTCGAGCAAGGAGGCTGAGGCTAAGATTGGCGTTATCTTAGCGCTGCACAGATAGTGAAGCGATAACTAAAGGCTAACCTGTGCCTTTAGCGCTGCGCAGCCAAATGGACGAGTTGAACCAAGAGACGGTTAAGACCGGCTGGTCTTAGTGAGTCCTCTTCATGTTTGCCTCCAGGCCGTTTCAGAGATACTCCGACCCGCAGAAGGAGATCTCTCATGGCCCTTAAAAAAGACCGTGAGAAAAAAAAAGGTTAAATCTGCCACTAAAAGTGGCGGTGAGGTGGATGCAACCACGATAACATAGGATCCAAGCCTCATGGAGCCGAGTAACCCCTGAGAGCGTCCATGTAGACCTTTGAATTTTTGCCGCCTGAAGCCTTTTTCATATGGAAGAAAGGGAACTCCACTTCTGTCGCGCCACGTGAATAGAAAGTTCTTCTATAAAGAATGGACATAGAAAAAAAGTATTTCTTTAGTCCGGTATAGGCTAGCGAAGAGTATTACTTCCATTTTTATAGAATTATTTCTGGCAGAAGTGTTTTGCAAATGTTGATAAATATTAATTTATCCCTTTCTTAGCTGTAACGGCCGATTAGAGTTAAAGAAGGGCTTCATCATTTCCGGCCGCGCCCGGATATTATTTCTTTAGGGCGAAGGTGTAATCCGATATGTTTACATTCGCAGGCCGGTCGTGGCAAGTCCTCAACATGAACCCTGACGATCTTAACATATCATTAAAACTATTAACTACAAAAATGTAAATACAGATGTACAATGTACATTATTCCCTAACCTCTTGGCATAAAATAACCCAACATGCTGTTAAAATACAACAGACAAGCTGTTGGTAATGGCTTGTAATGTATAAAGCATTAATATAATATTTCATTTGTATTAGAGAATTATTATTTTATATTAATCTCTGTGTTAATTTGTGAAATATGTTCAGCAAACATGAGTTTAAGTTGGAAATATTTATAGCGTTTAAGGAGTGTTTTCTATCCACTCACTTTTTGGTGAGTTTCCTTGGTCAGTAACTCCCTTCTACCAGGATAAAACTAAAATAAAAATGCTCCAAAGTTGAACTGGAGTAAATGACAGAAATCTTAGAGCAATGTAAGACAAATGTTGAGCACGCATATGAAAGTTTGTGAATGTTGACCACACCACTCAAAGATATAAGAAGGAAAATGGACAACTGTGCCTCAGTAACCTCTGAGGTAATAATCGTTCTAGAAGAATGGCAAAAAGAATCCAACTGAATCTTCAATCCAGTGGCTGTTCAACTGGTTGAATACACCATGAGGTAAAGGTTTATATATTGATTGTTAGGAGTATTGTTCTACTGGTTGAATACACTGTGAGGTAAAGGTTTATATATTGATTGTTAGGAGTATTGTCCTACTGGTTGAAAACGCCATGAGGTAAAGGTTTATATATTGATTGTTAGGAGTATTGTTCTACTGGTTGAATACGCTGTGAGGTAAAGGTTTATATATTGATTGTCAGGAGTATTGTTCTACTGGTTGAATACGCCGCGAGGTAAAGGTTTATATATTGATTGTTAGGAGTATTGTCCTACTGGTTGAATACACTGTGATGTAAAGGTTTATATATTGATTGTTAGGAGTATTGTTCTACTGCTTGAATACACTGTGAGGTAAAGGTTTATATATTGATTGTTAGGAGTATTGTCCTACTGGTTGAATACACCATGACGTAAATGTTTATATATTGATTGTAAGGAGTATTGTTCTACTGCTTGAATACACCGTGAGGTAAAGGTTTATATATTGATTGTTAGCAGTATTGTTCTACTGGTTGAATATACTGTGAGGTAATGGTTTATATATTGATTGTTAGGAGTATTGTTCTACTGGTTGAATACGTCGTGAGGTAAAGGTTTATATATTGATTGTTAGGAGTATTGTTCTACTGGTTGAATACAGGGTGAGGTAAATGTTTATATATTGATTGTAAGGTGTATTGTTCTACTGCTTGAATACACCGTGAGGTAAAGGTTTATATATTGATTGTTAGGAGTATTGTCCTACTGGTTTAATACACCGTGAGGTAAGGGTTAATATATTGATTGTTAGGAGTATTGTGCTACTGGTTGAATAGACTGCGAGGTAAAGGTTTATATACTGATTGTTAGGAGTATTGTTCTACTGATTGAATACGCCGTGAGGTAAAGGTTTATATCTTGACTGTTAGGAGTATTGTTCTACCGGTTGAATAAGCAATGAGGTTAAGGTTTATATATTCATTGTTAGGAGAATTGTTCTATTGGTTAAATATGCCGTGAGGTAAAGGTTTATATATTGATTGTTAGGAGTATTGTCCTACTGGTTGAATACACTGTGAGGTAAAGGTTTATATATTGATTGTTAGGAGTATTTTCCTACTGGTTGAATACGCCGTGGGGTAAAGGTTTATATATTGATTGTTAGGAGTATTGTTCTACCGGTTGAATAAGCAATGAGGTAAAGGTTTATATATTGATTGTTCGCTGTATTGTTCTACTGGTTGAATATACTGTGAGGTAAAGGTTTATATATTGATTGTTAGGAGTATTGTTCTACTGGTTGAGTATGCCGTGAGGTAAAGGTTTATATATTGTTAGGAGTATTGTTCTACTGGTTGAATACACTGTGAGGTAAAGGTTTATATATTGATTGTTAGGAGTATTGTTCTACTGATTGAATACGCCGTGAGGTAAAGGTTTATATCTTGACTGTTAGGAGTATTGTCCTACTGGTTGAATATACTGTGAGGTAAAGGTTTATATATTGATTGTTAGCAGTATTGTTCTACTGGTTGAATATGTCGTGAGGTAAAGGTTTATATATTGATTGTTTGGAGTATTATTCTAATGGTTGAACACAATGTGAGGTAAAGGTTTATATATTGATTTTTAGGAGTATTGTCCTACTGGTTAAATACACTGTGAGGTAAAGGTTTATATATTGATTGTTAGGAGTATTGTTCTACTGGTTGAATACGCAATGAGGTAAAGGTTTATATATTGATTGTTAGGAGTATTGTCCTGCTGCTTGAATATACTGTGAGGTAAATGTTTATATATTGATTGTTAGGAGTATTTTCCTACTGGTTGAATACGCCGTGAAGTAAATGTTTATATATTGATTGTTAGGAGTATTGTTCTACTGGTTGAATATACTGTAAGGTAAAGGTTTATATATTGATTGTTAGGAGTATTGTTCTACTGGTTGAATTCGCCGTTAAGTAAAACTTTATATATTGATTGTTAGGGGTATTGTTCTACTGGTTGAATATACTGTGAAGTAAAGGTTTATATATTGATTGTTAGGAGTATTTTTCTACTGGTTGAATACGCTGTGAGGTAAAGGTTTATATATTGATTGTTAGGAGTATTGTTCTACTGGTTGAATACACTGTGAGGTAAAGGTTTATATATATATTGTTAGGAGTATTGTTTTACTGCTTGAATACGCAATGAGGTAAAGGTTTATATATTGATTGTTAGGAGTATTGTTCTACTGGTTGAATACACTGTGAGGTAAAGGTTTATATATTGATTGTTAGGAGTATTGTTCTACTGGTTGAATACACTGTGAGGTAAAGGTTTATATATTGATTGTTAGGAGTATTGTTCTACTGATTGAATACGCCGTGAGGTAAAGGTTTATATCTTGACTGTTAGGAGTATTGTCCTACTGGTTGAATATACTGTGAGGTAAAGGTTTATATATTGATTGTTAGGAGTATTGTCCTACTGGTTGAATACACTGTGAGGTAAAGGTTTATATATTGATTGTTAGCAGTATTGTTTTACTGGTTGAATATGTCGTGAGGTAAAGGTTTATATATTGATTGTTTGGAGTATTATTCTACTGGTTGAACACAATGTGAGGTAAAGGTTTATATATTGATTTTTAGGAGTATTGTCCTACTGGTTGAATACACTGTGAGGTAAAGGTTTATATATTGATTGTTAGGAGTATTGTTCTACTGGTTGAATATGCAATGAGGTAAAGGTTTATATATTGATTGTTAGGAGTATTGTCCTACTGGTTTAATACACCATGAGGTAAGGGTTAATATATTGATTGTTAGGAGTATTGTGCTACTGGTTGAATACACTGTGAGGTAAAGGTTTATATATTGATTGTTAGGAGTATTGTTCTACCGGTTGAATAAGCAATGAGGTTAAGGTTTATATATTGATTGTTAGGAGAATTGTTCTATTGGTTAAATATGCCGTGAGGTAAAGGTTTATATATTGATTATTAGGAGTTTTGTCCAACTGGTTGAATACACTGTGAGGTAAAGGTTTATATATTGATTGTTAGGAGTATTGTTCTACTGGTTGAATACACTGTCCGGTAAAGGTTTATATATTGATTGTTAGGAGTATTGTTCTACTGGTTGAATACACTGTCAGGTAAAGGTTTATATATTAATTGTTAGGAGTATTGTTCTACTGGTTGAGTATGCCGTGAGGTAAAGGTTTATATATTGATTGTTAGGAGTATTGTTCTACTGGTTGAATACATTGTGAGGTAAAGGTTTATATATTGATTGTTAGGAGTATTGTTCTACTGGTTGAATATACTGTGAGGTAAATGTTTATATATTGATTGTAAGGAGTATTGTTCTACTGCTTGAATTCACCGTGAGGTAAAGGTATATATATTGATTGTTAGGAGTATTGTCCTACTGGTTGAATACACTGTGACGTAAATGTTTATATATTGATTGTAAGGAGTATTGTTCTACTGCTTGAATTCACCGTGAGGTAAAGGTTTATATATTGATTGTTAGGAGTATTGTTCTACTGGTAGAATATACTGTGAGGTAAAGGTTTATATATTGATTGTTAGGGGTATTGTTCTACTGGTTGAATACGCCGTGACTTAAAGGTTTATATATTGATTGTTAGGAGTATTGTTCTAATGGTTGAATACGCAATGGGGTAAGGTTTATTGTGACGTAAATGTTTATATATTGATTGTTAGGAGTATTGTCCTACTGGTTGAATACACTGTGACGTAAAGGTTTATATATTGATTGTTAGGATTATTGTTCTAATGGTTGAATACGCAATGGGGTAAAGGTTTTTATATTGATTGTTAGGAGTATTATTCTACTGGTTGAATACACTGTGAGGTAAATGTTAATATATTGATTGTTAGGAGTATTGTTCTACTGGTTGAATACACTGTGAGGTAAAGGTTAATATATTGATTGTTAGGAGTATTGTTCTACTGGTTGAATACACTGTGAGGTAAAGGTTTATATATTGATTGTTAGGAGTATTGTTCTACTGGTTGAATATACTGTGAGGTAAAGGTTTATATATTGATTGTTAGGAGTATTGTCCTACTGGTTGAATATACCGTGCGGTAAGGGTTAAAATATTGATTGTTTGGAGTATTGTGCTACTGGTTGAATACACTGTGAGGTAAAGGTTTATATATTGATTGTTAGGAGTATTTTCCTTCTGGTTGAATACGCCGTGGGGTAAAGGTTTATATATTGATTGTTAGGAGTATTGTTCTACCGGTTGAATAAGCAATGAGGTAAAGGTTTATATATTGATTGTTCGCTGTATTGTTCTACTGGTTGAATATACTGTGAGGTAAAGGTTTATATATTGATTGTTAGGAGTATTGTTCTACTGGTTGAGTATGCCGTGAGGTAAAGGTTTATATATTGTTAGGAGTATTGTTCTACTGGTTGAATACACTGTGAGGTAAAGGTTTATATATTGATTGTTAGGAGTATTGTTCTACTGATTGAATACGCCGTGAGGTAAAGGTTTATATCTTGACTGTTAGGAGTATTGTCCTACTGGTTGAATATACTGTGAGGTAAAGGTTTATATATTGATTGTTAGCAGTATTGTTCTACTGGTTGAATATGTCGTGAGGTAAAGGTTTATATATTGATTGTTTGGAGTATTATTCTAATGGTTGAACACAATGTGAGGTAAAGGTTTATATATTGATTTTTAGGAGTATTGTCCTACTGGTTAAATACACTGTGAGGTAAAGGTTTATATATTGATTGTTAGGAGTATTGTTCTACTGGTTGAATACGCAATGAGGTAAAGGTTTATATATTGATTGTTAGGAGTATTGTCCTGCTGCTTGAATATACTGTGAGGTAAATGTTTATATATTGATTGTTAGGAGTATTTTCCTACTGGTTGAATACGCCGTGAAGTAAATGTTTATATATTGATTGTTAGGAGTATTGTTCTACTGGTTGAATATACTGTAAGGTAAAGGTTTATATATTGATTGTTAGGAGTATTGTTCTACTGGTTGAATTCGCCGTTAAGTAAAACTTTATATATTGATTGTTAGGGGTATTGTTCTACTGGTTGAATATACTGTGAAGTAAAGGTTTATATATTGATTGTTAGGAGTATTTTCCTACTGGTTGAATACGTTGTGAGGTAAAGGTTTATATATTGATTGTTAGGAGTATTGTTCTACTGGTTGAATACACTGTGAGGTAAAGGTTTATATATATATTGTTAGGAGTATTGTTTTACTGCTTGAATACGCAATGAGGTAAAGGTTTATATATTGATTGTTAGGAGTATTGTTCTACTGGTTGAATACACTGTGAGGTAAAGGTTTATATATTGATTGTTAGGAGTATTGTTCTACTGGTTGAATACACTGTGAGGTAAAGGTTTATATATTGATTGTTAGGAGTATTGTTCTACTGGTTGAATACGCCGTGAAGTAAAAGTTTATATATTGATTGTTAGGGGTATTGTTCTACCGGTTGAATATACTGTGAGGTAACGGTATATATATATTGTTAGGAGTATTGTTTTACTGCTTGAATACGCAATGAGGTAAAGGTTTATATATTGATTGTTAGGAGTATTGTTCTACTGGTTGAATACACTGTGAGGTAAAGGTTTATATATTGATTGTTAGGAGTATTGTTCTACTGGTTGAATATGTCGTGAGGTAAAGGTTTATATATTGATTGTTAGGAGTTTTGTTCTACTGGTTGAATACATTGTGAGGTAAAGGTTTATATATTGATTGTTAACAGTATTGTTCTACTGGTTGAATATGTCGTGAGGTAAAGGTTTATATATTGATTGTTAGGAGTATTGTTCTGCTGGTTGAATACACTGTGAGGTAAAGGTTTATATATTGATTGTTAGGAGTATTGTTCTACTGGTTGAATATACTGTGAGGTAAACGTTTATATTGTGCCCTGCTGTATAAACTGACTTCTAGTTTTGTAGCACTTTTTCAGGTTTAAAATTCGACTTGTACACCACAATTTATAGTAAACTGAATTACATTGTTTTAAAAAATATATCCAAAATAAGCATTCTTCATTTCTTTATCTCATTTCTCATAATTTCTTGTTTCTTTCTTCTTTCTTTTCACTCCATTCCATTCAAGCAGATGATAGGCATTTGTAAGTGCCCGTGGTGTAATGGTTATCGTTGTAGGAAATAGACACCACGACTGGAGTTTAAATCCTGGACGAGACCAATTGCAATTCACATGGCGCTAATACCCTTGGGAAAGGTATGAATCCAATTATTCTCCCTCCAGCTATGGATAAATAGTAGGCAGACTGGGTTCTTCAGCCTTGGTTAGGCAACTAGCCTAGGAAAAGGAAAACTCTTAATTAAAACCTGTTAAACTCCACTTAAAAAATGACCTTGTGTCATATCCTGCCTGAGCGGAGGGGTTGGGTAAATAAGGATAAAAGCATCCGATGTTATCACTTCCTCCCTCTCTCTTCCTTTTCTTTCTTTTTTATCTCTGAATAAATATAATAAACATTTAACGTGTTGGTATGTAAAGATAAAGTCGTTAACCTCCCGCAAAAAAAATTCTTGTCTCTGTATCGTTAATAATCATGAACTATAAAATTATCCACCCACCAATTTATTCTATATTGTGTGTTTGTTTTTTGTAGTTCTGCTCTGATATGTACATGGGGTGCTGAGGGAGCAATGTGTTGGCATGGCAATGGTACCACTCACAAAAGTTCTGCAATTCCTCCAGAAAAGCTTGTAGACACTCTTGGAGCTGGAGACACATTTACTGCCGGAACCATCTATTATCTTCTTATGGGATGTGAATTGAATGAGGCAGTTGATTTTGGTTGTCAACTGGCTGGTGCCAAGTGTGGAATCATGGGATATGATGAGTTGAAAAATTTTACCAAATGAATATCTCAAAGTTTAAATTTTAAAAAATGGTATATCTATATACGTTTATGAACAGCATATACAACTGTATATAAACATTAACATAGTACCCATAAAAAATTAGAGAATTGTTTTCTGTGTTGGACAAAAAAAAACTTGAAAAACTTAAGTTTTTTTTATTATTGCCTCAAATTTTGATGAAACTTTAATAGCTTAGACACACATAGGAAGTGATTATTTTCTTTGATTATTGCTGTCAAAGTTTCTTTAGAATTTTTGTATCTTCAAATGCAGTGGGTTTTCTCTTGTGGCTACAACCTTCTTTTTGATTATAATTTCCCGTCTTCTTATAGTTTTTAAGGCAAAATCACCTAATGAATGATTGCAATTCAATTTCATTTCAATATCACAAAGTGACAGTTCACAGTTATTGTATGCTCCAATAGAACTTTTTTCAAAGTCTGATAACTGCTTACTCATCATTAGCAAAGGACCAATCACGAATCAAGATATCAAATTAAGGAAAAGAAAAAAAATTGTTTTAATCTTTTAGTTATTCTGATAATTTTCTTTTTAGAAAATGATGACTTTTTGTTACAACTAAGGGAACTTTGACAACAACGATCAAGGAAAATAAAATGGTTCAGAGTTTTTTTGTTTTGTTTTGTTTTGTGTCCCATATTTTATATCTGGATTAGTACTTCTACCTCGAATCAGAGTATCTGTGTGCTTTGGCTTGAATCTTTGGTACTCATGATAGCGGATGTATCAAACATTTGCAGAGATGTAATTTACTTGTGTCTGGTCAAAGGTTATGATGGCCAAAAGCAAAAATTGAAAAGAGTGACCACTTGATCAACTAAATCTGGGCAATTAATAACAAGCTTTCAAAGGTTTGAAAGTTAAGTGAAACTGCCAACCCCACTCCATTGGTAGAAAGGAAGTGGCTTATTGATAAAAGGGTGTATCCTCCCCGCCTCCCGTTGAATGGGTAAAGCCCCACCATGTCTTCTTATGTGGACCTGTCAAAGACAGATGATAACATCTTGAAATAAACTGAGTGGACTGATTTTGTAACCAATGTGTCTGTCATTTCTTTCCCCAATCCATGTTTTTTTTATACTCTTGTAAGTGTCACATGTACTTGCATCTTACCATATGACTATAAAGCATTGTATGAATACAGTTAATTAACCTCTTTTTTCACATTTCTGTCTGATGATTGGACACGCCATATGAAACTTCTAGTAATGGACTTCAATAATAGCGTCAAGAACACTTTTATGCAAAAATTTTTTATTTGCATTTATTTTTTTATTATATCATTTTTTACACTCACACACTCATATATATATATATATATATATATATATATATATATATATATATATGAGTGTGTGAGTGTATGCATACACACACACACACACACACACACACACACACACACACACACACAGGTCATTCAATAAAAAAGGGGAATTTTGCTGAAGGAATTAGCAATAAGAAACACTGTTTACAATTGGATCTTTTTCAAGGAAATGAATAATGATGGGTCCTTTTATGTCCCAGAATGCTATCATCATGACCTTCTTTACTGACTGCTGTGCCTAGAACTTTTTTTATACTGGAGAGTCAGTGTGTTTCCACTCCATGGATTGTCTTTTTAACTCTTGTTTCTATTGGCAAACTCATGTTTAGCCCATTTGTAAAGTTTTTTTGTTTTTTTTTTATCAAAACCTGCTTCTCCATACAAATCACACATTCTTCTGTAAGTTTCACATGGTTTGCACTTCTCAACCAGTAAAATTTTCAAAAGAGACCTCTGTTCTAGGCTGTTAGAGTTGCCATCATTTTGAATAGTCTCAAAATTGATATTTTAGCAAGATTAAAATATATTTTGTTATAAACCAATTCCAAACAATTTAGACATTATATTTATGCCATTTTAAAAAAATTCTCATTATTTATTGAATGACCCTTGTGTGTGTGTGTGTGCATATATATATATATATATATATACACACACATATTGCATTTTATTATAGAAAAGTTTCCAGTGTTTTTTTATTTAACCCATTAGAAACCAAGTGGCTGATATTTGTGGTGCTACCCAGTAGTTCATTTATCCAGACTGTCTGAATTTCAGCCAAGGAATACCCATCTTTATATCACTATTGTCTAGTAACAAAATATCGGTTGAGGTTGGGTTTATTTGTTTTATGGCATATCAACTTCTTATAGATAATTTAACGTATTTCTGAATTTTTGATTAAAGTCATTATTTTCTATATTCTGTTTTTTTTGGGGGGGGGGGGGTAAAATTAGACTTTATTTGCCTATAATCATTTCTTTAGGAAGTGGTTTTATTGTGATGGTTACCATTCTAGTTAATGGACACATCAAACCAAGTTCAATTCCTGGATAAGACTATTTTCATTTCACATAATCCTTTAGAAAGGTATAAATCCAACTATTCTTCCTTCTGCTATAGGTAATTAGTTGGACAGTCTGTGCTCATTAAACTTTCTATGGAAACTAGGCTAGAAGAAGGAAAATGCTAAATTCAAATCTGTTAAACTCTGCTTAAAAATTAACCATGTCACATCCTGTTTGTGCGGAGGAGTTGGTAAATACAAATGATCAAGTATTTTCTAATACAAAAATTATTTATTTGCTCTAGTATTCTTATCAAATATAAATGATTTGCACACTGTTATATGATATCAAGTATTCTTTCCTAATACAAATAATCATTTTGCAATTCATTTGATATCAAGTATTCTTATCTAATACAAATAATCATTTTGCAATTCATATGATATCAAGTATTCTTATCTAATACAAATAATCATTTTGCAATTCATATGATATCAAGTATTCTTATCTAATACAAATAATCATTTTGCAATTCATATGATATCAAGTATTCTTTCCTAATACAAATAATCATTTTGCAATTCATATGATATCAAGTATTCTTATCTAATACAAATAATCATTTTGCAATTCATATGATATCAAGTATTCTTATCTAATACAAATAATCATTTTGCAATTCATATGATATCAAGTATTCTTTCCTAATACAAATAATCATTTTGCAATTCATATGATATCAAGTATTCTTTCCTAATACAAATAATCATTTTGCAATTCATATGATATCAAGTATTCTTTCCTAATACAAATAATCATTTTGCAATTCATATGATATCAAGTATTCTTATCTAATGCAAAAATTCATTTATTTCCACATTTATACGATATCAACTATTTCTATTTAATAATAATTTTTTACGTATAAAGATTTATAAGCTTTCCAGTAACTAGTAATAACAATAATCCTTAGTAAAAAAAAAATTATAGTTTCCAGTAACTTTCTTTTATACTAATAATTTGCACACAGTTATATGGTATCAAGTATTCCTATCTAATACAAATAATTTTCAGACATAACTATTTTACGCATTGGTAAGATCCTAATTGGTACTTCCACTGTGTGTCTCTGAGGAGTTGGGAGTATTAACTGCAATGAGATTACTCTACACTTTCCTGAGTTGTGGATTTTTTGGATTTGGGATATGGTTGTTGGCGACTGTTGTTGAGAGCGACCCAAAGGCTCCCTTTTCGATAGCGACTACACTGAGGTGTAGGGGAGGGCACTACTCCTTTCCCTGGTTTGCTCCACTTTACCCTCGATACATACCTTATATTGCTGAGTGTAAAGCTAGGAGGTATCAAGTACCATTTTAAAAGTCTTTGGTATGATGTGACCTGGGATCGAACCCAGGTCTCCCAGACCATTGGCAAACACTCTACCCGCTAGGCCAATGAGATATGGTAACCAGCAGAAATTTTGAAAAATTGGGACAACGTTTTAACTGAATTCATAATATAGCTGATGGTACAAAACAAAAAAAATCCCACAACCCACATAATCTCTGTCTTGTATCTGTCCAACTCACAGATTTCTGGCTAATGGGAATCAAGGAACTGGAAACCAAAAAGCAAGGGTTCAATTTCAGGTACTATCAGTTTGAAGAAGCACAATCTGAAACCATCCGCAGCTGTCATCATTATCATTTTGGTGTACAACAGCACAGATTTTATAGACTCTCTTATCATCCATCCCTATTAGTTATTGCTCTTGGTAAGTCATTTAAATGGCACCCAGTGTCTATGCTGAGATGATGAATGTAAGTTTTTGCTAGTCAGTCAACACTGGTGCGTCCATGTGTAGGAGTCCATTGGAAAACATTGCGTATGAGTTTGTCCTTACCTCTCCATCAATGCCTATCACATCTTGCTCATCTTACTTATGAGATGGGAAGTAAGTGACCATACAAAATTTTCTCAAAACAACATGCTGTATCCTTATGTGGTTCTTATCTAGATATCTATAACTCCAAGTCAGTGATCATAAAGCTAGAATTTTCTCCACAATTCTTTGGTTGATAGCAAATTTCAATTTATTCATGCAGTTTCTGATTGATTTTATTTGGATTTACTCTTGACAAGTTTAAATTGTATAATAATAAAAAAAGGATTATGATGATATGGCAATGAGATAAAGCAAATAAATGGAAAGATTGATTGGGAGGGGGTGGCATGTGAAGATGGGAATTTGAATTAAACAGGAAGAGACTGGTGTTCTAGTTGTCTTAGTATTTTTTATTTTTCAGTTTATATTTAATTAAAAATTTCCTGGAAATTGTTTTATTTTTTTAATTTAAGCATTCTAATAACCTGTTAATTTTTAATGGTTGTCTAATAACGCTTAAATTTGAATTGGAAGATTTGATGTTGACTCGCTGTTATTTATTCTGGAACTGTATAATGATTGGATGACACAGATACCCGTTAGACCAATAAAAATGACTTGGAACGTTGAAATTGTACACTTGATATTAGGACTTATGTAAGCACCACTTATTAATCATTGTAAATGAAAAGAATAATATCTGTGAGGCCTATTTGGCTATCAAGTGTGACCTTCTTGCGACAATCAGTAAATTTTCTCTTGGAATGTGATTACTTAAATGTTTTATATAGTTAACTCTCTCTCTCGTGTCTGTATCTGATGATGAGGCTTTAGTCCATATTTACCCAACCCCTCCGTTTGGGCAGGATATGATACAAGGTCAGTTTTTTAAGCAGAGTTTAACAGGTTTGAATTCAGAGTTTTCCTTCTCCAAGGCTGAAGAACCTAGTCTGCCCTACTATTTACCCATAGCTGGAGGGAGAATAATTGAATTCATACCTTTCCCAAGGGTATTAGTGCTATGTGAAATGAAATCAGTCTTTGGTTCTGAAGGTCTGTATGGATTCACATTTTTACTGCCATAATAGGAGTTATGGTCCACTTTGACCAAGAGTATTAGCACTCCTTGGGGCCCCATTTATGGCTTAAATAGATCCTTTTAAAAATCATTAGTGTTAGATAGAAATACTTCAAACTATATCCAGTAACTGTATGCAAATTAGGAACAGTTACTTGAAGTTATAATTGTTTACAAGTGACTATTATCATTAGTTACTTGAAAACATAATTATGAAGAAATTGGTTGTATTAGTGTTGTACTCCCTACATAATGGCTTCGTCCTCCTCCATTAATACCTGTCAACGAGAGCATTTGATGGAGTTAACCAAATCAGCATGACACAATCATGTGGGATACCATCTACACAGTGGATGGATAGTCACTACCCCACTGGACTATCAGCTTCCTATCGACAAACTACTGTTTAATCAGGTTCACTTGTATCTTGTTTCTGTTACTTGAATATATGTTTTTCTATCAACCTTTTTGCGTTCTCCGTGTCTTTCTTTTGTCTGCATCACAACAATTAGTTAGGGAGACTTGAAACTATATAACTGTATGCAAACAAATTATTATTAATTAGAAATAATTACTTAAAGCCATATAATTGTGTCTAAATTATTAGTATTAAGAATAGTTACTTAAACCTAACAAAGGATTATTATCATTAGTTATTGGAAACTATATTACTTCTTCCAAAGAAAAAAGACTGACATAAATATTAAATAACCCAGCAAGGTAATTGATAAAAGAAAAGAAATCGAGTCACACAGAGATCAATCGAAAGAGATTATACTCGAAATAGCTAAAAGAAAAGGGAGGAGACGATCAGAGGGAAGATCAAGAGAAGTGATTAGGAAATTATTAGACAAGAAAATAGAAGTGAGCAGGACACGTGTAGAATTAATAGAGTGGTACACAGGAAATAACAAGTGTCATTGGGTAAAACAGCAGAATGTAGAGAGATAGAATAGTGGATTTTACCAAAGACATGGCACAATGAAAGTTGTGAAAGGAATTAGAAAATGTCTTTGTCCAGCAATGAAATCCAGTTTATGATTCGTAAGAGAATAGTTTGTAGGTGACAATTTTTAAAAGAGGTGGAGCTCATTTGTTTACACATAGTAAATGGTTTCAAGTATTCCTATCTAACACAAATAATTCTATTTAATATTAATCATTTGTTTGCACACAGTTTAAATGGTTTCAAGTAATGTTATCTCAGTGCAGTTGACTTTCAGCCACCAGCTTCTAACATGTTTAAGATAGAAAGGGTTGAAGTTTAGTAACAAGAGTAATAAATGTGAGAAGTATGACTGGGACAATCATATAGATACTCCAATTATTGTTAGTGGGTTCAATTCTCAATGAGAATCCCATACATATGGCTTGGTGTCAAACTAAGAACTGTTTAATACATGATAATAAACATATGAGGTGTTTTCAGAAAGTGTTGAAACAGACGCTGTATTTGCCATGACAGAAATAAACTATCACGGAGACATTAATTTTCTTTAAAATAATCCCCTTGGCATTAATTATACTTATTTCAGCCAGTTTTCCAATGGTCAAAGCACCACTGAAATTCCTTTTTTGATATCATATGAAGCTGTGCCATTGTATTTCTTTGAATGTTCTCCATGTCCTTAAATTGTACTCATGAAATATATTTTTGGTTTAGGAAACAAGAAAAAGTTACATGGAGCTTGGGGATCTGTGGACTATTGTGTCTTCTGCACTTGCTAAAAATTGTTGTTAAAAAGATATCAAAACTGGCTTGGTTTTTTTTTTTCCTTTTTTTCTAAGTTGGTTCTGACACATCTAGATGTTAGCACTTTTATTATCTTGGTCATTCAGTTGTACACACATCTGTATTTAAACTTTTATTTTTAAAATTAGAAAAATTAAAACCTCAGTCTTTATAAATTTTGGGTTGCACCAAGTATAATATTATAAAACACAGAAAAGATTTGTTTAGATCTTACCAGCCCTGGGATAGGATTTTAAAATGTTTTTTTTATTAAATCAAGAACTTCATATCTTCTCTTTGAGGTAATTGGTGATTTCTTTTATGATTCATTATGAACAGGAGTATATATATGTGTGTGTGTGTGTGTGTGTTATTTGTTTATTTGAAAAATAAAAGAAAGGAAAAAATGTAAATAGTAAACAGAAATTAATTATTTGAAGAGTGGGATGGGGATTTTTTTCTCCATATATATATATATATATATATATATATATATATATATATACACACAAGGTGTCTTCAATAAGTTTACAGACTTTTTTGTATGGGCATTTAGAATTGTCATAGACTCTTGAAAATTCAGTATGTTATTGCTATACATCTTATGAGATGACTGACCAATTTTTATGATTTCAGGTTAAAAGGAACAGCTACAGCAGCAATTGGAATACACCCTACTAAAGCCTCATTATCACTGATGGTGAATTTCAAAAATGCAATCTGGACGTGAGGACACTTTAGAAGAACGATATGCAATAAACATTCTGTTTTAAACTTGGAAACAATGCCACAGAAACAACATATGGAATGCTTCAGACTGCTTTTTAACCATCTTGCATGAATTGAGCATCAGTTTTTGAGTAGCATAAGAGATTCAAGGAAGGCAGAGAGTCTGTGAGGAATGATGAGAGGTATGGAAGGACTAAGGAAGTCAATACACCAGAGTTGATTGGCCAAAGGCTTAGGGTTAGGGTTACTATGTGGAGGTTTTAAGAGAGTTCAGGAAGAGATTCCTTGGGAAGAGGCCAGCACTCTTCAAATTGGGTCAGTGGCATTTCCACCAGGACAATGCACTAGTCCACAACTCCATCACAGACTATTTGACCAAGATGGGCATCAAGACAGCTCCTCACCCTCCCTATAGTCCAGACCTTGCTCCCTGTGACTTTTTGTTATTCGCTAAGCTCAGAGGCTGTCGCTATGAGACAATTGAGGAGATGAAAGAGGCTGTGACGAAGGTCATTGACACACTCACACAAGAGGAGTTCCATGGGACCTTCCAGAAGTTGTTGGAACGGTACAACAAGTGCATTGCAGCCGGAGGAGATTACTTCAAAGGGAACTAGAGTTTCATGTGTGTACTATCAATAAAAGTGCCCATCCGAAAAAGTCTGGAAACTTATTTAATGATCGTCATGTATATATATATATATATGTGTGTGTGTGTGTTATTTATTTATTTGAAAACTAAAAGAAAGGTAAAAATGTAAATAGTAAACAGAAATTAATCATTTGAAAAGTTGGGATGGGATTATGGATTGATTCCATTGGTTACAGGTAAGGCCCTCTAGCTTTATATAATTGTGTAGCGATCACACTTTCAGAATCAGGATCAGTCACCCTGGGGAAAAAATCTGATACAACTAGGACCCAAAATCTTCATTGATTTAGGGGCACATCATTGATAAGCAGTATGTATTTTTTCTCCATATATATATATATATATATAAGATTTGGTATTAAATAATTAATCTGTAAAGGTTGATGTGCCATAAAACTAAACCAGCCGACCAATGTACACTATATACTGTTTTTCTTCTACATATACATTTTTATATATATATATATATATATATATATATACATATATATATATATACATATATAATTTATCAATTAATAAATTAAGCATGTGACAATAATACCTTATAATAAAACAGAACAAGAATATCAGTATTATATGATTAAATTCAGATGATGAATATACCTTTTCCAGTTCAAAATGGGAGTAGTTCATTTCAAAATGGGAATAGTTCAGTTCAAAATGGAAAAATTATTATAAGTATAAATATAAAAAATATTTTATAAATTATTTTAGCAATAAAATTGTTAACATTTTATAATATAAAAAAAAATTCTTCAAGTCATTTATTAGAACACAACATCTTCTAATGCTACAGCTGCAGGAATTTTAGATTGAATTCCAGCTATGAAACGATTGCATACTTCTGGTGTAACTCTTCCCAATTCTTCCTCAATTAATGAAGTCAAAGCTCTTGCCCTTTGTTCAGTAATTGACAAGCCATCTCTTCTCTCCATTGTAAGAATACTCACAATTTTAGCAGCCAATTCCTGCTTGATGTAAGCTTTGATTAAAGACCATACTTGTTCAATCGGATTAAACATTGGACTGTATGGTCCCAACCTAAGCACTTCACATCCTAGAAATTCTTCTTCACTAAAAACTTCTTCAATGTTTGAGTGACGTGGAGCATTGTCAACAACCATCACAACTGGACCCCCATATTGTCTCTTTGCAGCTCTCAAACATTCTCGCATCCAAGACTGTGCGCTTTCCTTTCGAAAAGATCCTCTTTGAATTTCATGGTACACGAGGCCATGGGGACCAATACATCCAATAACATGAATATTTGCACCCTGAGTTTCGGCTGAAACTATGTTACATCGCCTACCCTTTAGAGAACGCCCATCTCTCCTGGAAATATGAAGATTAAAGTTCATTTCAATCATAAATAAAATGGGTTTTCCAGTTGATTGGTAATTCAATAATTTTGAACAAAATAAACGTAGTTTATTTTTATCCTCAAATGAATTTGCCCTCCCGGGCACAAATCTTACAGCTTTAAGCGTATAAGTCATTATATCTAGATGCTTCGCTACTGTAGATTTGGACAATTTAAACCCAAACTGGGCTTCAATCCTTTCACTGATCACCTTTAATGTGATCCTAGGATTTTCATCCACTAGTGCTTGAATAAAATCCAAATGCACCTGTTTGACCTTACAATTTCTAGGCCCTCCTCTTGTATCAGATTGATTTCCCTTACTAATCCAGCGATAGAGGGTGGTTTTCAGAATAGAAAGATTTTCCGCTAGGGCTTTCCAATTTCCATCCATCTCATATACCTTCAAGATATGTGCTTTCACACTTCTGTTATCGCGGTTTTCAGTTGACCTAACCATTAGGCTAAAAAAATTTAACAAATCAATACCTTGTTGTAGCACCAAAGATATTTATAAATTTAATCTTTTTTATTTTAAATTTCTTATTTTGAACTGAACGACTCCCATTTTGAACTGGAAAAGGTATAGATATTTAGTTTTTATTGTTGACCTTAGAAACCACAACATTTGGTTTCATTTATTTCTTCTTTTTCTTTTTTTCTTTTTTCTTTTTTTTTAATTAGGTCAAGAATTTTTTCTGCTTCACTTTAAGGAATTATTTTACATTTTTTCTTTGAGATATCTGAATTGTGTCTTCATTATTATTCTTATACCTTGAGATGATTATTAAGCAAAACTTCTGACTTATTTCTGGGGTTGACTGGGAGTTACTGGAAATGGTGGATAATTAAGTCACAGATTCATAGGGACCCCACTGTGAAGTACCAAGGACTATGAGGCTTATACAAAAGTTCATGAGTTTTTCTAGAAAATGAAAATTTCTCTTAATTCTGCCATGATATCCATAATAATAATAAAAAAATATGGAAATGTAATACTTACATTTACCTTCTGATAAGAGTAAGTTTCAGTCATTTCCTTAATTTTTTTTATAGAATGTTTACATTTGAATCCCAACTGGTTACCCAAGTTCAAATCCTGGTCAAGGCTATTTGCATTTCATTTTATGCTAATGTCTTGGGGAAAAGGCATGAATCCATCTCTTTCCAACCCAACCATGGGTAAATAATAGGGCAGACTAGGTTCTTTAGCTAGGCAACCCATCTAGGAAAACTCTGCTTTAAAACCCACATGACTTCACTTAAGAATTGACTTTGTATTGCATCCTGCTAATAGTGGAGGGAATGGGTAAATACATTTGAGTCTCAAAAATTATTTATATATTGGCTATCAAATGTAAGTCGACATTATCTCAGTGTTTGGGTAAGAGAAAGATGAAAAAAATATGGCCGATTGCTGAATTGTAACTAGTTGACAACATAATTGGTGTTTGGTGAATAAATAATACACATACACACACACACACACACACACACACACACACACAATAGAAAAGTGAATTTTGTCTGTTGGTCTATTCCATATAAGGCACTGATCTCCTAGTTATAAAAAAAACAAAACTTTTCTGGTTTTATTAAAGGTTTTTAGATATCTGACCAATGAAAGAACTTTCGTCGAAGTCTTTTGAAGTGAATTTTCTTGTAAGATAACAGACTAAATAAGAAAAGAACTGATAAGACTTGACTAATCAGTAATCAGAAATTTGCTATCAATCAATAGTTATGTTATCTGTTGTTGGATAAAATTACTTAATGTTTAGCATTCCAATGCAATCAAGACAAACTTCCTTTCAAAATACATTTAAAAAAAAAACAAGATATTTAACATCTTGGTTTTTTTTTTGGTTTTTTTTAATGTATTTTGTCACTTGTCTATATGAATCATAGAGTTCCTTTCACAACTTTAATAGTTTATTGCTTAAAGTTATTTTTTAAAAAAATGGGGACTGAGTTGGCCAAATAATTAACACCAGAAGTGGTTTATATTCACTTTCTCTCCTTCCCTTTAGAAAGGTATGAATCTTTATCTTTAGACAGAGCTGGTTTCTGATGATTGTCGGTATGATAGAACTTAGCATAACTTATCTCATGTTACTTTGAGAGAAGATAAGCCCTGCTAAGTAACATTCACTTTCTTGAAGAATATTATGAATAACCCAGCATGTTAAACCTACTTCTTACCACAGGGTTTCTTAGAGTGGTCCGGTCCATATAGACCCCTGGTGTTGAATAAAATTTCGGTTGGGTCCATGGGGGCTCAATTTATTAGTTTACATCCATAAATTTTTTGATACTAGAAAAAGACTTGCGCGATTATGTAGACTAGTTGTTAGATATTGTACACCTAGCAGAATGCCTGATTGGGTGGCCATTCATGATGTGTCATTCACATATGACCTGTTCAAAACATGTGGGTCCAGCATTATTGACACTATATTATTATATTTTCATGAAAGAAAACATAAAACAATTGTATTTTTGAGTAATTATTTCATAAAACTTCTGAATTCTAAAATATCTTTTTTTATAGTAAGTTATGAGTTGTCTTCTGAAGAAAAAAAAGATTATCTAATTATAAGAATAAAAATATAGATTTAAAAAGAAAAAGTAATCTTAAAATACAATGCCTGAATTTTTAATTCTTACCGTTTGTAACAGATTTTTGATGTATAAAATTGAAATGAAATTATTAACAACAAAAAATCCAACTCTGATTAGATTTTCATTTATTAAGTCAATTTCACTCTTGTCAGGTATTTGTTGGTGGCGCTGTTAGAGGATTCAAAATTCCATTTATAATTACTTATTTGTATTTTGTGAAAATTTTAATCTTGAATCCAGAAACTTAAAAAAAACTATCCTCTCTCATGATGGCATCTAGTGAGACTAAGAAAAAACCTTGGCAATAATCAATTAATCTATTTGGGGTGGTGTGAATGGAAATTAAATCTAGTGACAAGTGAGGTGACAATTGCGTCAAGCAAAAAGTTTGAGAAGCCCTGATCTACGACATCATGTGATAATTTGAATTTTGATTCATGAATTCTTTTACTTTTAATACACCTGGGGAAATCCCCAAGTTGTAATGGTTACTAGTCTAGGAGAAGGAAAACTCTGAATTCAAACCTGTTAAACTCTGCTTAAAAAATTGACTTTGTGTCATATCCTGCCTGAGCGGAGGGGTTGGTTAAAAAAAAAAAAAAATAAAAAAAATAAGGAGGTGCCCGTGGTGTAATGGTTATCGTCGTAGGAAATGGACACGGCTACACGAGTTCAAATCCTGGACGAGTCTGATTGTATTTCACATAGCACTAATACTCTTGGGAAAGGTATGAATCCAATTATTCTCCCTCCAGCTATGGGTAAATAGTAGGGCAGACTGGGTTCTTCAGCCTTGGTGAGGCAACTTGTCTTGGAGAAGGAAAACTCTGAATTCAAACCTGTTAAACTCCACTTAAAAAATGACCTTGTGTCATATCCTGCCCGAGCAGAGGGGTTGGTAAATAGGATAAGCCAGAATATATTTTATTTAAGAGTATTTAACTATTAGAGTTGTGGTCTGCCTCATAGTTGGGTATTGGCTGCTATTCAACTCCACATGGAAGGCAACTATTTCAAATACTGATATTCAATTTTGGCAAGCAGGCCCATCTTCTCCATGGAAAATTAGAATATTCTTGTTATTTAACATTATATCCAACTATTTCTCAGTGTTACACATGAATGTTGAGAGCAATATTGAACAATTCCTGGCGACAACACCCCATGAGACACCAACTATACGGCCACTTGCCTCCCATCACGAAAACTATACAAGTTAGACGAACCAGACACGCAGGACACTGCTGGAGAAGCAAGGACGAGCTCGTAAGTGATGTACTCCTATGGACCCCCACATATGGCCAAGCAAAAGCAGGACGACCAGCTCGAACCTACATACAGCAGCTATGTGAAGACACAGGATGTAATTTTGAAGACCTGCCGGAGGCGATGAATGATAGGGAGAAGTGGCGAGAGAGGGTCAAGGATATCTGTGCTGGCAACACGACATGATGATGATGATGATGATGATTTCTCAGAGTAAACAGCAGTTTTTGGGGTTTTTTTTAGAATAATTTTACAATTAAAATTTTGTACCGAACTTTTCTATTTGAATTAAGTTCATTAACTGATTTTAAAATTCTAAATAATTCAAATTTTATAAAACAATTTAGCTAAGCTTACTCCTTCATCAGTGTTTACCAACCCACCCCACCACGGGCATGATGTGGCACAAGGTCAATTTTTAAGTGAATAAAGCTGGTTTAAATTTAGTGGTTTCTTTCTCATAGACTTGTTGTCATACCAAGGTGAAGAAACCTAATCTGCCCTACTATTAACCCATAACAGAAGAGAGAATGAATAGGTTCATACCTTTTCCAAGGGCATTAGCCCAAAATGAAATGCATATAGACACCATTTCCTAAAATTATAATTGTTACATGCAGCTTCTTATTAAATAATGGCCATAATTTAACTGGGCATATCTCATTTCAGCTATTGGTTTAAATAAAATTACGTCATCATCTCCAACAAGGAATATCTATATTGTTAAAAACTTGTTTGGGTGGTTCTAGAATTGAGTGAACAATGAAATGTAAACATGTATTCAATAAAATAAACTGACAGTAGGAAAACAACATTTTCTTTGTGTGTTTATTTAAAGAATAAAATCCATTTTAAAAGCTTTGCTTTATAGTTTTTGACATTGAGGAAACTGCTTGACAAAGAGAAGAAATGACCCCAAACTCACATTTGAAATGATAGACATAATATATTAAGTAATTATTGACTACGTCACCCTTGAATAAGGTTTTAAAAAAACTAATCTTCACAGATCAATATTACTGTAGAGCATTTGAGATTCGGTAAATGACACACACTTATGAACTTGTGCAATACTAAATGTTTTATTTATGTATTCATTTGATTTTAAATGGAGTAAAGCTGGTTTGAATTTAGAATTCTTCTTCTAGAATAGTTGCCTAACTAAAGGTGAAAAACCTAATATGCCCTACTATTTAGCTATAGCTTGGAGGAGAAACAAATGAATTCATGCCTTTCCCAAGGATAATAGCACTAACTGAAACAGCCTTTTCCAGGATTTGAATTTGAGTCAACAATTCGATTTCCTACGACAGAAACTGTTACATTTAGCATGCTTTCTATTATGCAACAAAGTATGGAATGTTTTCCTGCTTAAAGTGATTGTGAACATTTAGCTATTCAAAACCATATAATTGTTTGTATATTATTAGTATTAGATAGGAATACTTGAAACCATTATTTGTGCTCAGAATAATTGCTTACTGATTATTATTAAATAGGAATAATTACTTGCAAAAAAAAATTCTTTTCAGCATTAAATAGCCCAACAAGATTTGACATGCCATAAAAATAACAAACCGACCCATCAATCTACCTTTAAATACTGGGTGACCCCAAAAAAATAGAACCCATAAACTTTTTTATTACTTTTACAAAAATCATCATCATTGTGTCGTGCTGCCAGCCCAGATATCCCTAACCCTCTCTCGCCACTTCTCCCTATCGTTCATCGCCTCTGGCTGGTCTTCAGGGCTACACCCCATATCTACAAAAATAAAGCAAAATAATTCTAATTTTGTACACTCGAACTTCCGTCTGTGTATGATTATGCCCAAAAATTTCAGTAATCTTGAATGCTTTGCACAAAAGTTATGAAAAAAAGAAAAGGCTAGAATTAAATTTATGAATTTCAGTCAAAAATATATGGGTTCTGGTTTTTTTTTGGGGGGGTCACCCTGTAGATTTACATTTGTATCTCTTCACATCTATTTTTCTTCATTAGTCTGATTACAGTTTTCCTTCTCTTTGACTGGTTGCCTTACCAAGGCTAAAGAATCCAGTCTGCCCTACTATTTACCCTTTTTTTAAAGGGCATTAGTGTCAAAGTGAAATATAAACAGTTTTGTCCATGATTTAAATTTAGTTTATTGTTTTCCCTTCCAACAACCATTTCCATCTTCATTACTAGTTCTCCTCTCAGTTCGGAGTCTGAATCACACCAAATTTCAGAAGTGACTGATAACATTTACGAGCTTCCAACGCTAAAAAATATAGCGTCAAAAGAGACTGCAAAATTCTTCAGTGGGTCAGAAATCCTGTTCAACAAATGGAACCTTGTATAAAATTTGAATATATTTTCCTATGGCACAACTGGTTTTAGGACAGTTTCATTTGTTCAAATTATGCTCTGTACATACATGAAAGAAGTTTTTTTTTTCAAAACTAAAACTGTTTGAAGCATACACAAGAGAGACTAAATAATTTGGTGTTTCTCTCTATAGATAGTGACATTAAAAAAAAACTTTAACTTTGCAATAATTTTGACAGATAGAAAATCTCATAAAAATGTTTTAATTGAGTTGTACTCCCTGCATAATTGACTCGCCTTCCTCCATAAATTCACATCAACGAGAACATCAGATGGAGTTCACCAATCAGTGTGACACAATCACGTGCAATACCATTTGCGTAGTGGATGGATAGTCACTACCCCACTGGACTCTGAGCTTCCTATCAACTAGCTACTGTTTAACCAAGTTCACTTGTATATTGTTTCTGTTACTTGAATATATATGTTTTTCTATCAACCCTTTTTGTGTTCCCCGTGTCTTTCTTTTGTCTGCTGCACAACAAATTAGTCCCTGCACTTACTAGCATCAACCCTGGTCAAACATGCCACAGTGCTAGAAATATGATTTTAGTCGTGCATGCAGAAAGTGAAAGAGTTAAATTTGAAGACTACCTCAAAAAACATTTGTTTAAACTAGGGATCCCAATGTTTTCAGACTAAGGGCAACAAAGCTTAACTCAGGAGGGTCCAGGGTTATGATCATAAACAGACAGAAAAACTCAGTTAAATTCACACAGTAACTATTATAATTTATCTGATGTTTGCAATCACCAAAAAAAAAAATGCAATAATCAGGGTTAACAGAGGGAGCACATCAAACATTTGATGATTTGACAGTTTTGAATGCAGTGTATTCTCGGCATGCTTCATTTTAGAGAACAATTGTTCACAGTAGTATGTAGCATCAAACAAGCTCATTACTTGCCGGATATGGTTGAGGAATTGTCCAGACGGAAGTGTGTGATTCTTATACAAATCAACAATGTGACAAGATGACCAAGAAACTTTAACTTCAAATCTTCTTAATACTGAAGATCAATAAATTCCATCTGCAGTTGTGATAGAATGTCAACATCAAAAAGCAGAGAGAAAATTTTGAAAGTTAGGTGTAGAATTGAACAGATGGACCTTGAGGGTCACAGGTTGGGGACCTCAGGTTTAAACAAAGTAAAACCCAATTGTAAATTATTAGTCAATTACATTTAAAATTTTTAAACAAGTCCTGGAGGCAACACCCCACAAAGCACCAACTATACAGCCACCTACCTCCCATCACGAAAACTATCCAAGTTAAATGTACCAGACATGTAGGACACTGCTGGAGAAGCAGGGACGAGCTCATAAGTGATGTACTCCTATGGACCCCCCCATATGGCCGAGCAAAAGCAGGACGACCAGCTCAAACATACATACAGCAGCAATGTGAGGATACGGGATGTAGCCCTGAAGACCTACCAGAGGCGATGAACGATAGGGAGAAGTAGCGAGAGAGGGTCAGGGATATCCGTGCTGGTGGCATGACATGATGATGATGACATTTAAAATTAACATTTAGTCTAAAGTAAATTTTTCTCCAAAAGACGACTGATATAAACATGTAGTTCCGACAGTACAACCAAACGCTGTTATCAAATCAAGAGACCAAGCTGCAAATGAAAATAGCATGCGCACTGTACGTATGAAAATAAAATAAGCAACTTTATATCTTTTTTGTTGAATCCCATAATTCAATTTTCTTTTTCAATTCTTCTTCTGATATTTAACAAATAAAAGAAGTTTAAAAACATTCAATGAAAAATACTCCCATAAAAGTGTTCCATCTCCACCTGTTCACCATCCCAGCGAAAACATTCTTAGCATTTTCCACAGGTGATTCAAGCAAATGTTGTCACTTCTATGGAAGCACCTTTATGATATAATCTCAAACAATCTCCCATCTGTTCACCATCCCTGTCAAAACATTCTTAGCATCTTCTACTTTTATAAAAGTACTTTTATTAGGCAAGCATAACTGATATAAAGGAGACCACCTGGCAAAGATTTTAAGAATATAACTGAAATATTTAACTGATGGAGACTGTTTGAAATTATATAATAAAAATGCTTCCATAGAAGTGTTAGCATTTTCTAATCCCCCTATATAGTGATTTTGTATTAAAAAGAAAAAGAAATACAATATTTTTTAAAAAAATTTGACAAGATTGGATGAAATATCAAAAAATGAGAAATACTCTCACAAGGAGAAGTGCGGATTGCAAAAAAGAGTATCATTTGTAACTGACTTTGTCTAAACAGATGAACAAAGAAGACATTTATGACATGCAGTTGGGAGATAATGAGACATTAAATAAAACCAACTCTGACAGCATTGAAAAGAGGAGTTAAAATTACTATAACATATTAAGTGTTTATGTTGATCTTTATTCATTTAATATACAGAGGAAAACAAACTTGGCAAGCTTTAGGGTCAAACATCAAAAGGCAAGCTTATTAATTTGGCCATCATAGGTAAGGGAGGACAACGTGCTCCTGAGTGAATTAATTGGGAGGGACACAGGCACTGTTGGGAAAAAGACAATTATATTGAAAGTTTATATATATATATATATATATATATATATATATATATATATATATATATATATATATATATGTATGGTACAATAAAAAAGTGTTACAATTAAAATGTTAAACGTTAGTGTTTCATTTGCAATTTTGGTGTATTTATTAAAAAAATTTTGTGACGAGTGTGATCATAAGGATTCTTATGTATGTGTAAATATAGACATGTGCATAGAGGTATTTACTGATCTTGATTTAGTCTGGCATAAGGCCACAGTTGTATGGTATCCAATCAGGATTGAGCTCACTGTAATAGTTATGAACTGTGAGATGAAAAAGTTATTACAACCCCTGCAACATGCCTTCTATCACACACATACAAACACACACACGTTTGTCAAATGTATACGTACTTATATTTTGGAGTAAACTTTTTATCTCAAGGAAGACAAAGTGCATGACACACATTTGTAAAAGAAATATTTACCTTGTATTGTTTTTAGATGGATAAATATTGTTTCCATTTCAGATTAATGAATAACCCTATCAATTTACATGTAAGATAGTGTGTGTGTGTGTGTGTATATATATATATATATGATGTAATGTAATGTAATTTGCT
Source organism: Sepioteuthis lessoniana (assembly GCA_963585895.1). NCBI lineage: Eukaryota > Metazoa > Mollusca > Cephalopoda > Myopsida > Loliginidae > Sepioteuthis > Sepioteuthis lessoniana. Next base: position 117,333,995 of record OY757913.1, on the reverse strand, counting down.
ATATTTATAAATAAAGAGTGCTCAATATCGGCAATAAAGCATATGAAGGTCAAATTTAGGATAGCATAGGTACAGAGTCAATGGTGCTTGGTGACTGTTAGTTTCTCGTGTATGTGATCATTAGACCAATTGTTGCATCGGAGAGAAACTAACAGTCACCAAGCGCCATTGACTCTGAGCCTACACTAATCTTATATCTATATATGCTCTATCACCAATATTGAACATGCTTTTATTTATACATATACCAAACTACATTATATATATATATATATATATATATATATATATATATATATATATATTAAAGTAAAAAAAGAATGTTTTTAAAATACAAGCCAATCATTATTAAAAGTTTCAAAGATATTCCACTCAGTGTTTTCTCTCTTTTAATACTTACCACTTTTTTGTACTTTATCCAATAAATCAACAAGCTTTGTTTTTTTTGTCATCAACAATTATGGATAATCAATTCGTATATATATGTATATATATATATAAAAATTGACAGAGTAGTCCAAAAATGATGAATTTATTAAGCAGGTAAGTCAACGCTATAATGTTTTGGTATTAATAATTGATGTTTAATGAAATCCAGAAAATAAATTATTTCCTCTATTTCATTAAATTATTCCATTGTTATTCCTTCAACACTTGATTTCACCGTCTAAAGTCCCAATGATGGTATATTAATACCGAAATGTTATAGTATCGACTTTTCTGTTTAATAAATTCATCGCTTTTGGACTAATCTGTCAATTTTTCTACATACTATCAGATTCTTTTCCATTATTTACTCCCATATATATATATATATATATATATTTATTTATTTATACGTGTGTGTGTGTGTGTGTGTGCGTGTGTGATACCTTATATGGTATGCACATAAATTGAAATCAGTGATTAAATTTGATACTGAAATTTTTAATAATGAGACATAATAAATGTAATCATGAGATGTGTATGTGAGCGCACACACATATGTATGTGTAAGTAAAATGGTTATGCATGTTAAGAAGTTAGATATGAAAATGTACGTATTTGTCTTGTGTGAAAAGGCAGAGAAAATGGATTTGTACTTTTTAAGGAAAGGTTTTTTTGGGGTTTTTTTTGAGAAAATCTTATAGTAATGTGCAAAAACATCTGTTCCCCCCCAAATTTTTTTATTTTAGCAATGTTAGAAGTGGCCACAAACTGTATAAATAACTTAAACACACCTGGCTTTCATACCAGTTGTGGGAGAGATGATAACAACTTATTCAAGGGGGCCTTTCCTTCAGGCAGCCCTGCTCCTCGTCTCAAAAGGGGAAGAGCTGAGTTAATTGTTCGGCCCCCTTGAAGGGGAATGCCAACGGAACTAAGCAATTTTAAAAACTGCAACGCATGAGTCTAGATTTGTGCATGGCACCCCACAATAAAAAATGACTCTGTGTCAATTTTTTTTTGATGGGGAGATAAAAATATATCGTATACATTTCTTAAATATGGCAAGAAACAGGACTTGAAAACATGGAGTTGGTATTGAAATTGTTTTATTCCTGTCTAAATTTTTGTTCTTCATCATACGAGCATTTTCAAACACTATTGAAAAGGTTTTGAAATGCTGAAAAAGATACTGTTGTTCTATTAATCATTCTATATGCACGTGTGTTGTAGAGAGGAGCAGTGCTAATCTGTTCTTACCTACCTGGACTTTTTTATTTTGGACTCGTCCTGTGTGTATAAGAGTAGCTTACGCACTAGACCTCACATCTCTATTTCTATCTCCTCTTTGATAGATATCAACCTATGTATATCCTATGGGTAAATATTTTTCTGAAGAGCACCTTGTGTTTCTTGTTTGTGACGATACAAAATTACACATCTACTTCGTGACAATATTTTTTGTGTTTTAGTTTCTTTGTTTAATGGCATATCATCCTTCTTGTGTTATTTAATGCCAAATTTATTCTAATAGAAGAACAGTAGTGGTACTATTTAAGCCATAGATTGGTGTGTGTGGGGGAATAAGGAGTATTTACCTTTCCCAAGGATATTAGTCCGATATCGAACACAATAATGGAATTGTATTTCAAACTTATTCACTACAATGTCTCAGTCTAGCATGCTAACCACTGCACAACAGAGACTCCCTTCTGATGATATTTATAAAGTTTATGAATTTTTTAAAAAGATTTTTTATAATTTTTTTAAAGTAAAAATTTTTGTTGTCATAAAATGTATTTGCATACATCAATAATGGTAAAAAATATTATTGAATTTATAGTAACTTTGTTTCAGTTCACTTTTAGCCAAATAAAGCAATATATTATTAAAACCTGGTTTTATTTTATTATTGAAACCTGGTTTTATTTTATTATTAAAAGCTGGTTTTATTCTATCATTAAAACCTGGTTTTATTCTATTATTGAAACCTGGTTTTATTTAATTATCAAAACCTGGTTTTATTCTATTATTGAAACCTGGTTTTATTTAATAATTAAAACCTGGTTTTATTCTATTATTGAAACCTGGTTTTATTTAATTATTAAAAACCTGGTTTTATTCTATTATTGAAACCTAGTTTTATTTAATTATTAAAAACCTGGTTTTATTTTATTATTAAAAGCTGGTTTTATTCTATCATTGAAACCTGATTTTATTTCATCATTAAAAACCTGGTTTTATTCTGTTATTGAAACTTGGTTTTATTTAATTATTAAAACCTGGTTTTATTTTATCATTAAAACCTGATTTTATCCTATCATAAAAAAACTTGGTTTTATTTTATTATTGAAACCTGGTTTTATTCTATCATAAAAAAACTTGGTTTTATTTTATTATTGAAACCTTGTTTTATTTTCATAGTTTTAAAATGAGAGCTATTGATAGGGATAATCTTCTTGTATATTTATCATGTCTATATCATATAAACTGATTAAAGTCAAAAGACTTGTCTTTCAAGCCGTATTTCTTATCATTTTGTTGTCTATTATATCCAATTCAATTATCGTACCTCAGATAAGTATAGAGGTAAATACAAAAGAAAATCACAGAATATATGTAGTTCTGCAAACTAAAGTAATCATTTTCGTCCCAATGGAATTGAATCTCTTGTTAAAAGTTTGAGGGTGGGAGTCCTCTTTAGAAAGTGGTTAATATACTGGACTGTGATATCATAGGAAGAGTCTGGAGATGTGAGCGATAAAACAGATAAAATCTAAACTCAGAAAGGTTATTGTTATCTCATAAGTAGTTTTCCAAAATGACCTCGTTGAAGGACAAAAAAAAAAAAAAAAAGGAAGAATTCTAGTCTACGACTTGCTTATATATCTGTCAAGTTCATCTTTTTTACGGTCAAGTCACTTAAAGGAAGGCAACAATAAGTCTATTCAGTTCTTAGATGGTTGACCATTTATGAACAGCAATGTTGTAAGTAATCTAAGACATGTGTATCAGATTCTAAGCAAAGCTTAGTAAATAACAATGTCTGTTAAATTCTGTTAGATGTACATTATATTATTCAAAGAAATTTGGCAGGAAATAGTCTTTAAAGAAGAATAACAAACTTAGATGTTTCTTAAGAAGATAAAATTGGGAGAAGCTGAAATATGTGAATGCCATCAAAGATTGTAATGAGGATTACTGTGATTATTTGTACATAATACGTATCTCACTAGATTTTTAAGCCTAACAGTTTGTTTTTAGGTATAATACACAAACCTAAATATTATATTTTTCTGTCCAAAAAGCATCATCATATTCGGGGCAGTATAATCAAAAGTAAGTTATATATATGACCTAGATTCCAAACTTTCATTTATTATCTTTTAATATACAACTGGCAAGAGTCTCTTTCTCTCTCTCATTCATCACCATCAATCCTCTCCTTCCTCTCTTTATCTCGGTTTAATTATTTTTCTTGTCACCTTTTCGTGTTTCTAAATATGGAATCACTCGGATCCACTTGTCCTCGGTTGGACTCACCTGGCATTCACTCCAGATGGTTTAAAGTTGATCATCAGGTCGTAGCTAGCCTCTCCTTCAGACACTACCTGCTTAGTAGGATCAAGTTTATCGCTTGGTGCCTGAGGTGCACTTAAAAGGGAATACCGAGGAGATTAAGAATTTTTGTTGCGACGGCCAAGCATGAGTCTCAATTTGCGTGTGGCCTCCTACTCGTACTTGTGTCAAATCTGAACTTGGAAAGGAATAGAAAAACGGTCCGAGTTTAAATAAGAGTTCTAACAAGTTTGGAAGGAAGCTTCATAGAATGATCTTAAATATTACTTAAGAAAACTTCGAAACAGTTTTGCCAAAAGATTTCAAGACGTCTTACGGGCAAAGTTTTGAGAGGAGTATTAACTTCTGACTTTAGTCTGCAGGAATATGAAAATGATGTCTTTTTATGTTTTATTTAAGAATTTTATTATCTGAAAAATGAGATGAATAAATTAAAAAAAAAACATTATCTATCTTTTAACCTTGCTAAAATAAGTTAAGAGTTTCTAAGAAATTTAGCGCACTACTAATACAAAAAACTGTATTTGATAGCATATAAAATAGTATCATTTACATTCATATCTTATATTACTTTTAAGAATATTTTGTGATGTTTCAGACTCCTGTTTAGTCCTTTTGGTGTGTGAAGCAACTCGATCAGTCCAAATATATTTCATGTGTGAGGGTGAAATGTAAGTTTAATCCACATTATTTCAAAATTTTGAATTTTGTGTGATATACCCATGAAAGTGCCACTTCTTCAATATAAATTGGCCTTAAAAAAAAAACTTTATTACTTTTAAAACTTAACTGAAACGGTCGTTTTTAGAAGAATCATTGAATAAAAAATTCTCTTATCAGCACACTTAATATAACATTAACATCAATAGTATATCGTAGTATTGTAATTGGAAAACTCTTATTTTTTAAATTTATTTACAAGATTTTTTTTATTTGATGTTCAAAAGTGCATTCCAGACATTTAAATTGGTTGCATCCCACCAAAAGGGTTAGGAATTGTAATTTGTATTATGTTTGTCTACAAGGGCGAGCTGAAAAATACATAGTCTGACGTCATATCTGCTGTTGATGACTTTTTTGACCAATGGAATCCAAGCACTGCAACAGCGATGAAAGAAGAGTGTTGATGGTAAGGGGGACTATGTTGAAAACTAAACCTCATTTGGTTATATTTCATGAGAGTATAGAGCTCAGTAACTCCATAGTCGAGGCAAATGAAAGTAAACGTCTCAAATGATATCATTTTTTTTAAAACTGTATTTTTGAGTCAACCCATTCTCAGGCAGATAATTTTTTTGATCCCTGTATAGTAAGGTAATTATTTTCAGAAAGTATTAATATCTCAACTTTGGATATAAGACCCGGAAAATATTTCTAACTATTTTTTCCATGTGGGGATGTTTTATATGCAATAAATATGATAATTCACAATCACTTTTTTCCTGAGCTTTTTACTCCCCTGCTTCAAATGATTTTAACTTTATATGGCACATTTTCCGCCAATGAGTTTGTCAAAAAGAAAAAAAAAGAGTAAGTATTATGCGTGCATACAATAACACATGTATGATAATAATCAATTGTGTGTGTATATATATATATACACAATCAATTAATGCATGGGTTCAATTTCAATAGATCAATGAGTGGCAACGAGTTAGTCACATTAATATTAAACTTATAGAGGTCATTTGTTTTCAGCAGTTTTTGCGATGAAGTCCTGAACTTCTTTCATCGCATCCAGACGATCAATGTCCTGCAGGTAAATTTGCAGATCGTCTAGGCTACTCATCTTCTGCTCTAAAATACCCATAAGTTCTTCTGTTGGCGATTCCGCTGTTGACAAATAGGGAATACTGGAGTCAAGCCCCATCTCGGAAGCAAGGAACTTCCAGTTGTTTCCAAATGTACAAGGAGGATCTAGAAGGAGACGCAATTTTAAGCGGAGTTCTTGCGGTATCCGTTGGCACTTCAATTGATTGGCTGCACTGTACAAAGCTAATTGATCAGTGCCTTTATTCAATGATACATTTATATTAATTTGAGAGACCCTGTGTTTCATACAAACCCTGTCTTCATTGGAGTTCTCTGATGATCGAGATGGTTTCGACAAAGAGAGAGTTTGTAAATCCAGCTTCTCGCCAGCATGCTCCATATTTTCTTGGTATATGAAAAATTGAATGTTTAGTTCTTGTAAGTAGTCCTGGTCTGTTGTAGCCTTGCGCCGAAAACAGAGAGACGCGTAAGGACATTTTCCGTGCCAGATATAGAGAAACGGAACTTTGTTTGAGTTGTCTGCGTCGTCAATTAGTTCCCAGTTTTCTGATATGTATGTTGTCCGGATCAACATATCTTTTCCCGTCTCGAGTTGACTGCCACTGAATAGAAAGACCTTCTCAGGGCAACACATAGAGCCTCCAAATTTGGATTCATTCTGGATAGCCCACTGTAGTGCACAGGGCGTTTTATTCAAAAAATAAAGTCTCGTTTGATGGTGCACTGAATCTGCATGAAGTGAATAGGAAAAAACTGCCACTTGGAGCCACTTTCCACAACGAAGATGTCCGCCATTTTTCTCGTTTGGAATTGACATGATAGCTGTATAGAGGGTAAAGCTAGAGATATTTACTTGACACTCGTCTTGAGTTATTGTAATGGATTTTCCATGACTTTCCTCACTCTGGGAGCAGCTCTTTCTATCCGATTGGTTGTTTGAAAAAAGTTCTAGTGGTTGCCAGCTCTTTTGACCACTAAGTTCTGTTTCGCTGACCATTACATTCAAATGTTTAGCGTTATAAGCACAATGCTTATATGTAAGCACACAACTCTTTTTCAGTTTTAGCCCGTGAGGGCCGCAATAGACGACGGGGCTCACTAAAGACTGACTTTCTTCCAAGCTGGGGCTATCAGAGAGGTCCCAATTGAGGACGAGTGATATTAACTGTTTTTGTCGGTCTCCTACAGCTCCTGCGGGTACGTATAAAGAAATACCGGTGTTATCCAGATAAAGAGTGTCCCCGGCATCTGTTACGAGATGTGTAACAGATACGACAAGTTTGCTGCAGACTGTTCGTGTGAGACTTCGTTCTGTAACCTGGTAAAGCTCTCGCATAGACGCCAACAGAGGGAAACCAGCGTTTAATGTCTGCATGATATTAGGAGTATGATGATAAATCACGTTTTCATTAAGGCATGAACTTGAAAGCTCCTTGCAAGATTGCTCGAGAGTGTCCACGTCATTTGCATCGGAAAGAGACTGTGCACTCATCCAACTGCAGTTGTGGATAGCATTCATATTCGAGACGGAACCTTTTTGCTGTAAGGGAGAGTGGAACCTTTTCCCAGCCGGGTCGACGAGGGAACATTGGCAAGTGGCAGTGTTATCCATCGATTTTCTGTTTTCTAACGGGTTGTGCAACTTGCTGGGTAGATATCGAGTATCACTCATCGACCACGTCAGTGGATTTTGGTGGACGTGACAAAAGTTTGAATGATAGCACAGTTCTGAGCCATTTGGTCGTAGAGAAGATCTCTTAAAGCGGGATTTAAGAAGGCAGTAAATGCCACAGATGACGTGTACTATTATAGAAATAGACAGAGCCGTTGCTAGCGACGACGTAGAAACGAGCAACTCTTTTGTTTCTGTCATTGTTTGAGTTCGGATCAGCTTTTTTTTTCTTTTTCCGATATCTAAACTTTTTTTTTATGGCAGTCGGAGGACATTGCTTTGCTAATTATATAAAAACAAACCAGACGTGTACTTTAATATATATATATGCTTTTTTCTTTCTTTCTTTTTTGATTTTTTAAGTACAGTAAGTCTTTTTAATCTGAGGTACTTTTTTTGTTGATTAGTAACTGATTTTAATTGATTGTTTCGCTTAAAAATGCATAAATAAATGTTACTGTTTTTTTATTTTATTTTAAACCAAAGTTGGATAAATAATTATTTAGACGTTGACTAGTATTTGTTATTTTATACACAAACTATAAAAGTTTTGTTAGTAAATGATATTCTTTTTGGTTTAAAGTTGATGAACTCACTAGCAAGACGTGTGTGCTTTCGTTAACAAAAATAATGTAGAAATCATGACCCAATTAAAATTTAAAAATATAAAATCTTCTTAAAGGAAACAGCGATTACTCAAACAGAGTTTTTTACCGTTTGATTGTTTTCGTTATATATATATATATTACATTTCTTAAAAACTGATTGTTTGTAGCTTATTTTAATGGATAATGTCTTTAGTAGAGATCTATCGACATCGAGTCCGAAGGAGTTGCTCAGTTTAAGCCCCAGAGTTCAATCTCAGATGTTCCACAATAAACGCGTATATCCGTGAAGATTTCAAAGTAGATGTTACTTGTCTTGAAGACAAATACCGACAGTAGGTCAGCATCTCAGAAATTATGTGTGATAATGTCAAAGGATACTGCTTTGGGAATTATTTTAGAATTGTCAAATTCCGTGTGGGAAGACAATTCGAGTTTCTTTATGGATAGAAGTCAGTGCAAGAATGGCTTCTACGTCGGCAATCATGGCCTCTCGCTTTTTTCAAATGGAGAAACGACACCCGCAGCGATATCTGTAAAACAGAGAAAAAAAAATCAACAAAAATGTTAACGTTACAAAGATGTTAATATTTATATTAATTAATTAGACCATGTATTTTACAGATACACAGTTTACATAATGGAATAAAGATAAGAAATTGTCGTTTAAAATATAGCCATTAAAAACTATTGCCGATGCAGACTACGCAAATGATCTAACGTTTCTTTCAAATAAACCTACTCAAGCCAAAAACCTCTGCTACGTAACTCAGAGTAGGAAACAAGGGGAATTGGTTGCTATGTGAACTAAGATAAAACGGCGCGCATGTGTTTTAAAGATGATGCCATCACATCATTAAATGGCAAGCTTCTAGTAGAGTAGTTCATATGCCTCGGTAGCAATATCTCATCAACTGAAAGCAATGTCAAAATACGCATGGGTAAAGCATAGACTGCTACTGACAGGTAATCAACCATTTAAAAATCTGATCTCTCTGATGAAATAAAATAGGAATTCTTTCAAGCTATAGCCATGTTTGTAGTACTGTGTAGTTGCATCTCTTAGATTCTAAAAAAAAGCTAAAACAGCAGTTGTATGGCCACTTACCTCTCATCTCGCAAACCGTCCAAGAAAGGTGAGCAAGATACTGGTTCCTGCCGGTGAAGGAAGGTCAAACTTATGTAACATTCTCCTATGAACTTATATATATAGACACACCAGCGTTGGCCACCCAACAAAAACTTACATTAATCAACTCTATACAGACAATGGGTGCCCCCTAGAAAACTTACCAAGTGCAATAATCGAGGGAGAGTCAAGATAATCTATGTTATTTTCATACTGTGATAAAACTAGAAGTGTTGCCGTAATTATTAAGTCTTTCTTTTCCTTTTTACAATGTGAGTAGGAAAGATAGGTGTCTGGTTTTAGCAGGAGTATAATGCATGGAAAACAGATTCAGCAAACTGATTTCGATTATTGACAAAACTGGTTATGTTAGGAATAGGCTTAAACCCACTTCTCCCTGCAGTAAAGGGTGTGAGTAGGCAGCGCGTCAGTCTCATAATCAAAATTCTACTTCACAGAGTAATCTGAAGGTCGTGAGTTCGATCCTCACCTGAGGCACTCTTTTTTAACCGGGACATTGGCCCAGCGGTTAGAGTGTTCGCCAATGGCCCGGGAGACCTGGGTTCAATCCCAGGTCGAGTCATACCAAAGACTTTAAAAATGGTACTTGATACCACCTTGCTTAACACTCAGCATTATAAGGTACGGTTCAAGGGTAAAGTGGAGCAATCCTGGGAATGGAGTAGCGCCCTCCCCTACACCTTGGTGTAGTAGCTATCGAAAAGGGAGCCTTCAGGTCACCCTCGACTATGGTCGCTAACTTTACTTTACTTTACTATTATGAAACAAGATTAATTTTGATTTAAAAAAATAAACAACAAAATAAGAAGATAGACACAAAACAGTAAATTTACTCAATATGGCCACCATTTTTTTTTTTCAATTATTGTATCAACACACCTTGGAAATGATTTGTATGCCTTCAAAATAAATTCTTCAGATATTTTATTCCATTCCTCTTCAAAAGCAGTCTTAAGTGAACCAATATTTGTTTTGTTTTCTAAAACGACCCAATAGCCTAATCAAGAGGGTTAAGGTCTGGGCTTAAATTTTGTTTAATTCCTGTCCTCACAGTTTTCTTGTGGACTTTCAAGTCTTTAGCTCGCTTTCTTATTGATGTTGTGGGGTCTTTCTTTAATAGCTGTAGCAAAAGCAGTTAAAAAGCCTTCTTTTCGTTTTTGTTCAATCCCCCACTCCCTCTTTGCCTTAAAAAGATTTTTTCTGTAAAAAAATTCTTTGCTTCGTATATGGGAGAAAAAGAAACTTTGGCTTACTTTTGGTGTTAAGCAAATCATAGATTCTTTGTCGTTTCTTTTCTTGCTCACTTATATTGGACTGAATTTTAATGAAAAAAATGTGCTTGAATAATAGTTAATCGTGAAAATTTAGATTTATCGCATTTTTTTTCAAAAATTGGACAAATCAAACTATAAAAACGTTTTAAAAATTATTACATATTTTGCCTCCTCACCTTGTAGTAAAGGCATGAATCCAATCCTCTCTCTTCTATATTTTGCTTCCACATTCTGTATGTCTCAATATTAGATTTCTTCATAACATGTCACATTATAGGCATATCATCAGAGTTAATAGACCATGTTTTTTAGACCGAAAGTTCTTTCTTACATTTATTCTTTCCAGTGATGAGACTCCAATTCTGGAGCCGTGGAGAGTAAGGAAGGAGTCAATCCTTCATTGCCATTACTCCCAGGTCCACTCTCACTCCACCCCAAGTAATACCTGTTAG
>OY757913.1:117275564-117318064 GCA_963585895.1 Sepioteuthis lessoniana | reverse complement strand
AAGAAAAATAAAAAGAAAAAAGAAAAACCCCAAGATAATAATAATAAGAATAGTTATGACAATGATTACACAAGTTGTGGTAGCAATAGTAGTCATTCCGAAAACAGGTATTAATCGTTGAAGTTGTCTTCTCATTGGTTGGATTTTATGACACAAGACCTTTAGACTTCCCTTTTCGTTTTGATTAAGATATTTATTTGAACACACAGTTTTCACTACACTCATTCTGCAAGTTTTCGATTTTGAACTCTTTAAAATACAAAAATAAATAGATAAACATAAGTTTTAATCAAATTAGTTAACACATTCTAAAATTTCTGTTCAAAAAGAGAAAAAGAAAGTGACAAATTTTAAGAGAAGTTTTAATTAGATTTAGGTCCTTTGAAAGGGAGCAGTCCTTAGTGGAATAAGTATTTTAAAGGGAGCAGTCCTTGGTGGAATAAGTATGTTTTGATCCAATATTCACATTATTTCAGAGACATTTTGGGGAGTGCAACAGTTAGTTGATACTTATAAATCTTTTCCAAAATAACAACAACAAAAAAAACAAAAACAAAAAACAAAAACAAACAAACAAACATTGTTCTAGCTATATTTTCTGTTAATACAAGTATTTTCAAACGGGTAGCTTATTTCAGATAGGTTTGTTAAAGTTTAAACAGATTTTATATGGTGATAAAGATTTTAATTATTTTGTGGGGGGCGGGTATTTTATTTTATTTGGGAGTTGTTCTGGTTTTCACACACATTTTTTTTTAACCGATTAGATTTGTTCTAACTAGGCCCTAGGCACGCGTGAAATAAGTTGTTGTTTTTTTTTCAAATCTAAAACTGTTTCAAACATACCTATAGTCAACAATTTCACCAGAGAGACTAGATAATTTGATCATGCTATCTGTAGATCATAACATTGCAAAAACCATTGACTTTAAATGATTTTGTTTGGTAGAGAGCATCACTAACAATTTTGTATTTGGACCACGCACTTCCTTCTTTTATATACATATATGTACCTATATTTTTATATGCATATATATATATATATATATATATATGAACTGATATATCATGTCAGGCTGACAGCACGGATTTCCCTGAAACTCTCTCTCTCTCTCTCTCTCTCTCTCTCTCCATCCGTCCCGATCATCCATCGCTCCCGGCAGGTCTTTCAAACAACATCCTGTGTCCGCACAGAGCAGTTATAGGTAAGTTCTTGCTGGGTGGCCAATAGTGGCTCGTCCATGTGTTGGGGTCCATAAAAGAACGTCTCTTATGACTTCGTCTTTGCTTCTCCGGCAGTGTCTTCTTTGTTATTTAGATGGAAGGTAAGAGGCCATAAAACTGGGGAGGTGTTTGGGGGAGGTACTTCCAGGATTTGTTCAAAATAGCTCGTTGCATTTTTGTGTAGTTTTCATCTTGCTTTTTTTTTCGCAGCATTTTATTATCATCCATGTGGTGCACCTATACAGTAGTATAAACACAGCCACAGCTTAGAAAAAAGTTTAATTTTTCGGAGATATCAGAATTCCATATGATCGATAACCTTTCGATAGCAGTCCATGTCTTAGTTTGGTGTTTGATAACATCACTTTCAGTAGATGAGATATTGCCGCCAAGGTATGTGAATTTGTCTACGAATTTCAGAGGCCTGCCACTTACAGTGGAGGTGGCTCCTTCTCGTTTAAAACACATGTACTGAGTTTTATTTTCATTCACACGGGGGCTAATGCCTCCCGCTGTTTGCTCAAGGCTACGCAGTAGGGATTCGGCTTGGGTATGAGTATTTCCAAGAAGAGCTTGATCATCTGCATAGTCTGCGTCTATTAGAGTTTCTGTAGGATATCATCCGCTTCTTTTTTTAAAGAGTAAAGCCATTTTCTTTTATTAAATCTATCGACATTTGAAGAACGTAGTCTAGGCAGATTATAAACAAATATGGTGCTAATGTCTCTCCTTGAAAAACTCCAGCAGCGATGTTGAAGAAGTCTGTTTCCATCATGTCAGCTAACCTTTGCTTTCATGGTTCTATAAAGCATCATTAACAGTTTTTTTTAATCCTAGAGGTATTTGTTTCATCTTTCCTCTGTGTATGGAATCAAATGCCTTGGAGAAATCTACAAACAATAGTATTGCCTCGAGATATTTTGCACGTACTCCTTCGAGGAATAGCCGGATAGTCAGAATCGATATCTCCAAAAACTGATCTTTCATAAGAATTTTCTCAATTTCAGATTTGATACGATTGAGTAGCAGAGCATTATATACCTTAGCAGCAATAGAAGTAAGAGTTATGTCTTTTGTTAATCTCTCTATTGGGTTCTGTTAATATACGGCGTTACAAAATCGAAGTTGTAAGTCATCCAATTTCTTTGTCTTCCATACTTCTGGAGATATTTCGTCGAAGCCTGCTGCTTTTCTGCTTTGAATTTTTGTCAGTACTACATTAAGCTCTTCATCTGTAAACTGTCCTAGTTGGATGTCTCATTGACTGTTAATAATTTGGGGGATAGGTTTATCAGTGACTTTTGAGGAGTTTCCAAGCAGATTCTTGAAATGTTCTTTCCACTGCTATATTCTTTCTTCTTGGCCGGCAGCTTTTAGTTTTACTTTCGAGGTGCTCTTCTTTTTGCTCACTTCATTTATTGTCTGCCATGCTATTCGAGATTGTCTATCTTCAACCGAGTTTCTTATATTATTGATTTGGCCTTGAATGTATTGTTGTTCTTTTTGGTCTGTGTTAGTTCTCTCTGGGCTTCTCTGTGTTGGCATTTATTCGGTTTCTTTTATTAAGTAAGGATGCTGTTTTGATGTTAGCTCGTTTTTTCCTCTAACTGTTAATGTCTCCCAATGGAACTGTATATTTGGCTCTTGGTTTGGTTGGTATGCACTCGGCTGTTTCCATGTGGACAGAGACGAAATTTTCATATTCGTCATTGGGAGTATGTGTTTCAGGTATCTCCTGAAGAGTATCGAATCTGTTTCTCTCAGTTACCATATATTTATTTCTAACATCTCTATTGGTAAGTGAGGACCAATGTGTGATTTTGACTGTTTCTTTCTTATTTCTGCATAGAATCAGGAGTATCTTTGTTGTGATAAATCTGTGATCGGAAGATACTCCTCCAAAAGAGGAGAATGCCTCACAGTTCAGAACGCTATTTATCCACTTCTTGATTATGAATATATTATCTTGTTTGGCTTTAGAGCTTTTTGGGTCGATGTAGGTCCATGGTTTTCGATCCATTTTTTAAAATTTAGTATTAAGACATGCTAGCCTGTTCACGAGTAAAAAGTTTGATGAGTTGTGTAAACAAAAGTTCCAGTTGTATTTCTTCGATGTTGAAATTATTGAAGAAAACACAAAACTTCGATTCAATGATGCTTTATTTTTATGCGAGAAAATCAGACCTTTTTTTTTACATCAAGTTGTAATTAAGTTTTGTCGTAACCTCTTAATTTTTGTGGATACAGGAGCGGAAATCGCTGAGTGATGTTCACCGCGGATTCTAGTCGTCCACTCGCTTGTCCCTCGTGGACTGTAGTAGTCAACTATTTCCTCGAGTTTTCCTTTTTGGCAACCTGCAACAAAACTACTGTCCCTAACTCCTACTCCTTACTCCTACTACCAAAAGAAATGGTTCCTTATTTTTGCCGCCCAATTTTAAATTCTTGGCGTCAGTGTGTCGATATTTTTCTATTTTTAGAACACTCGCCAATCGCCATTTCATCAATCTTAACATTGGTATTTTCGTCTTTATCTATTTGAGTATTCATGTCTCCACCGATAATTAGAACGCTGTGTTTGAGAATGTATCGAACAAGGGAAAATAACTCGTTATAGAAGATGATGATGGCCGTTTCATTGGTTGGACCTTAGCAATAGACGATTGTTATGCATGGGTTGCCATTAAATGAATCACACATCATTTTTAGTGGGACTTTCTCTACACAATTAAGTATTTAGAAAGCACGAGGACTGAGAAGCATTCCTACACCTCCTCTGACAGGATTGACCGAATTTTTCAAACGCCTACCATTATCAGATGCCCGTGGTGTAATGGTTATCGTTGTAGGAAATGGACACGGCTACACGAGTTCAAATCCTGGACAAGACTGATTGCATTTCATATAGCATTAATACCCTTGGGAAAGGTATGAATCCAATTATTCTCCCTCCAGCTATGGGTAAATAGTAGGGCAGACTGGGTTCTTCAGCTTTGGTGAGGCAACTAGTCCAGGAGAAAGAAAACTCTTAATTCAAACCTGTTAAACTCCGCTTAAAAATGACCTTGTGTCATATCCTGCCTGAGCGGAGGGGTTGGGTAAATAGGATAAGCCAGAATATATTTTATCTAAGAGTATTTAACTATTAGATTTGTGGTCTGCCTCATAGTTGAATATTGGCTGCTATTCAAATTCACATAGAAGGCGACTATTTCAAATACTGATTTTCAATTTTGGCAAGCAGGCCCATCTTCTCCATGTAAAATTGGAATATTCTTGTTATTTAAGATTATATCCAACTATTTCTCAGTGTAAACAGCAGTGACCTTGAGTCATATCCTGCCCGAGCGGAGGGGTTGGGTAAATATGTATCCATCACCATTATCATGGTATTTTATTTCTAGTTTAGGACCGGGCATTGGTATAATGGTTAGAGTGTTCTCCAATGGCCCCGGGAGACCTGGGTTCTATCCCAGGTCGAGTCATACCAAAGACTTTAAAAATGGTACTTGATGCCTCCTTGCTTAACACTCAGCATTATAAGGTACAGATCAAGGGTAAAGTGGAGAAATCCTGGGAAAGGAGTAGCGTCCTCCCCTACACCTTGGTGTAGTAGCTATCGAAAAAGGTGCCTTCGGGTTACCCTCGACTATGGTCGCCAACTTTACTTTTTTACTTATTTCTAGTTTACTATGGTAGGATCTATGTCTTTGCATGCATTTAATATTTATATTGTCTTTGGCACCAGATGCTCTTAGCTCAGATAGCGAGTTTATTATGCCTAAAAGTTATACGTCATTATGTTAACAATGTTTAGAATCTAAGTAAGTTGGGTTTGGGCTTGGTAGCCGATTTTTCGAACATTCGGGCCAGAGTTCCAACCTCGGCAGAACGCACCCATTGTTTATCTGCGTGAAGGGTAATGCAGTTTAGGCATGCGGTTTGTATTAGACTCATGGTAATCTTTAGTTGGCTGGGAGGGGGTTATTAATAGATGCCACTATTAAAGATAAATAGTAGTTTTACCAACTATCTGATCGTGGCCGTTGACATATGAGGCTATTTACCCCAGTATCTGGTAAAAGCTCATTGGTGACACAACTTTGGATTCACCAACTTAACTTCCCATCCACCATGCTACTTCTCATGGCTTTCAATAATATACGCTTGTATATTTATTTTGGGGGAGGAGAGGGTGTATTGGATTTTGAAGAGTTTTTTTCTCTGGCTTTGCAGGATCATGTTCCAGACTTTATTATTTACTCTTTAAAGCAAATATTGTAACACGAATTAGGATTTGTAAGAATAAGAGTGAATAAAAGTTCAACAATCCTTTTAATTCAATTCAAACTTTGTTGATTGATTTTAATCTTTGCTTTTACAACTAACCTTCAATTTAGTGATTGCACACACACAGATATATAGTCTATCCACCAGTTTCAAATTAGTATAGTTCCAAGTTTATGTATATATATATATATATATATATATATATATATATATATATGTATAAATATGTGTATGTATATTGATGTATATATCTTTATGTATACATAGTTACGAACAGTGATGATGTCGGAACATGTGAACGAAAGTCTTCAAATATGTTAGGGATATAAAATTCCCAGGATGAGACACCAAATATGTTATAAATATAAATTTCCGGACGGGCAGCCAAATATGCTACAGGCCAAGATGTCGGTGCATGCAAATATATCGCTCACATAGAATATTCCATCAACATCTCAGGGGATCGCTCCTAACAAATTAAAAATAAAAATGAGGGAGAAATCCACGAAGAGACGAACTGAAGACGATTTAATGGAATTATAAAACAAGGTTTTATTCGCGAAATGCGAACGAACAATAGAATAATAAAGAGGATCAAAACAATGTAAAAACAAACAACTATAACGTATATGGAATGATGTATGTGAACAAATATGTCAGCTTCAATATGTATGCAATTATAAAATTTCGAGCAGAGGAATTAGCTAACAATTCTTAGGTTTTCTATTTCAGTTCATTGTCTCATCAGAGACTTCACAGGGCATTTCATCAAATGTCTCTTTTTCTCTTTCACTTTCTGTAGTTTATAGAAAGTCCAGTCATTTCTTTTCAGAATTCATATGCATCTTGCAGTTTTCTTAAACTATCATCGTTACGATAATGATTGGTTCTAAGATTAATCTTAGGGGCTTCTTTTCTTTCTCTCCTAAGATTTTCATCCTCCTAATCTGCACGACTGCTGCTCTCCTTCAATGAATTGGTTAGATTCTTTCTTTTTCATCACCAGGGCATTTCACCATCCATCAACTTTGAATATATTTCTGGCACATGAAAATATAACATTGACACGTACCATCTTCAATTTTCAAATCATTACGTCGTTTTCTCTTTGAGTGCAGACGACCTGATCTGTGAGAGGGAAATCTTGTCTAAACCTCTCAACCTACGTTCTGATACGGGTCACATTCTACTGGCTCACCCTATCTAAGTAGTCTGTTACTATGCATGAATGGGGTGGAATGGAATCGTGTCTCGTAACAATATATATGTATATATACACAGAGTATCCATAAAATCTGAGAGCACTTTAAAAAATGTAAAACTCTATCAGTATTTGTACTCGAGAGAATCAGCAAAAACTAATCTAAAGCTTAACGTACGAGATGCCTTCAATAAGTTTCCAGACTTTTTTCGTCTGGGCATTTAAAATTGTCGTAGACTCTTGAAAATTTCCCTATGTTATTGCTATACATCTTATGAGATGACTGACCAATTTTTATGATTTCAGCTTCAAATGAACAGCTACAGCAGGAATTAGAATACACCCTACAAAAGCCTGATTGTCACAACTGGTGAATTTCAAAAATGCAATGAGGACACTTTAGAAGAACGATATGCAATAAAATTCTGTTTTAAACTTGAAAAGAATGCCACAGAAACGTATGGAAGGCTTCAGACTGCTTTCGACCATGTGGCATGAATCGAGCATCAGTTTTTGAGTGGCATAAGAGATTCAAGGAAGACAGGGAGTCTGTGAGGGATGATGAGGTGTGGGAGGAGTAAGGAAGTCAATACACCAGAGTTGATTAGCCAAATAAAGAATTTCATGGATTTCGTGTGTCTATAGAGACAATAAGCGCACAGGTTGATGTCAGTGTGGGAACTGTACACACAATTATTCGCGAGGAACTGAAGATGCGGAAGATTTGCGCGAAGTTTGTCCCAAGGATGCTCAGAGATCAGAAAGAAATACGTTGTTATGACAGCAGGGAGATGGTCGAGCTGATCAATTCAGATCCCGCAGTTCTTGATGCTCTGGTGACCTGCGATGAAAGCTGGATCTACTGCTATGACCCAGAGACCAAGAGACAGAGTTCCTAGTGGAAGCATGCTGGCCCTCTCAGACCCAAGAAGGACAGACAGAGCAAATCCACCCACAAACCTTTGATGATCCCTTTTTTTTGACAGCACTAGCATGATCTATATGCACTGGGTTCCCTCTGGACAGACAGTCAACAAGGAATACAATGTTGAGGTTTTGAGGGAGTTCAGCGGCATTTCCACCAGGACAATGCACCAAACCACAACTCCATCCTTGTCACAGACTATTTGACCAAGAGGGGCATCAAGACAGTTCAGACGTTGGTCCCTGTGACTTTTGGTTATTCCCAAAGCTCAAGGGAAAACTTAGAGGTTGTTATTTTTTCCGAATTATGTGGATTGGAAGACGTGGACCATTTTCTTGGCCTCTATGTTCATTAGATTTCTTTATAGGGACATGTGAATACAATTGTGAAGGCAACTAAACCTCATTTGTTAGAAAAACTAAAAGCTAAAATAACTAATACAATTTCAAGTATTACTGTAAATCATTTGGCAAGTGTTTTTGGTGAACTGCAAAATCCTATTAACCTTTGTATTTATAATGATTCTGGCGATGAAGAAACTTAAAAAGAATAATAAAACGATAAAAAATTATAAAGTTTTTTTCTCTAATATTCTTATGGATTCTTTCGAGCACAAATACTTAAAAAGTTATAAATCTTTTAAAGTGCACACGGACTTTGTGAACAATATATATATATATATATACACACGCCATATAAAAGCTATTGAAAAGGGAGCCTCCGGGTCGCTAACTTTACTTTTTTTTATTTGCACACACGTGTGTGTATATATATATATATATATATATATATATACTTCTAATCAAAAGTATTTGACCAGTTTCAAAGATTTTTATTTCTCATCCTAAAAGTGTTATTTTTAATGAAGCAAGTTAACACCAAAATTCATTACACGAAATACAAGTTTTTCTCAATAACTTTGACTTTCGTATATCCAGATATTTTTTGAAAAATTGATTTGAAGGCATTTTTCTTCTCTAGTACTAAACATGAATAAAAGGAGTAGCAGTGAAAGGAGTAGCACCCTCCCCTACACCTCAGTGTAGTAGCTATTGAAAAGGGAGCCTTCTGGTCACCAACTTTACGTACTTACTTACTTAGATACTACCTGTTTTACCTATGCAGAGGACAATTTGATCAGAATCCCCAGCTTGCGTGACAGCCGGCTGACTGTTCCAAACATCACTGGACAACTGAACAAATGCCGTGAAAAAAATGTGTAGACATCCACTGTGAGAAGAAGACACTGTGTGAAGCTGGCCTATATGGCAGAATAGCTGTCAAGAAACCACTGTTGAGGAAGCAAAACAATGTCAAAAGGCTCCAGTGGGCCAAGGCATACAAAGATTGGACAATAGAGCAGTGGAATAAAGTCCCTTGGACGGATAAATCAAAGTTCAAAATCATTGGCTCAAATAGGAGGGTCTTTGTGCAGTGAAAAGTTAGTGAAAGAGCTGCAACTCTCTGTATCATACCAACCATAAAGCATGGAGGAGGCTCTTTTATTGGGTGTATGTGTGGGGGGAGGGCTTTTGCCAATTGAAAATCAGGTATTTGTACCAGATGAAGTACAAATTGGATCAGACTGGCTACCACAGCATCCTGCAGCATCACGTGATCCCATATAGAAAGTGGCTTGTGGGTGAAGGATTCATACCCATCAAGATAATGACAAAAAGCATACTAGTAAACTCTGCCAGAAGTACATTAAAAGTAAAGAGAAACAGTACGTCCTTCAACTGATGTCTTAGCCGACGCAATCAGCGGACTTAAATCCCATTGAACTGGTGTGGGATTAACTTAACCGAAAAGTAAAAGCTAAACAACCCGTAAGTGCGCCTTAAATCTGGCAACTCTTTCAGGAAAGCTGGGCAGAACTATCTTCAGTCTACCTTCTGTCTTTGGGCGGGAAGAACGTTGAGAATCTGTGGAACATGGATAGTGGCGAAGGGGAGACATTATGATGAATCAAAAATTTAGGAAGTTTTTTTTTGGTTGATTTGTATCTAATGTGGCTCAGGAAGACTTATTTTGTATAATAAATAAAATCATTGTGGTACTTTTGACTGGTAGTATTCATTTACATGTATATGTACACATATATACATTTGTGAATATATATATATCAATTCGAGAAATGTCGTATACCAGGCATGCATTTCTCCTATGGAACAGCAAAGGGACGGGGAGAGAGTCTATATTGGAATCTCCGGGGACAATTGGAAACAAAGATGAAACAACCACAAACATTCATTTTCCAACCCAAGACTTAGATACCAGACTGCACTATCAAAATATTTTTGGGACCTTAAGGATCCACAAATTAAGTGGAAAATAATCAGGCACTCATCTACCGCGAATAGCTTCAACGGTAGATGTAACTTATGCTTAGATGAAAAAATTAGCATAATTAATTTCAGAAATAGAAAACTATTGTTGAACGAGAGAAATTAGCTCGTCTTTAACTGTAGACATAGAAGAAAATTTAAATTATCCTGATTGAGAACCTCTGAAACACCAGTCCCTAAATAATCGCAAGGCCAATGATAAAGATGTATTGGAAACTAATAGAGATCAGCCTAATAACAGATATCACCAAGACAAAGAAATATAAAGATAGATTAGGGCCAGATGAACGTAGAATATTAATCCAAAAATTAGGGTCTGTGATTCTGGAGTGGTTAATTCCCCATGACCATTTTTAGGGTAAATTAAAAAACACTTGACGACTATATAAAATGTCTCCACCTTACCTGGTTTAACTATCTCAGTCCTAATTGAAACAAGAGGAATATCTAGGATGGCAACAGCTGAGTTAATTAACAGACATATTAGGAGTAAATGTAAATCATGTATGAGATAGCCATTAGTTAAACGATCTTAGTCTGTTTAGAAAATCACACCTGCCAAGTAGAAGGTTAGATGGGATTGACCCGTAGACTAATTTTTCTCCTGTTTCTTAATCGTTCTAACACATAACATGTTCACCCCACTCTGCCCAAGTCTATAAAATAATTTGTAATTTGATTTCCACTTTTATTCGTATTTCATTTTTATTGTTTAATTTTAATTTTTATTTTCTAATTTTTATCTAACTTTTTTATTTTTTTAACTCCTTTATCTTCTGAAAACGAACTGTAACTCCACAGTTGTTACTCTGCGACTAGAGAGAAGCATGTAAATAGTCATCTGACGAAACGGAGAGTATAGCAATAGTATTCTCCGCCGAAATAAATTTATTATGACGACTTAACCGAGTTTGAGTCTCCATCAAATTGTACTATATATAGTATATATATATGTCTATATGAATTTGTGTATATATATATATATATATATACCCGTTTATGGGTATGTATATATGAGCATGTATGTATATATATATATATATATATATATATATGTATGTACAAATATAAGGGATTATGTGTATATATACGTGTATTCATACATATACACACACACATATATGTGTGTATATATATATATATATATGGTTGTTGTTGGTCCAAAGAAAGAATGAGGATATATTTTAAAATAGGATGGTCCACGAAGAGATTTGTATTTTTTGAATTTATTTAGTTCTTACATACGTGTTATATATATGTATGTCTCCAGCTTGTTGCTTTCATCAGAGAACATGTGTGGCACAAGGCCATTTAAATGGGGTACTCAATGAGACTTGAACTCACTCTGGAATCAAATCTCTTCGTTGACCTTCCTATTTTAAGATATATATATATATATATATATATATATATATATATGTATGTTAACATATTTGTATATATAAACATGTACATACATATGTATTCGTGTGTCTGTATTAATGCATACACACACACACACACACATATATATATATATATATATTTAGCAAAATACTTTTGTTGGATTAACAGTCAGTAATACGATAACCTTCGGTTCTTTGAATATTCGACCTTCAAAACATCTCAGTTTGCCCCCCCCCCCCACCAAGCGACTTATTCAGGCAATAACGTTTAATTTCTGTTTGACTGCTATCTTTATAAGGGTTCTCTAAGTTTTTCATCGATTTTGTCGTCAAAATCCTATTTAGGATCATTGAACAGGTTGTGGTTAGTTTTGGTTTTTTCCGAATTTTGTTTACTAAGGATTATTCTAATCATCTGGAAATGATTTATCTCTCTCTCGAGTCGATTGTAGGAAATGAATTTTAGAAACATACTGCTTGCATTTATCTTGCACACACATACACACTCACAAAGAAAACAATAAAAACTAAAAGTTTATTTAATTAAACATAATTTTAACCTTTAAAAAATTAGCAGTTCTCCTAAACGAAACGTATCTCATTGATGGAATCTGAGGAATAAGTTGTTTGTTTTCTGCTTTCGTTATTTTTCTCCGAAATAGTCAGAACTGTATCCATGCGTTTCCTTCCACTGTCATTCCTATGTACAAAAGAGCTTATTTCATGTGTTTGTTATCTTCGTACTTCTCCTACTGCTTGAATTCGGTTGTCGACTGTTATCATCCTTTTTATTTTCTTTCTCTTCGTACTCTTTCTCAGGATTACGGTTGGGTTTTTGTACACGTTAACACATAATTATGTCTTCTCCTTTTAAACCATTTTCGGGAAAAATCCTCCCGCTGATCAAATGGGTTGGTATTCCTACGATTTCTGTCTTTTCCAATTGACTGGTTTTATTCAATCAGAATTGTCCTCTAACTTTTAATTGTGTTAACGGTTCGGTTTATTTGACTTCTGCTGCTATCTTACTGCATAGCAAACGATATATATATATATATATAGAGAGAGAGAGAAAGAGATTAATAGAAGTGTGGACGGGTTCCTGTCTTGCACATGTCACAATATTTTTATATGTAAACATGCATATATGTATGTATATAAAAGTATATATCTTTATATATACGATGTATATGTACATATGTGTATTTATATATATACATATATAGATATAGATATATGTGTGTATGTGTATATATATATATATATATATATATATGTGTGTGTGTGTGTGTGTGTGTGTGTATTGTTGGCCGATTGTAGACGAGGGCGGCCCGAAGGCTCTTTTTTCATTAGCTACTACACCAAGGTGTAGGGAAAGGCACTACTCCTTTCCCTGGACTGTTTCACTTACCTTCGATCCCAACCTTTTAATGTTGAGTGTTAAGCAAGGAGGCATCAAGTAGAATTTTTTGAGTCTTTGGTATGACTCCTCGCCTTGATATTGAACCCAGATCATCGGAGTACATTCTAACTATAATGCCAATTGACCGGCCGATTGGCATAATGGTTAGTGTTTGCCAAAGTTCCAGGAGACCAGGGTTCAATCTCAGATCAGGTCATACCAAAGGCTCAAAAATGGTAAATAGCGCTCTGAACTGTGAGGCATACTCCTCTTTTGGAGGAGTATCTTCCGATCACAGATTCATCACAACAAAGATACTCCTGATTCTATGCAGAAATAAGAAAGAAACAGTCAAAATCACACATTGGTCCTCACTTACCAATAGAGATGTTAGAAATAAATATATGGTAACTGAGAGAAACAGATTCGATACTCTTCAGGAGATACCTGAAACACATACTCCCAATGACGAATATGAAAATTTCGTCTCTGTCCACATGGAAACAGCCGAGTGCATAACAACCAAACCAAGAGCCAAATGTACAGTTCCATTAGGAGACATTAACAGTTAGAGGAAAAAAACGAGATAACATCAAAACAGCATCCCTACTTAATAAAAGACACTGAATAAATGCCAATGCAGAGAAGCTTAAGAAAGTTCAGAGAGAACTAATACTGACCAAAAAGGACAACAACAATACATTCAAGGCCAAATCAATAAAATAATCAATAAAAAAAAAACTCGGTAGAAGATAGACAATCTCGAATAACATGGCAGACAATAAATGTAGTGAGCAAAAAGAAGAGAACCTCGAAAGTAAAACTAAAAGCCGTCGTCCAAGAAGAAAGAATATAGAAGTGGAAAGAACATTTCAAGAATCTGCTTGGAAACTCCCCAAAAGTCAGTGATAAATCTATCCTCCAAATTATTAATAGTCAACGAGACATCCAACTAGGACAGTTTATAGATGAAGAGCTTTATGTAGTACTGACAAAAATTCAAAGCAGAAAAGCAGCAGGCCTTGAAATATGGAAGACAAGGAAATTTTATGATTTACTTCTTCAATTTTACAATGACATATATGAACAAAATATAACAGAGAGATGGAAAAAGGCTGTATTCTCCCCTTTCCTTAGAAAGGTGACCTCAGAATCACAAAGAACTACAGAAGTTTAAGTCTTACTTCTATAGCGGCTAAGGTATATAATCCTGTGCTTCTCAATCTTATCATTGCTCCATCAGCTGTGGCTGTAGAATACACCAACTGCTTCTATGCAGAGGGGTAAGACACCCCCCCACTTAACGAGTGTCCTGTTTATGACACTAAACAGTCTGATAGTGAGGTTCCAGTGATGCTAGAGCTTTGGGGAATGTGGCGCACCTGTTCATTGCCATTGCTCCCAGGTCCACTCTGGCCCGGAGTGGTAGCACCTGATAAGGCCCTATCTATGGGTTAAATAGAACTAAACAGCATACTAATGCTAAACTGAATTGTTTGAAATAGAACTGTTTTTGACATTAAAACAATACTCACGCAAAACTGAATTGTTTGAATTAGAACTGTTTGACTAAACTGAATAGCTTGAAATAGAAATGTTTTTGACAAACTGTGTACTCATGCTAAACTGAATTGTTTGAAATAGAACTATTTGTATAAAAATGGATTTGGCATTAAATAACCTACATTTCTCCAATGCATTTGATTCCATACACAGAGAAAAGATGGAGCAAATACGACAAGCATATAGCCTCCTCAAAAAACTGTTACCACTATAATGATGCCTTATAAAAACATGAAAGCAGAGGTTTGCTCACTGGATGAAGACATTGACTTCTTTGAAATTGCTGTTGGAGTTTTGCAAAGAGATACATTAGCATCATATTTGTTTATTATCTACCTCGATTAAATACTTTGAACATAGATCTAATAAAAAAAATGGCTTTATGCTAAAAAAGGCCAGAAGTATCCCACAGAAACTCGAACAGATGCGGACAATGCAAACGATATAGCATTTCTCGCAAATGCACCAACTCAAGCTGAATCTTAACTGAATAGCCTAGAGCAGGTAGCAGGAGGCATTGGTCTCCACATGAATGTAAATAAAAGTTTTAAAGGGAAGGAGCCATCTTCACTTTAAGTGATGAACATCTGAGAATTGTAGACAAGTTAACTATCTCAGTTGCAGTGTCCCATCAACTGAAATTGATGTTAATATATGCTTGGCGAAGGCACGGACTACTATCAATAGAATACCGATAATATGGAAGTTCGATAAAAGAAAGGGGGATTTTTTCCAAGCAGTGGCTGTGTCAATACTACTGTATGGATGCACTACTTGGGCGCTGACAAAACGCATAGAAAAACAGCTAGACAGGAAGTGTACGAGAATACTACGAGGTACAATGAACAAATCCTGGAAGCAACACCCACAAAATAGCAACTGTACGGCCACTTACCTCCCATCTCAAAAGCAATCCAAGCAAGATGAACAAGACATGTCAGACACTGCTGGAGAAGCAAGGACGAAATCATAAGTGACGTTCTTCTATGAACCTCTACACATAGATGTGGCAGTGTTGGCTGACTAGCCAGAAAGTTATTTACATCAGCTTTGTGCAGATTCACAATGTAATTTAGAAGACTTACAGTGAGCAATGGACGATAGGGATGGATGGAGAGAGAGAATCAGAGTGATTTGATGATAATAATGATGATGATAATATATATATATATACATATGAATGCGTATATATGTATATATATATATATGAATGTGTGTGTGTGTGTATATATGTATGAATGTGTGTATGTATATGTATCAATGTGTATATACGTAAATATATTTACGTATGTGTATATATATATATATATACACACACATCTGTATATATGCATGAATATAAGAATATGCATATACATATATATTTATATATATATACACTCATGAATATTTATCCATATATATATATATATATATATACATAAGCACATACACACATATATTTAAATGCATTACATGTACACACATCTGGCCTTGAATACATTGTTGTTTTTTTTTTTGGTATGTGTTACATCATTCTAAATTCTGCATGTGAGCATTTGTTGTGCTTTGTTTATCATATAGGAATCTTTCTTTGTAAGTTACCTCCCTTTTTACTCAAGAAATCTCTACCTTTGGCACTTGATTATATTTGTATGCTGCTGTTTGCATGTAGCCAGTGACAAAGTTTTCTTCTTTTTTGTCATTCAGAGTATTTATATATGTAACATACTCATGATACATATATGTGAAATAGACATAGAATGTTCCTAACTCATATATAGATAATAGGAATCCCGAAACACAAAAAACACCTACGACTTCTTAGTTCAGGTACGAAACTTTTTATCACCTTTGAGTTAAAGGTAATTCGACATAAGGAGAGAGAGGCACAATCTTTCTAGGCTGACTTTTCCATCTGCACCCCCCCACGCCCGCCGCCGCAAACTACTGGTCTGATCTCGGCGAGCTCCGAAAGTCAACCGTCTTCTTCGGACGCTAAAACTCAGCTCTGCTTTTTCTCAAATCTCAGCCCACGCTTCTGGTGCGTGACGTCACCCAAATACCCTGGTCTCAATTCCTATCTAGGATTTTTATTTTGACATCTCTGAATGACGTGTGAACATCTGCGTTAATGTTGCACCTAACTAAGCGAAAGGTTCTCAGCCTAACTAAACCGAAAGGCAAGATATATAAAACGAAATCCCTTGGCAATTATATTACAGACCAGGGTTCAATCCCAGGTCACGTCATACCAAAGACTTTAAAAATGGTACTTAATACCTCTTTGCTTAACACTCAGCAATATAAGGTATGTATCTAGAGTAAAGTGGAGCAATCCAGGGAAAGGAGTAGCGCCTCCGCCTATATCTTGGTGTAGTAGCTATTGGAAAAGGAGCCTTCTGGTCGCCGTCGACAATGGTTGCCAACTTTACTTACTTAAATCTATGCATATATTTATGCATATACACACACACACACACATATATATATATCTAAGAAATATATATATAAATGTATATATGTAGATATATACATATACACGTGTGTGTGTCTGTGTGTGTATATATATATATATATATATATATATATATACTTAGACATGTTTTTATGTGTGTGTGTGTATATATATATATATATATATATATATATATATAAGTTTATATAAATGGTTTTACTCTAAAAAAAAGCAAGAAGCAGACAATACCCTGTAGAAACTATAATGGATGCAGACTACGAAGATGACAAAGCACTTCTTGCAAATACACCGACCCAAGCCGAATCTTTGCTGCATAGTCTGGAGCAGGCAGCTGGTGGCATTGACCTCCATGTGAATGTAGACAATGCAGAGTTGATGTAAGTTCATCAACCAACTCTGGCTTGCAGGTTTAGGGATCCATAAGAGAGTCTCACTCATGTGGTTGTCCTTGCTAGTTTGTCTTACTTAGATGCTTTTTGAGATGGGAGTTTAGCTGCTGTTCTGTGGGGTGCTTCTTTCAGGACATTTTCAAGACAGCACTTGGCATTCTTGTGGAATTCCCATCAAGATTTTTCACCATAAATTTAGGGTTCATATACTGCTGCATCCATACTGTAGTATTGACACAATGACTGCTTGGAAAAAAATCTCATTTTATTTTAGCAGCTTGATCAGACTTCAATATGATCAATAACCTTTCAATAGCTGTCCAAGCTTTTGCTAGGCATATGTTGACATCACTTTCAGTAGATGAGATATTGCTGCCAAGGTATGTGAACTTGTCTACTAATTTTAGAAGCCTGCCATATAGAGTGAAGATGGATCCTTCTCATTTAGAACACATGCTCTCAGTTTTACTTGCATCTACATGGAGACCAATGCCTCCTGCTGTTTGCTCTAGGCTATGCAGTAGGGATTCGGCTTGGGCAGGTGTATTTGCAAGAAACACTATATAATGTGCATTTTCTGTCTCCATTATAGTTTCTGTAGGATATCTTCTACTTGAATTTTTTTTTTTTTACATCTATCGACATTTGAAGTACATAGTCTATACAGATAACAAACAAATATAGTGTTAATTAATCTCCTTGCAAAACTCCAGAAACAATGTATCACCATCAGATGAGCCCATACTCCTTTGATGGTATAACAAATTGTCAGAATCTGTGAATTTGTGGATTGATTTCTCAGAAAGCTATTCTGATTCTTCTAACGAATTTTCTCGATTTCAGATTTGATCTGGTTGAGATGTAGAGAATTTCAAACCTCAGCACTTATATCAGAAGGAGTTATACTTCTGTCATTTTCAGTGATTCTGAGGTCATCTATTTTGGGGATGGGGACGGTGTAGCCTTTTGTTTAGTTCTTTATTGTATTTTTCATAGACAGCATTGCATAATCAATGAAGTATGTCATCAGAGTTCATTGTTTTCCATACTTCTGGAGGTATTTCATTGAGGTCGGTGGATTTTCTGGTTTTAATCTTATTTAATAAACCATTAAGTTCTTCCTGTGTAAACTGATCTAATTTGATGTCAAGTTGGCTATAAAAAATTTCTGTGATAGTGGAGTTTCCAAGCAGATACTTAAAATGTTCTTTCCACTTCTGTATTCTTTCTTCTTGGCTGGCAGTTTTTAGTTTTGCTTCCTTCTGCTTAATTCATTTACAGTCTGCTAAGCTATTCATGATTTTCTATTTTCAACTGATTTTCTGTTTTTATTAATTCATGATTTTACATATTTATATGTATTTCTTAGTGTGTGTATATATAGATATATATACATGCATATAAATATGTATGTACACATACATGTGTATATATATATATATATATATATATATTTACCAACACCATTGCAAATATATGCATATATCATAATCATGTCGTGCCACTAGCACAGATATCCCTGACCCTCTCTCGCCACTTCTCCCTATCGTTCATCGCCTCCGGCAGGTCTTCAGAGCTTCATCCCATATCCTCACATAGCTGCTGTATGTATGTTCGTGCTGGTCATCCTGCTTTTGCTCGGCCATATGTGGGGGTCCATAGGAATACATCACTTATGAGCTCGTATACATACTTGTTTGGACATATATACACACACACACATATATATACGAATGTATATAGATATGTAGATGTACATTTGCATAAACGTGAATATATATATGTGCACATGTATTTATGTGGAAGTGGAAGTGTGTGTGTGTGTATATATATATATATATATATACACACACACACACATACATGTAAATATAAACATAGATATATATTCGTATATATGTATATACATCTTTGTTTTAACACATATATACATATAAATTTTTTTTTTTGGATACCCTTGTTTTTCACTTTTTCTTTATATTGTTGGATTCACTTCAATTATTTCATTCCATAAACATACTTATATATATATATATATATAAATGTACATATCTGTAAATATATGCTTCAGTATATATATATATATATATATAGTTGCATGCATACATACATATGCATATATATAATCATATGTATGTGCGCATATATATATATATGTATATATACACACACATGCTTATATATATATATATATATATATATATATAAATTAATTTCCTATAATTCCAACCGGCAATAAAATAAAAAAAAAACGGAAGTGGGCTAAATGAAGAGAAAACTCTTCACCCCTCTTCTATCCCCTCCCACCCTTCTTTCCTGTATCTATTCTGAATTATTTTATCCATAAGATCTGAAGAAGTCCTGTTAATTTTTTTTTTTCATGTTTTTGATTTATATCAAAAACACATAACAGGCTGGAAATAAATTTATAATCCTAATGTGACCGGTTTGGTTTTTTTCTTAAAGAAAGGTATATATATTTATATATGAAAATCTTGTGGTACGTACAGAATCTAAATATTGCTTTAAAAAGGTGAGTTCAAGGTGTTAAGAATGTTTTTAAAATCATAAAAAAATGATTCAAAAACCTTTAAAAAAAAAAAGGGAGTCTTTCTTTCAGTCAGTTCTCTTCAAAGAGTTGTCAGTGACAATCGATTTTGACAAGAGGAAGTAAGCATGGGATGGTGAGCAAAGAAATCCAGGAGGGGTGAAGAAAAACACATTGACAAAAAATTTGTTTTAAATTACTGTAAGCCAACAGAGTATGTAGTGGAACTTGTGTTTTCTTCTGATGGTCCAAGAAGGTTGTTAAGAAGCAGTGGAGTATAGGAATGCTTTTGGATACATCATTCTGGTTTGTGTATTTTTTATAAATGATACTTCCAGAATAGATAGATGCAGTTCATTTTGTATATGCATGTGCAGGTCTGATTGGCCAATATATATATATATACACACACACATCTCAGTACATATACACACATACCTATAGATGTAATTACATGTACATACATGGAAATGTATATATACAAACACACACATATATATATATATACATATATAAAAGCATATATTTATATACATTTGCTTATATATATATATATATACACACACACACATATCCATGTATATATATAGACATACAAATATATACAGAGGTATATATATATATATATATACTCATGTACATATACATGTATACACATAAATATATATGTGTGTGCGTGTGTGTTTACATATATATATATATATATGTACAGACATACTTGTGTATATGCATACATACATACATATACTATAAATGTGTCTATACATATAGAAATAAAATCGTATGTACATATACACATCTATACACACACACACACACACACACACACATACATATATATACATATATATATATATATATATATATATATACACATACATATGTGTATAGATGTGTGCATGTATAGATATTATTACACATATATGTACATTATATCCACTGTATACATGTGTGTGTATATATATATATATATATTTATACACACATATATGTACATTATATCCACTGTGTACATGTGTGTGTATATATATATATATACACACACACACACATACGTACATTATATACACAGTATATATATTTATATATAAAAACATATACACATACGTATCCATATATGTATATATCTATATAATGCAATTAGAAAAAACTCAAACCTGTTTAAATTGTAATTATAAATTTTTTTCAGCAAAGAATATCATTAAACTCTTTGTCTCATCAGATGACTTTACACGTGTATGTGAGTTTTATAATATAAACCTGGATAGGGAATATATAACAAAAGCCATAAATCAAGAACTCCCACAGATTTATATGAAAGTCCTCATATATTCTATGCGCGAATAATCCACACTTAATGTCTTCAGATGCTGGTTGGATATTACTGATATATATACACACTTACAAACATATCATTTATTTGTCCTAACTGGTCTTCTAGACAGCATCTTATGTCTTAACTGAGCTGCTTCCCTGTGGTTAGTGACCAAGTTTTCATATTCGTCATTTGGAGTATATCTTAAAGAGTAATTTGTTTCCCATCATATATTTATTGATAAGTGAGGACCAGTTGAATTGTGTAAATTTGATAATTAGTAACACACTAAGAGTAAACTTAAATTTTTTACAATTTACTGAAATTTGGGAAATTTTGAATTGTCTTAAGAGCTAAAATTTAAAAATTTAAATGAAAAAAGGGTTATGCATACTTATAGTAAGTTAAAACTTAAACCAGTTAAAACTTGGAAGTATATAGTAGCTTTCGGCTCATTATCCAAGTGGGTAAAGTGTTTACCAATGGTCCAGGAGACCTGGGTTTAATCCCAGGTCACGTCATACCAAAGACTTTAAAAATGGTACTTGATGCCTCCATGCTTAGAACTCAGCAATATAAGGTATGTATCAAGGGTAAAGTGGAGCAATACCGGGAAAGGAGCAGCGTTCTCCCCTACACCCCGGTGTAGTAGCTATTGAAAAGGAAGCCTTCTGGTTGCCAACTTTACTTACTTACAGGAGTCCCATTGTTAAGAACGGGAATAAAGAACATCTTTAAGGATTTAGAAATAAAAGAAATTCTACCTGATAAAAAAGATTTCATTCACATGAGAAAACATCAAAATACTTTCCCAGAATAATTTTGTCGATGTATAGTGACAGAAAAAGATAATACTACATGTAACTGATCAACCTATGAGGGTGTATTTGGACTTTAAACTTAAAAAGAAAACTTTTGGTTTTGGGGGGTTTTTTTCACACCTCTATAATCACTCAGATATCCTGCCCCAGCTTATCACAAGTCTCTGAGGGAGGAACATATTTTGCTAGCTACACAAGCATTATAACAATGGGAGCTTTACCAGATACTGTGCTGAAGAACCTCAGTGGTCAAGGGTCAGGATTAAATAATTCAGTAAGGAAACCTCGACTACTCATCTTTAAGGGTGGCATCTATTGATGAGAAAATAAAAACAGCTTATGAAAGATTACCATGACTAATGCAAATTGTACATCCAAACTGCATCACCCTTCACACGGGTAAACAAGAAGGTTGTTCTGCTGAAGTTGGAGCTCTGGTTTCAATGTTCAAAAATTAGTTACACAGTCCAAACCCAACTTATTTAGATGCAAAAATATTGTTTACATAGTGACATTTAACATTAAGACTTTAAACACAATAAACCAGTTCCTTGAGCTGACAGCATTTGCAGCTGAGGACAATGAAGACATTATATGCATACAAAAACAGATTTTACCATAGTGAACAAGACTTAAAATACCACAATACCAGTAATAGATGAACATTTGTCTTGGCATCAGTGTGGAAAAACTCCAGCTATAGGAGGCGTAGGAATGCTTCTCAGCCCTTGGGCCTTAAAATCACTAAAAAGCATAGAGGAAAACCAACCGAGAATTGTGTGTGCTATATTTGATGGCAACTCCCACACAACGATCATCTCTTACAACAGTCCCACCAATAATGAAACAGATATATCACCAGCTTCTATTGCTATGCATATTCCCTAACAAAATGTATTAAACATCAGACTTGAATACACAAATAGGCAAACACAACCTGCAAAAAATGGTGAATATCTAACATATTTTTCACTTGAGAAGTTTTTCACTTAGCACTACTAGATTATATATCCATAAAAACAATATATAAAGAACTCTCTAAACCATGAGGAATATTCCTCTTTTGAAGTAGAATCTTTCAATTACAGAATAGTCATGGCAAGGATATACTAAAATCTCCATAGAAATAAGCAGCAACACACACACATATAAAGTTGGTGACCATAGTCGAGGGTGACCTGAAGGCTCTCTTTTCAATAGCTACAAGAGCAAGCTGTAGGAGAGGACGCTACTCCTTTCTCTGGATCACTCCACTTTATCCTTGATACGTACCTTATATTGCTGAGTGTTAAGCAAAGAGGTATCAAGTACCATTTTTTGAGTCTTTGGTATGACGTGACCTGGGATTGAACCCAGGTCTCCCGGGCTATTGGCGAACACTCTACCCACTTGGCCAATGAGCCGGTGTATATATATATATATATATATAAACCAGCAATATAAAACCTAAAACAATCAATCTATAAACATACAAATCAGACACAAATCAAATTGATTCATTAAAACTAAGTCTAAAATTTTGCTTGACAACAAAAAGCAATTTAAAATTAGAAAGAGACCTTACGGAAATTTGAAAGAAAAGTCAGATTGATGCAGAAATGTAAAAACAAAGAAAATGCAGATGACTCCCAAGTAAAAAATCTAAATTCTTCTTGAACAAAGGCAATAACAATAAGTAAAACACATTCTTCAAAAAGTTCCGGAATATTAATCTAAAACAAAAAAAAAAAACTACACAAAACAACCTGTCACCAAACCCCCCCCCAAAAAAACCCCAAACCTTAAAAAAATAGACAGGAAAACAAACACATAATTAGAAAAGAAACAGACAAGTGAAGCATCATTGTCATTTTAAGTAAAATATATTACAGAAGAAAAAATCCAAAAAGATTTTAAGCGATGAAACCAACTGTAATTTAATACAAACATAAACAATAATATGATATGAAAAATTACAAAATACATGATGAAAGATTAATTAAAAAAGAAAAGGACTTTTTAACTGACAACATCCCCAAAACTAGCAACTTTTATGGATTATCAAAAATTCTCAAGTCTACGGAAATAAAAATAGCCATGAAAACACAAAAATCTGAATAGATAGATATTTCAAACCTCAGTAACCTCAAATTTAGACCTTTCATAACAGGCTGATTAAACCCCACCAACAGACTTAGTAAACTAATAGATATTCTATTTTAACTATTTTTATATAAGATGATATCCACTTTTTAAACTCCAGTGAGTAGATTGTTTGCCAACGGTCCAGGAGACCAGGGTTGAATCCCAGGTCACGTCATACCAAAGACTTTAAAAATAGTCCTTGATACATCCTTGCTCAACACTCAGCAATATAAGGTATGTATCAAGGATGAAATGGAGCAATCCAGAGAAAGGAGTAGCACCCTCCCCTACACCTCAGTGTAGTAGCTATTGAAAAGGGAGCCTTCTGGTTGCCCTTGACTATGGTCGCCAACTTTACTTACACTCATGGTTGCATTTGATATTACAAACCTATACAGCAATATCTGCCATAAGTTAGGAAAACAAGCCATCTCATTTTGGATAAAAAAAAAAAAATACCCCAAAACATTACACACAAGATTTAACAAAAAATTTATCACAGATGGTATAGAACTAAGCCTGAACAATAATTCTTTCCACTTTGATAACATAAATTACATTTAAACCCTAGGAATGTCTATGGGAATTGAAATGGCACCAAGATATGCGACCTTAAGCTTAGCATTTCCAAGAGGAAAATCTGTATAAAATCATAGGTAAAAAAAAAAAACCAGCAACAATATGGAAACAGAATTTATTGAATCATGGAAAAGATACCTAAACGACTATTTCATATTTTGGAAATGCAAATGGAGCAACATTAACAATTTACACAATTTACTCCAAAATCTACACCCTAAAATAAAATTCACCACAGAACACAACTTTAAAGAATGACCATTTTTAGACAGCCAACAATACCTCCATTCCCAAAGTTATCATGGCAAAATTTTGTAACATAGCCATGATACGGATATGTGAAATGTACATAGAATGTTCTTATGCGTATAGGAATCTGGAAACACTTGACGACTTTCTTAGTTCAGGTACAAAACTTTTATTTAACTTTTTGAGTTTAAGGTTTTCCGACTTAGGAGAGAGAGAGACACAATTTCTTACTATGCTGACTGTTCGTACATCATCAGCTTTTAACTCACTGACTCAACCAACATGCGTGCGCACCCCGCAGTTCATAACTGGACTGGCCTCACCCAGGTCCGAAGAATCAACTTGCTTTGTCCAAGTCCAAATTTCAACTAACTGCTTTTTTTCAAATCCCAAAATCCTCAGCCCATCGCTCCCGGGCATGTCACCATTCACATCCCCACCCCATTTCCTATCTGGGGTTTTTATTGTGACATCTGTGATTGTCACATCCTCCCTGCACTCAATGTGTGCACCTAACTAAGCCAAAAGGTTCTCAGCCTAACTAAACCGAAAGATAAGATATACAAAGCGAAAATTGATAATATAAAAAAAATCCTTCTGCAATTATATAACAAATTGCATAAAATTCATCCTTTACTCCTTAAAAGGTAGAATATGCACTATGATTATGAATAAAAACTTCTAATAAATTCTCCTGGAAGAATTACATGTAACTCTCCACCAAAGGGGATATCCTGTAGCACTAATAAATAAGGGATTTGAATTGGCAGAAAAAATAGTGTTAAAAGAACTACAAAACCCCTGAAAACGTGGCAATGAAGAACACTTAGCATACGTCTCATCATACAACAAAAACAACCCAGAACTATTCACAGAAATAAATTTAGAACAACTTAAAAACAACGATAGAATTAAAAACATACTAGACACAATAAAAATCATTAAAAGCAAATGAGAATAAAAAACTTAAAAAACACACTCACCTCATCTAAATTTGGAGAACACACAATGTATGGAATCTCAAAATGCAAAAATAAAAGTTGTGGAGTTTGTAATATAATCTAAAAAGAAAATATCTATACCTTAAAAAAATAAACCCCAAAACATTAATAATGAATAGAAATCTCAACTACAATTCACAAAACAGTCTACATAATTAAATGAAGCAACTGTAAAAAATTATAAATAGCGTTGACTTAGGCTCTGAAAAATAAAGTCTCTTTACATAAGAGCAACATTAAATTAGCAGAAAATAGAAAACTCCATGTATCAAAATACCTTTATAAATAATGCCAGTATACCATACTTATGACCACATATTGCATCAAATAAAAGGAAAAACTTCATAGATAAATGTAAATCTACAATACACAGAGACTACCTTTATACACACGCACACAAACAGAAGTGAACTTAATGAACATACTCATCCACATTCAACTTTGGGAGAAAAGAAAAACAACAACCCTGAAAATATTTGTATACATGAGTGTATATACACGAATGTACACACACAAAGTATGTACTTGTGTAGACATACACATCCAAAAATTTGTTAAAATCAACATATATATATATATATATATACCTCCACATATAAATATATATATATATATATATGGATTTACATACATCCACAAATACATTTAAATTCACATATACATGCATATACATATTTTTTTAGATGTATACATAAATATATACACATATGTATGTATGGATACATACTTTTTTTTATATATATATATATATATATATATATACACACACACCACACCTTATGTTGGTAATTCATTTCAGGAGAGGTGACTTAAGTTGAAAAACAACTTAATTTCAATGTCACAACGTTAAACCACAAATAACCATTCCCAGTTCTGTATTTTATTTGTAAATGCATTTTTAATAATTTATAGTCAATAAGAATCTATTTTAAGCTTACAAGGAAATTTTAGTTTTTAATATAGAATCAAAAAAAGTCATCTAAATTAATGAATACATGTACATACATACTTTTAAAAGGAGATGTTTACAATTTGGCGATTTTTACAGTACATCGTGCTCTCTTTATTTGTGAATATGGTTTATAAAATTATAAAATGAAATGATTTTTTAAGGTCAAATAACAACACAGTTATTAAAATTATTTTGCAATAGGAGAAAATAAACAAATTTGTTAAATTCACCAATATTTACATTGTTCAGATGGCTGGGGCTGTAGAATATACCAACTGCTTCTCTGCAGAGGGATAAGACCCCCCCCCCATGACCACCACCAACAGCACAATGAGTGTTCTGGGTATGAAACTAAACAATCTGATGATGAGGTTCCAGTGATGCAGGGGCTTTGGGGAATGCAGAGCCCCACTTCACCGCAATCACTCCCAGATCTACTCTGGCTTAGAATGATAACACCTATCTATGGGTTTAATAGAACTAACGGCATACTGAATTGTTTGAAGTAGAACTGTTTGACTAAACTGAATAGCTTGAAATAGAAATGTCTTTGACGATTAAACTGTGTACTTACGCTAAACTGAATTGTTTGAAATGGAACTGTTTTTGACATTGAAACTGTACTTACGCTAAACTGAATTGTTTAATATAGAACTGTTTTAACATTTAACTGAAGAAAATAGAAAAACAAAGTATTCCAAATGAAATGAATTTATTTGGATGAAAAGTCAAAATGTTAAAACATTCATCAAAACTTTATGACAGAGAAAAATTGTTGCTTGAACAACGATGGATGTTTTTCTTAAAAAAAAATATTTTTGTACATTTGTTTTTATTTTGAAAGGAAACTGAATTTTTATTTCTTTATATATATATATATATATATATATATATATGTATGGTCATATGTGTGCATGTATACCTGTAGATATGGAAATATGTACCTATATGTATTTTTAGATACGTATGTGTGTTTGAGCTCTGTAGCTGATTTTTCAAACACTGAGGCCAGGGCTCCAACCTCAGCAGAATGCACCCCTTTTTACCTGTGCAAAGAGCGATGCAGTTTGGACAGGTGGTTTGGGTAGATTTGGGGGCATTTGCTATGGTAGTTAAGTAAAGAGGAATTTTGACGGGTTGATTTTTTGTATGGGGGAATTTATCGTTATTGCTGATTTTTTGTATGGGGGAATTTATCGTTATTGCTGATCTTAGTTAGTTCATCTAAGAAGAGGATTTTTTGTTAGTGATTGAGGTCAGTAGTTTAGTATGGAATTTTTTTCAAGTGTTTTAGTTTGTAAATTTCATCCTAGGATCGTGTGGCGATAAAGATATCGGCATTGTCACAAACATATATTTTGTTTTTTTTTTATGATGGTGTTACATATTTTGTTTTCTATGTGGGATATATAGAATCCAGCTATAGTGGGTCCAAGAGGAGAACATATTGAGATGCCATCAATTTGTATATTTTACCAGAGGAACCATAAAATGAAACTTATTTTATGGAAGCATGAAGGATATTTTTCAAGAATATTTGGTTTTATGGTGGGAGGAGGAATGGAGGAGTGATTGTAGACATTTTCAATTATTATTTTGATTTTTTTTTTAGGACAGGAACATTGTGAATAGGTTTTTTGATATCAAGTGATGCCGTAATACATTTGTTGCGGGGGGTGGGGGGAAGCTTAGGATTTGTATGAAGTTGTAAGTTTAATGCTCTACTTGTTTTGGATATATGGTTGAATTATATTATTTATGGTTTTTCATTTTTGGTTTGTAGGGGTAGTTTGAATTCCGATATACGAAAAGAAACAAGAAAACATGAATATCTCAATATGAAGATTATTAGGAAAAAATATTCAGTGGTCTAAAATGAAAGCCTGTTTGAACAATGTGCATATATACATATAGATACATATATCCTTCCATATATATATATATATATATACACACACACATATTGATATACATACATATGGATACAAATATATATATGTATATGCATACACCTGTGTATGTATATATATATATATATATATATATATATACACACACACACACACATTAATATACATAGGGATACAAATATATATATGTATATGCATACATCTATCTATCTCTATATATATATATATATATACATATGTGTATGTGATTATATATATATATATATACACACACACACATATAAGTATATATATATATATATATATATAACCAGCATGGAATTCCCTAACTCATGCCAATAACATGTTAAATAATCCCAAGGTAGCCCTGATTTGTAATAAAAGTAACTAAGTAAGCTGAATGGACATCCTTTTCAATTCTCTAATAAAGTGATGATTTCTCTGATATAATAGGAATGTGATAATTTATCTATTTGTTATATTCATAATTTATATTAATTGCTATAACATATTTTACTTTGAAAATACCTAATTTACATAAGATTAAAAATTTTGCCAAATTTAACATCTACCTAGATGATTCATTTATTTTTGATTTATATATATGTATTATTTGGTCCTGTCAACCTGGAGTCAGGAATAATTCTGTCAGGACAAAAAAATCATTCAACTATGAACATTTAAATTTTCCTGGTAAAGAACTCAGTGTAACTGACATCACAGAGCAATAATTTCTTTAAGAAAAACAAAAACCGGTCACATTAGGATTATAAATTTATTTCCATCCTGTTATGGGTATTGATAAGAATCAATAACACCAAAAATAACAGGACTTCTTCAGATCTAATGGATAAAATAATTCAGAATAGACGCAGGAAGGAAGGGTGGGAGGAGGTAGAAAGGGGGTGAAGAGCTTCCTCCCCATTTCGCACACTTCCGGTTTTTTGGTTAATTTTTAAATTCTAAATACATTTCAACTTAAAACTCCAGATTTAATTATAATTTAGGGAAGTACAATATTCCTTAATAACCTTACGTAAAGATACAGTAATACTTATCTTAAATTATATTCAAAATTTAGAATTAAAATTTTAAATTCAAAATTTATATTCGTGCCAATTAATTCAGTTACTCTTCCATTGAAAAGTACGTACACATCACATGGTATCTTTTTATTTTATTTTATTCATTTCACCTCAAATCTCAAATTAATCCTATGTTTTGCTTAATTAAACATTATCTATGATAATTTGTCAAGAGTTTAAATTTATTTCAATCTCTACATCTATCTATTAATTCACATCGCTGATTTAATAATTTTTCAGGGTCTGGGTATATCATTATTTGTATTTTTTCTTCTAGGCACAGATTACATCAACACACACATATATATATATGTTTATAATTATTCTCCCTCCAGCTATGGGTAAATAGTAGGATAGACTAGGTTCTTCAGCCTTGGTTAGGCAACTAGTCTAGGAGAAGGAAAACTGAATTAAAACCTGTTAAACTCCGCTTAAAAATTGACCTTGTGTCATATCCTGCCCGAGCGGAGGGGTTGGTAAATAGGATATATATAATGTTTATACATAACTATCACATATCTGTCTTGTTTATTTTCTCTTTAAAACAATAACTAGAAATATTTTCCTCTGAAGATTCGTTTACACTTGGATAACATGAAACTAATATTTTGAGTATTTTCTATCATCAATATTTTTCTAATAAATAATCTCTGAAGCCATTGTGTTTCAGTAGTAACAATTGTTCATATCTGATGTTTCAGAAGGTGTGAAAGATTCTAATTAGCAGTTCATATCTTTGTGATATCAAGAATGTATGATTAGAATAATGAAATAAGTTTTGTTCACACGGAATAATAATTCAAAATCTAGCAATGATATCTGGTTGTGGTGACACTCATAGACACAGAGTCAACAATGCTTGATGCCAGTCAGTTTCTCACTTGATGGGATCATCAGACCAAGTGCCACTGACTCTGTACCTACACTATTCTAATTTTGATATATCTGTTCCATCACCAACAATGAGGCATTCTTTATTAATGAATACAGCCAACTAGACACATCACAAATGGTGTACAAATAGGTGACATATTCTTTCAGATATAATATTTACAGTATTATTCAATCTAACTCAAGCAAAATTAATATTTTTAAAAAGGTTTTTTTTTTAAAAAACTGTATGAAAAGAAATAAATGATTAAATTCGAGAAAATAAGAAAAATATAAACAAACCCCAAAAACCCTTATCTAAATTTATCTTGAGTCATTAAAATTGACATGGAAAAGAGTATTTAATTTTATAACATAATTTTGAAATGATTGCATCCGGTTGGTAACTTGAGCTATCAGAAACTAATTGTTAATCAAAACCTGCTGATTAGGAATTTGTTCCCCATTGCACTAAGCAGAGGTCAGGGCGTATCTTGGTCTATGCAACTTTATTCTGTACACATTTTTCTTTTTTAAGTAGAGGAATTGATATTGTGAATTGAATTACCACGACCAGAAAATCCGATGAACACCTACGCACGATATATGGGAACACTGAACAACTGTTTTGACCTTATTAGGTCTCATCAGCAGTATATACCGTAATTTCCACCACGGGAGATTGAACTAGCGACCACAGATTGCAGTGCCAAAACTCTACAACTGAGCCACCCGTTCATATCGCACGCATGTGACCCCTAAATTAACTAGTCATGGTAATTGCGCGGCCAATTAACCTAAATGTGTCTTGTAAGTTACATCTGTACTCTTTCCAGAGGACACGGTCACCCCCACCAACTTTAGTCTGTACAACAGGTAATTTCTAGATAACTCATCATAAATTTCCTCCTAAAGTTAGGTGGGTCAAATTCAGGGTAGATAGACTGTCTCACTCTTTAAAAAATAATTACCATTCAACATTTATATATTCAAAATAAATTCAACAAGTTAGATAATAAAAACGAATTATCATTTATGAGTATTCAAATCTAGAGGCCATCATTCTCAAAGCTCTAAGAAAGTGATGATTTCTTTTACAGATAGAATCAAAAAATGACAATTTATTTTAAACTCTGCTTACAAAAACACCTCAACCTGTCCCCATTCACCAAATGCAAATATGACGACGCCCATTTTCATCAATGCACAATTTTTGAATATTCATCAACAAACCTCAAAATCATTGGGACTTGGAACGTTTGACAAAATAACTTGAAGCAATAAACAATTTTCAATGAATTGAACTTCTCATCAAAATATGAAGGGGCATTTAATGTAATAGTTGTTGTTGTTGGGAATGTAATTGGTAACCTGAGTTTGAACTTGCA
Organism: Sepioteuthis lessoniana; assembly: GCA_963585895.1. NCBI lineage: Eukaryota > Metazoa > Mollusca > Cephalopoda > Myopsida > Loliginidae > Sepioteuthis > Sepioteuthis lessoniana. The sequence goes on along the minus strand of OY757913.1, from coordinate 117,286,037 downwards.
GGATGAATCATATTGAGTGCAAAGGAGATTGGCTAGAAAAAAAAAATAATGTTTCATTTATAGTTCATTTCTGTCTTAGTAAACACAGCTTTTTACAATTGTCAATTAGATACTTATTGGCTATAAAAAGAAAATGTCTGTTGAAACTAATTGGTATGGAATAATTGATAGGACCTTTTTTCTCAGTTATATAGACAAATGTTACAAACACAAATGCGCGCGCACACACACACACACCTCAATATGCACACACATACACCTCTTTATATACATGCACAATCATACTACTGTATATGTACACACACACACATGCACACAAAATTATACCGTTATATACACATGCACACCAACATCCTGATGATAGATACACCACACTTCAACTATATAAAGAATTTTTTTTTCTACTTTATTAAAACGAGCTTAAAAAAACTGTCTTTGAATTAACATTCTAATAACAAAAATTTATATAATGATTAATTACAAATAGATAAATAAAGAAAATTACTCTATAATTAGCATTTAATTGTACTGGCTTATACGAATTTTCAAAACTATCACCTGTCTGGTGCAAGTGAACTTCAGCAAGAGATAATAATAATTCTATTTAGCTAACGTCTTACCATTTTTTTCATGTTGCATTGGAATGATGCTATTTAGGATAGAAAATCAAATCTACTATGGGTTGAAAACTCTATCTGATGTAACATGAAGTGAGCATAAAAAGCTCTCTGAGTAAACTTTCAACAGCAAAAACACAATGTGCACCAGTCCAAGCCATCATTGTAACTGATTGTATCAGGAAAAAAAAACAATGGTCAAATATTTGCTAAATGAAGCTCCTATTGTCACTTGCACCAGACAGGTGACAATTTAAAATGTGGGAAATATTTTTACTGCACCCTCTACAAGAAAGCCTTCCTTTTAACTTTTTATATATAAAACAATATTGATGTTTACATATCCCCTAAAACATTGGCCGGTTCACAGTAATTCAATGTTATCAATACCAACTACAATGGCTAAAAGGGTGCCTCACATGGTATAACGGTTAATGAGCTAAGCCAGTGGACTATTGTTAATGAATGTGATTCTCACTGGGTTCTTCCTTACACTTCTGACATCAACTATGAGTAAAAAAAGAAATAGAAAAAATATTGACTATATTATTTTTCACACAACTTAAGGATCAACATAAAAATGCCATTTTCAATAAACCTGACCCTAATTTGCTTCTTTTTACCAAAAAAAAAGAAAAAATAGTCGCAGATTTTGCAATCTAGAAAATCTGTACCAGAAAGAAGTAGAATTTCTTTGTACTAATTAGTTCTGTAGGCAAGGCTTTCAATATGTTGACTGTATCCGCTGCAGACGGGTAAGACCCCACCATAAACACACCAAAAAAAGAAAAAAGGAGGTGTTCTGGATATGACACTAAGCAATATCTGATGGTGAGGCTCCACTTCTGAAGAGTGTGGAGTACCACTTCATTGCCATTATTCCCAGGCCGACTGATCCAGAGAAGGTAGTACCCCTGTTAAAATACCATTTGTAAGCCAAATAGATCTGTTTAAAATTTTTTAGATATTATTGTAAATTATTTGGATTAAGAATAGTTATTTAAAACAAGAATTATTCACTAAAGATTAATTTAATCCTTGAAACCATATAATTATAAGTATTAGACAGGAATATTGACTTAAAATCATTAATATCATCCCTCATGGTCCTGATGATGGTTCAGTAGAACCAAAATGCTATAGTGTCAACCTCTCAATAAATCTCTCCTTCCACTTGGATGACCTTGTTATCGATTTTTCTCGACATATTGTCGGAATACAATCCATTATTTACTCTTCAATACTTAATATTGTATAATTGTGAAAAAAAATGTCAACAGTAATATATAATGAATGCAATTCCCTAACCTTTAGGCATAAAATAACCCTAGACACATTAACATCTTTTTCAAAACAATTGATCAATCATTTTTATTAAATTTGGACTGAATTATTAACTGAAAATTTAAACTTCAACATATCAAAAAATGTTTTGTGCTTTGGTTTTATTGGTTGACAATGAATTTCAGTGTCGTCTTTAAATGTGAAAAGGTCCTGTGCACTTTATACAATGCATTATCACATATGAAAGTAAATTTTAAATTTTTGGGGAGGTGAGGAGGTGCAATTTCTACGTTTTTGTTTATGTTGACTTAAATTTACAACAAATTTTCTCCTTCAAAACCTTGAAATGTCTAAATGTCTAAATGAAATTATATATGAGGGTCATTCTGTAAATAAGGGGAATTTTTTTGAAAAAAGTAAAATACAATTTTGGGGGAGAGGAATTTTTTTTTTCAATGTAAAGTCTACATTGTTTAGATTTGGTTTACAGCAAAAATTATTTTGATCTCTCAGAAATATTAGTTTTGAGATGATTCAAAATGGTGGCAAATCAGTGCTCTTGGCTTGAACAGAGGTCTGTCATCAAATTTTTGGTGACTGAAAAATGCAAACCATGTGAAATTTACAGAAGACTGTGTTATCTATACAAAGAAGCATGTTTTAAACAAATGCACAAAGCATGGGTTTTCTTCTATGAGCCTGAGTAAAAAAACAAAAACAAAACTGTTCATAGATTGGAAACACACTGATTCTCCAGTAAAAAAAAAAAAGTTCCTGGTGCAGCAGTCAATAAAAGTGAAGCTGACAGCGTTCTGGGGCATGAAAGGATTCATTGCTACTGATTTTCACAAAAAGGGTGCAACTGCAAACCGTGTTTCCTATTACCAACTCCTGAGATAATATTTATTTCTTTGATTGAATGACTTGTACATAAAAGTCTCAATTGAAAATGACCTTGAATGTTTTATAAAAGAAAATCAGCCATTTTCTAGGTTAAACCTCACAAAGAAAAACTGAATTCAAGATAAACACAAATATACATAGTGCAATAGAATTCTGTAGCGTCACCACCCATGCAATTATAAGTCTGTCACGTAGACAGGGAGAGATAAGAGGGTAGAAAAATGACCTGCAAGAAGATATTCCAAGTCAATAAAGGGATTGGCGCTGGCTTTCGAATGAAAATTTACTCTTCCAACTCAACCACCAATATATGTAAGGATATTATTCCTACCTTGTGAATAAAAGTCTGACACAAGGTGGAGTTTTAACGTTAGACACTTCTTGCATACTAGTTTATAGGGTCAAAAATAGCTGAACTCTGTCAGCATTTCCCTTCCTGGGGCATATATCAGCCATCAAAGATTGACTCTGACCTCCCCCCCAAACTCCTGCCTGGAGGTGGACATTCCCTTGAAGCTTAACCAGATAACAGCAACAGATAACTGGAGGATTTCACTCAGGGTTTCTCAAAACTTTTTACATGATCACCCCCCACCAACCAACCAAATTTAATTTCCATTCACCCCCAAATAAATTAATTGAATATTAAATTACAAAAAATAACTAATTTACAAGCGTTTAATACATTTTACATGAGGAGAGAATCAGTAAACTATAAATTCAAATGCAACTTGAATTATTTTTAATGAGAAGGATAAAGTTGATTTTTAAAATGTTTTCAATTTAATGATTAAAAATATACTAAATGCAGAAAAGCTAATATAAGTGGAATATTGAATCATATGATAACACCCACAAATATTGGATAATACTGAAACTGATTTAACAAGAGAAGATCCAGATTACCTTGGTCAGAGTGGAATTTAATTTTAGTTTAATTGACTAAAAATCTTTTCTCATGGATAAGAATTAAAATTTCAGGTATTGGATTTTAATTTTTGATTTTTTTTAAAATCTATATTTTTTATACTAAAGACACACACACACACACACACATATATATATATATATATATATATATATATATTAGAATTCAGTATTTTTTAAAATAAAATACTTTCTATAACATATGATTGTTTTTTAATGTTTACTTTGGTGAAAATATGAATGCGCTAACAATGTAAAAAAGATCTGGGTCTTTTTGGTCAGAGCCAGATCATTGGTTTATTTAAATGACCTGTATATTTTGAATGGGTCGTTAGTGAATGACATCTCTAGTGTCCATCACATCAAGGTATATGACACCTTGTCTACATAATCTCTCGATTTTTGTTCTGTTATAAAAGGATTTATAAATGTCAACTTGTAAATTTACTTCCTGTACTTTTACTCGTCCTCACAGGTCTGTATGGACCACTTAGAGAAGCCCTGGTTTAACTGACAAACTGAATTTCATTGTAGACATTTTCTTGTAAATATTTATAAGAACTTCTACAGGAATTTTTTAGGCTGATTATATGCTGTGGTATGATGCAAATAAATCGATATGATCATATATTTTGAAGAGTGTATATTTATGCAGCTATTTATTCAAGTTTTCTTAAAGACAATGGAACACTATTATTTTTTATTTTATTTTTTCAAAACTTTGTTATTTTTTTTATTGTTTGGATCTAGATGATAAAGGAACTGTTCCATATCTTCTCCCCAAGCGCTTTCAACCCTACTTTTGGTTGTCATCAGGGGTAATGTAGCTTGAATTTTTATTGTTTTAATTATTTGTAGTGTTTGTTGTCAGAACGTTTTCAGCGTTTTGTTTTAAAATATTCTGTTGGAAAAAAGGTTTACTAATAGAGTTAGTGATTTTAGTAATTAAAGATATTTAATATGTTGGTCAAGTTGGCAACCTTAGTCGAGGGCGACCAGAAGGCTCCCTTTTCAATAGCTTCTACACCAAGGTGTAGGGTGGGGTGCTACTCCTTTCCCTGGATGGCTCCGTTTTACCCTTACTCTATCCACCAGGCCAATGAGATGGTAATATACACCAGTAGTATAGGTCTATATTATCGCCTCATTGGCCTAGTGGATAGAGTATTCACCATTGGTCCAGGAGACCTGGGTTCAATTCCAGGTGGCATCATACCAAAAACTTTAAAAACGGTACTTGATACCTCCTTGCTTAACACTTAGCAATATAAGGTACATATCAAGGGTAAAGTGGAGCAATCCAGGGAAAGGAGTAGCACCCTCTCTTACACCTTGGTGTAGGAGCTATTGAAAAGGGAGCCTTCTGGTTGCCCTCGACTACGGTCGCCAACTTTACTTACTAATATGTTGGTGCCTGTGTTTATTTTTTTTAACTTTTTATGCATATTTTTTTTAGGATTTGTAAGGAAGATTCTCACAGATAATACAATAATTATATATAAAAATGATTAAATCCAAGAAGCCATATGCATAAGAAATAAAAAAAAAAATAAAAAAACGAACAAAAAAAATAGTATTTAACACAGGCATCAACATATCAAATATTTTTGATAACTAAAATCACTAACTCTACTAGTAAACCTTTTTTCCAACGGAAGATTTAAAATTTTTCAGCTGACAACTTCAAAACAAAATGCTACAAATTACGAGGTGCATACGATAAGTTTCCAGACTTTTTTTGTATGGGCATTTAAAATTGTCGCAGACTCTTGAAAATTCAGTATATTATTGCTATACATCTTATGAGATGACTGACCAATTTTTATGATTTCAGGTTCAAATGAAAACCTACAGCAGGAATTGGAATACACCCTACTAAAGCCTGATTGTCACAGCTGGTGAATTTCAAAAATGCAATCTGGACATGAAGACACTTTAGAAGAACGATATGCAATAAAATTCTGTTTTAAATATGTAATCTTTTACTCGTATTACTTTTGTCACATTTCTTTCGATGCTGTCCAATCCCCATGTCGAGACATAGAAGCCAGGATGGAGTACAATATTCTATATTGTCTTAAAGTGTTTTAGATATCTTTAAAACAATATTTGTCTCTCTTGAATTAATATATATAGCAAATCATTTCATTTGTCCTCAATATAGTAGACAAAATATATTTGTCATCAAAGCCGACCCGTAAATCATATTCCTAATTACTTTTTTGATTTCCCTGTTGCTTAATTTATATACAAATTTAGTACTTTATATTTTTCTGTGTTAAATTTTAATTTCCAAATACCTTTCTACCAATTTTATCACTTTTTTTTCTATGGACTGAATCCGAGCTAGGCAGCCTCGCTTGTCTATGTAGCTAGTTGTATTTTGATCAGTTGATTAATCTTGCAGCATTTCTTGTTCTGGATTGGCAGCATCAACAAATATGTGTTTTTAAAAAATATATTTACCCAACCCCTCTACCATGAACAAGATTTTAAACAGTACAACTGAATTAAAGTTTTCTTTCTCATAGACCAGTTATCATAAGGTTAAAGAGCTTAGTCTGCCTTACTATTTACTCATAGCTGGATTCATACCCTTTCCAAGGGTATTAATGCTATGTGAAATGCTCACAACCTTGTCTAGGATTTGAACCAGGCTCGCTCAGTTCATTTCCTATGATGATAACAGTTAAACTACAAATGCTTCCACTTTTTTTTTTTAAGTTAGTGGATTTTAAAGCTAAACAAGGAAGACAGCTTTGGGATACATTGAAAAACCCCTAAAAAATAATTTTATTTTCCAGAATTAGAGGAGGGTAGAATTAAATGAAAGTGGGTGGAGGGAGAAGGTATAAAGATGGATTCCCTTTTCCAGGTCTTAAGTGCATATATGGAAGAAGAGGGTCATCTACTTATCATAATGATCATCATGAAAGTGGCTTAGCACTATAAAATGGACATCCTTTTATAGTCAGGACTATAGTCATCAGGTGGATGTGAGAGAGATCCCAAGTTAAAACCAATCAGAGTTAGATCTCTAAGTTGTTTAAAACTTTTCTAGGAATGACTAACAATCCTTGAAAGTTTGGTTAAAATCATTTACAAAAAGGCAGTCTTAGTGGTATAGATAGATAATGAGATAACTTGCAAGCATTTCTTTTTTTAGTTATATTTTATTTTTTGGTACAAGATTGTTTCATAGAGTATCAGTAGGGAAATTGTTAAAGTATCTATTGAAATATTATTTTAAGATTGCCAACAAGCAAACAAGGCTTTGTTAGATCATTTGTCTCATATTTATCACAGTAAAAACAAAAATAAATTCTGAATAAAAACATTTTAACATAAATTGTTAATCCTGTGGCAAAAATTTCCAAATTTCATTTTAGCCACAAAAACATTTTTTTTAAACAATACAAAGTGCAAGAGAAATAGCTTCCACATTTGAAACTGCTACTTGTGTGGTGCAAGTGAACTTTGGCAAGTGGCAATGTTAGCTCCATTTAACTAATGTCTTGCCATTTTTTTTTTATACCAAGCCTAATTAAAAGATTTACTCAGAATAAAGGATATTAAAAAAAAAAACAACAAACATTTCGATGGGACTTCCTTTGTTATATTAAAATTTTAAACTCTTAAGCAGTTCCCATCCTTGTAAACACATTATTGGAATCTTTCTCATCTGGTCTCTATATCAGTTCTGCTTTTCTATTAAAAATACTCCCATCATTTTTTTTTTTTTTAATCACCATGTATAATTCTCTACAAGATGACAGATTTTATCAAAATTAGTCACTAAAGTTATAACAAAATAAAACTCTTGACTTCTTAATAATATAGGAATTGAGGCAACATATGCATCTATATAAGATAGAGTGTGCGTGCGTGTGGATAGAATTCATTTTTATGACTTATTTTGGAGATTTGATTTGAACAAGAATGCTGGTTAAAATTCTTACCTTAAGAAATAAACTAATTCTTTAATTGTTGGAACTGACAATTTTATATCATATATACATATACACTAGCCATAGTAATAGATAGCAAGACATTAAATTTCATCGTAAGGAAATTTAAATTCTCTATCTTTAATTAAAACAAAAGTATTCATATTAAAACTTAAACAATTACATTTAAAAATGAAAAATAAATAAATGTTGAAAGGTTGAAATAAGCATTACCATCTAAAAATAAAAAAAATCTCTCAAAAAAGTTCTTTGAATTATTAAAACAAAACTTTAAGTTTCATTAATATGCTAAAACATTAATTTTTAGAAAAATAAACTCCAAAAGACAGCACTGATTGATTTTGTATAGAAATATCACTGCTGTCCAAGTGAACCGGAGTCATGTTATGAGGATTGTCCTTGTGTGTGTGTGTGTGTGTGTGTGTTTTCATTTAAGTTCTAAGACTAATTTTTCTTAAATGGATGAACAAAGCATAAGAAAATGGACACGAAGCAAGAACACAATAACTTTCAACATTTTTTTTTCTTTTAATGTCCTGAATCTCCACTGCAAAAATGAAAAAAACAATCCTTGAAATAAATTTCTTGCCTATATTAGCTTCTTGAAAATACCAAAAAAAAAAAAAAAAAAGAGCTATTTATATGCTCCATCAATAAAGGCAAAGTAAATTTTTAAAAAATGAATAAATAAATAAATAAACAAAAAAATAAATAAATAAAAAAACGAATAAAAAATAAAGAAATAAAATAAAGAAAAGATGGTAACTTATGAATCTTATTGAACTTTATTGTAAGTTTTTTTTTTAAATTACTTAGAAATGGTTCATATTGAAATGCTCAAAGATTGTTCTCATTATGTTAAGATAAAACTGATAAATGCGAAAAGATTATTATTTATATAAGTAGGTAGGCTGAAAAGTTCATATGATGTCATATATGTTGTTGATGATATCATTTTGACCAATAGAATCTGAGCACTGTAACACTAATGGAAGAAGTGTGTAGACGGCAAGGCAGATTATTTGGTCGCATTCGAATGAGAGTAATTTGGTCAACTATGAACATTCAGCCATTCCTGATTTATGCGCATGCCTATTTATTATATACATGCCTAGAAATGTGGTACAGTAAGTACCACATTTCTAAATAAGTCTTTGAAAATTATCAGACATGTTTCTAGCAAACTATTCTAAACAAATACCTAGTTTTTTTTGTATGCAATTACATGTATAATTTTTAAAAATTGTTTTAAAGCCAATAAATCTGAGGGTTCAACTCGAGTTGATAAAGAAATCTAAGGGAGATAATCCACTTTTGGCAATTAAATTAGTGTTTGTTGATAAAACAAGCAATAATCTAACTACACAAAAATATATTTTTCAGCAAAAATTCACAAGCTTTCTTTTTTTCTTTTTTAAAGTTTTAAAATTCTTGACAATAATTCTATTTGGTAGGTTCTGAAACTTCATCATTATATATATAAAAAAGTTGTTTCATTGAGAAATGAAAAGTTTGAAAAAACCTTAAGCAAATTGTTTAATTGTGCAAATTATTTTACATGTGAACATTTGCTTAAGAAATAATTCTCTTTTTTATGTACCCCACCCCACAAAAAAAAAAAAAAAAAATCTTATTTGTCTTCTTTCCGTTCATATAATTGCAAGAAGAATTTTATTTTTGTGATACTTTTTTTTTTGCTTTTCATATCAGGGTAAATACTATTGATATTGTAGTATATAGCAAGAGAAACTGAAGATAATGTTGAGTTTTAGTGAAGTAGTGTAGATGTAGATATATATATATCTTAACATACATATATATATATATATATACATATATATCTTAACATACATATATATATATATACATATATATCTTAACATATATATATATATACATATATATCTTAACATATATATATATATATATATATATATATATATATATACATATATATCTTAACATACATATATATATATATACATATATATCTTAACATACATATATATATATATACATATATATCTTAACATACATATATATATATATATACATATATATCTTAACATACATATATATATATATACATATATATCTTAACATACATATATATATATATACATATATATCTTAACATACATATATATATATATACATATATATCTTTATATACATATATATATACATATATATCTTTATATACATATATATATACATATATATCTTTATATACATATATATCTTAACATACATATATATATATATACATATATATCTTAACATACATATATATATATACATATATATCTTAACATACATATATATATATACATATATATCTCAACATACATATATATATACATATATATCTTAACATACATATACATATATATATATATCTCTTAACATACATACATATATATATATATATATATATCTTAACATACATACATATATATATATATATATATATATCTTAACATACATACATATATATATATATATATATATCTTAACATACATACATATATATATATATATATATATCTTAACATACATACATATATATATATATATATATATATATATATATATCTTAACATACATACATATATATATATATCTTAACATACATATATATATATCTTAACATACATACATATATATATATATATCTTAACATACATACATATATATATATATATATCTTAACATACATATATATATCTTAACATACATACATACATATATATATATATATCTTAACATACATA
>OY757913.1:117254364-117269364 GCA_963585895.1 Sepioteuthis lessoniana | reverse complement strand
CATGTAGACGGCCAGTGTGTCACCGTCCAAATACAATGCTAGCACACTGGCTACATTATCCAGCTGCTCAAGTTTCGCCACAAGTCTCACTTTCTTCAGCCATGCTAGCACGTCACCTTGGCCGGAAAACGGCTTTATAATATCGCTGCTTATGCCTACCTTCGCCATGGTGATATTGCCGAAATAGATTCTAATAAAACGGGCCTAGCTGGATCGTATGCCTCCTCTGCAACAGAAAGAAAACACTCTCTCCTAAATGAATACGTGCAATCCATTTCTCCTTAGGACAAGCTGAACGACCGAAATTCGACGATGAAAACTATCCGTTTTTCCTGCAATAGTCTTGTAGCAGTCGTTTGCCCCAGTTCGTCGCTCGTCCTACGTCGCTTCCACTTCTTTCAAACGCCTGTCTCTCGTGCATTCAGGCACGATTTCAATCCTCATAGCAAAACGACACATCCGGCTCAATCGTACAATCTACTAATTTACATGCGCTCCAGCGTCTAGCTAGCTGTCATGTCAAACACGATTGACGATCGGGATTATGTGAGTTCCATCTTTCAAATCACCCGTTTCTCTCTCTCCCTCATCTCATTTTATATGCCACACACATTCTGACACACTTTCACCTGTCGCCTGCCTCATTTCTCTCGCCACAGACACACTCTACTGGTCGTTACAAGTCCTGAAAAATTATCTAATAACTTTTACTTTGCAAATTAAAACTTCTAACCGGCTTCAAAGACATTCATCTAATAGAAATAAACAGCGAAGCAAAATGATCATTTTCATTTCCTCGTCAGATATCAAAGACAAATAAAGATTTTCTTTTCCATTTTAACCTTATTCAAGCATATGTTTGTCAGTTTTCTTGGGGGTTTTTCAACCCACTCCATCATAATATTTTCTCACTCATTCTTTTTCTACGCAAACATCGAAACGACAAGCTTTTAGCTCTTTTATCATAGAATTCTTTCAATAGCGGAATAAATGCTAACAATCAACAAGGGAAAATAGCAATGAAACAGGCAAAAGCTGACAGTCAACAGTAATGTAAACTATCAAGTTCTGTGCGTTGGAATATTTAAAGAGTGGTACTCGTTACAATTAAAATGTCGATTCGAGTAGAGAGGTTCTACCGAGATTTGAACTCGGATCGCTGGATTCAAAGTCCAGAATGCTAACCATTACACCATAGAACCAATGACAAATATTTCCTCCTGGCAATCATCTAGAAACAATAAACAAGTAAAGTTGTGGCATTTGAAAAATTTCGTTCATCTTCTTATCCTAAATTTTATAACGAACTTTTCTCAATTTTAAAACTTTTACTTCTTACGATTTTATTTCTAGCACTTTTTAATTATTTCAATTCATATAGGTTTCATTGTTTTACTAATTTTAAATCTTCCACACTGGTATCGTAACATTTCACTGTCTACCATTTCAGTTTGCGATTAAAGTAAAAACATCAATACACACAAATACTGAATACCTACAAAGTTAAACACACACACACACACACGCACACATAAACAGATACGTTCAAAGGATATGAAATATATATGTTGGCAAATAAACTTCTATTAAAAACTTACACACTGCAAGGTCCTACCGAGATTTGAAATCGGATCGCTGGATTCAGAGTCCAGAGTGCTAACCATTACACCATAGAACCGGTAATTCTCCCGACTTTCCTTAACCTAGTAACAAATCAGCAGCAGCAAAAATAATCAGTTGATATAATGAGTTGTGAATCTTTCATAATGTAACTCACTGAGCCAACCAGCCTGCAAGCCAGCCAGCTAGCAGGGCAGCATGAAAAGCTGAGCTCTACTTATTAAACACATTCGCTTAGAATCGTTAAATGATGATAGCCTAATAGAGTAGAGAGCAGAAAGACTAAGCTAATATCCATTATCTAAACGTCTTTTTTTCCTCTTCGAAATGATTTTCGCTCCTGTGAGTATTGAAAGTTGATTTTCATAATATTTTTAACTTCATATAAACAACGAATTAACTAAGATGGAAGAGAAAAAGTAAAAGTAAATAAATAAATAAAACAGTAAAAATAGAGAGAGATAGCAAAGACTAGTGTTTCGTGTGGGTCGTCGTGGCCGAGTGGTTAAGGCGATGGACTAGAAATCCATTGGGGTCTCCCCGCATAGGTTCGAATCCTATCGGCGACGCTTCTACCTTTTATCTCAGTGTCTCTTTCACTTTGTCAAAATCGAATATTCGCTTTAATACGGAATCAAATAGAATGTGAAAAATCTTCACATTCTCCGATTACATCAGATGTCCGCTAAAGCCTTCTACTAGTGAGCGTCACCTAACACAAAACCTTAACCCCATATTTGGACAATGACTTCTCATAATGGCCAACTGCTAGCCACCTGAAAGCTCATAGAAATGAAACAAGCATCGTCCCGTTGCTCGTTTGCCGAGAAGTTCCGCGCCCAGTCTCCATGTTCACCGCATCGGTAGCAGCGCGTTTCGCCATTTCACCACTCCTTTGCCAGCTCACCTTTAATGTTACACCTATAACAGGTCACATTGCTGCAAAGCCAGTGCTCCTCGAACTATTATGGCGTCAGTGCGTCCATGCAACTACATCCTCGTTTTCTTACTCAGTCAACGTCAGCACTGTAGCTCTTCATATCAGATGGTCAGGGCTTCCATGTTTGCCGCCCCTTCAAGTCCCATTGACACTGTGTCAGGGAAGCCCGTGACGAAAGTCACTTTTTTTAGCCTCTCCAGCCCATCCCTCTTAAAGCCAGCCAATCCAACCAACTGCCTGATTTTGTTCGCCTAGACATGAACACGTTCACCAGCCCACCTAGCCATGCTCACTTACCTCTGGGCTGCCAACGCATCGTCAGTGAACATCTCTTTCAGCCGACCCTCCATCTGCTCTCTCTGCTTGTCGTCGTCGTCATCGTCGTCGTCGTCGTTGTCGTCTTCCTCCTCCTCCTCCTCCTCCTCCTCCTCCTCCTCCTCTATTTCCATGTAGACGGCCAGTGTGTCACCGTCCAAATACAATGCTAGCACACTGGCTACATTATCCAGCTGCTCAAGTTTCGCCACAAGTCTCACTTTCTTCAGCCATGCTAGCACGTCACCTTGGCCGGAAAACGGCTTTATAATATCGCTGCTTATGCCTACCTTCGCCATGGTGATATTGCCGAAATAGATTCTAATAAAACGGGCCTAGCTGGATCGTATGCCTCCTCTGCAACAGAAAGAAAACACTCTCTCCTAAATGAATACGTGCAATCCATTTCTCCTTAGGACAAGCTGAACGACCGAAATTCGACGATGAAAACTATCCGTTTTTCCTGCAATAGTCTTGTAGCAGTCGTTTGCCCCAGTTCGTCGCTCGTCCTACGTCGCTTCCACTTCTTTCAAACGCCTGTCTCTCGTGCATTCAGGCACGATTTCAATCCTCATAGCAAAACGACACATCCGGCTCAATCGTACAATCTACTAATTTACATGCGCTCCAGCGTCTAGCTAGCTGTCATGTCAAACACGATTGACGATCGGGATTTTGTGAGTTCCATCTTTCAAATCACCCGTTTCTCTCTCTCCCTCATCTCATTTTATATGCCACACACATTCTGACACACTTTCACCTGTCGCCTGCCTCATTTCTCTCGCCACAGACACACTCTACTGGTCGTTACAAGTCCTGAAAAATTATCTAATAACTTTTACTTTGCAAATTAAAACTTCTAACCGGCTTCAAAGACATTCATCTAATAGAAATAAACAGCGAAGCAAAATGATCATTTTCATTTCCTCGTCAGATATCAAAGACAAATAAAGATTTTCTTTTCCATTTTAACCTTATTCAAGCATATATTTGTCAGTTTTCTTGGGGGTTTTTCAACCCACTCCATCATAATATTTTCTCACTCATTCTTTTTCTACGCAAACATCGAAACGACAAGCTTTTAGCTCTTTTATCATAGAATTCTTTCAATAGCGGAATAAATGCTAACAATCAACAAGGGAAAATAGCAATGAAACAGGCAAAAGCTGACAGTCAACAGTAATGTAAACTATCAAGTTCTGTGCGTTGGAATATTTAAAGAGTGGTACTCGTTACAATTAAAATGTCGATTCGAGTAGAGAGGTTCTACCGAGATTTGAACTCGGATCGCTGGATTCAAAGTCCAGAATGCTAACCATTACACCATAGAACCAATGACAAATATTTCCTCCTGGCAATCATCTAGAAACAATAAACAAGTAAAGTTGTGGCATTTGAAAAATTTCGTTCATCTTCTTATCCTAAATTTTATAACGAACTTTTCTCAATTTTAAAACTTTTACTTCTTACGATTTTATTTCTAGCACTTTTTAATTATTTCAATTCATATAGGTTTCATTGTTTTACTAATTTTAAATCTTCCACACTGGTATCGTAACATTTCACTGTCTACCATTTCAGTTTGCGATTAAAGTAAAAACATCAATACACACAAATACTGAATACCTACAAAGTTAAACACACACACACACACACGCACACATAAACAGATACGTTCAAAGGATATGAAATATATATGTTGGCAAATAAACTTCTATTAAAAACTTACACACTGCAAGGTCCTACCGAGATTTGAAATCGGATCGCTGGATTCAGAGTCCAGAGTGCTAACCATTACACCATAGAACCGGTAATTCTCCCGACTTTCCTTAACCTAGTAACAAATCAGCAGCAGCAAAAATAATCAGTTGATATAATGAGTTGTGAATCTTTCATAATGTAACTCACTGAGCCAACCAGCCTGCAAGCCAGCCAGCTTGCAGGGCAGCATGAAAAGCTGAGCTCTACTTATTAAACACATTCGCTTAGAATCGTTAAATGATGATAGCCTAATAGAGTAGAGAGCAGAAAGACTAAGCTAATATCCATTATCTAAACGTCTTTTTTTCCTCTTCGAAATGATTTTCGCTCCTGTGAGTATTGAAAGTTGATTTTCATAATATTTTTAACTTCATATAAACAACGAATTAACTAAGATGGAAGAGAAAAAGTAAAAGTAAATAAATAAATAAAACAGTAAAAATAGAGAGAGATAGCAAAGACTAGTGTTTCGTGTGGGTCGTCGTGGCCGAGTGGTTAAGGCGATGGACTAGAAATCCATTGGGGTCTCCCCGCATAGGTTCGAATCCTATCGGCGACGCTTCTACCTTTTTTCTCAGTGTCTCTTTCACTTTGTCAAAATCGAATATTCGCTTTAATACGGAATCAAATAGAATGTGAAAAATCTTCACATTCTCCGATTACATCAGATGTCCGCTAAAGCCTTCTACTAGTGAGCGTCACCTAACACAAAACCTTAACCCCATATTTGGACAATGACTTCTCATAATGGCCAACTGCTAGCCACCTGAAAGCTCATAGAAATGCAACAAGCATCGTCCCGTTGCTCGTTTGCCGAGAAGTTCCGCGCCCAGTCTCCATGTTCACCGCATCGGTAGCAGCGCGTTTCGCCATTTCACCACTCTTTTGCCAGCTCACCTTTAATGTTACACCTATAACAGGTCACATTGCTGCAAAGCCAGTGCTCCTCGAACTATTATGGCGTCAGTGCGTCCATGCAACTACATCCTCGTTTTCTTACTCAGTCAACGTCAGCAATGTAGCTCTTCATATCAGATGGTCAGGGCTTCCATGTTTGCCGCCCCTTCAAGTCCCATTGACACTGTGTCAGGGAAGCCCGTGACGAAAGTCACTTTCCTTAGCCTCTCCAGCCCATCCCTCTTAAAGCCAGCCAATCCAACCAACTGCCTGATTTTGTTCGCCTAGACATGAACACGTTCACCAGCCCACCTAGCCATGCTCACTTACCTCTGGGCTGCCAACGCATCGTCAGTGAACATCTCTTTCAGCCGACCCTCCATCTGCTCTCTCTGCTTGTCGTCGTCGTCATCGTCGTCGTCATCGTTGTCGTCTTCCTCCTCCTCCTCCTCCTCCTCCTCCTCCTCTATTTCCATGTAGACGGCCAGTGTGTCACCGTCCAAATACAATGCTAGCACACTGGCTACATTATCCAGCTGCTCAAGTTTCGCCACAAGTCTCACTTTCTTCAGCCATGCTAGCACGTCACCTTGGCCGGAAAACGGCTTTATAATATCGCTGCTTATGCCTACCTTCGCCATGGTGATATTGCCGAAATAGATTCTAATAAAACGGGCCTAGCTGGATCGTATGCCTCCTCTGCAACAGAAAGAAAACACTCTCTCCTAAATGAATACTTGCAATCCATTTCTCCTTAGGACAAGCTGAACGACCGAATTTCGACGATGAAAACTATCCGTTTTTCCTGCAATAGTCTTGTAGCAGTCGTTTGCCCCAGTTCGTCGCTCGTCCTACGTCGCTTCCACTTCTTCCAAACGCCTGTCTCTCGTGCATTCAGGCACGATTTCAATCCTCATAGCAAAACGACACATCCGGCTCAATCGTACAATCTACTAATTTACATGCGCTCCAGCGTCTAGCTAGCTGTCATGTCAAACACGATTGACGATCGGGATTATGTGAGTTCCATCTTTCAAATCACCCGTTTCTCTCTCTCCCTCATTTCATTTTATATGCCACACACATTCTGACACACTTTCACCTGTCGCCTGCCTCATTTCTCTCGCCACAGACACACTCTACTGGTCGTTACAAGTCCTGAAAAATTATCTAATAACTTTTACTTTGCAAATTAAAACTTCTAACCGGCTTCAAAGACATTCATCTAATAGAAATAAACAGCGAAGCAAAATGATCATTTTCATTTCCTCGTCAGATATCAAAGACAAATAAAGATTTTCTTTTCCATTTTAACCTTATTCAAGCATATATTTGTCAGTTTTCTTGGGGGTTTTTCAACCCACTCCATCATAATATTTTCTCACTCATTCTTTTTCTACGCAAACATCGAAACGACAAGCTTTTAGCTCTTTTATCATAGAATTCTTTCAATAGCGGAATAAATGCTAACAATCAACAAGGGAAAATAGCAATGAAACAGGCAAAAGCTGACAGTCAACAGTAATGTAAACTATCAAGTTCTCTGCGTTGGAATATTTAAAGAGTGGTACTCGTTACAATTAAAATGTCGATTAGAGTAGAGAGGTTCTACCGAGATTTGAACTCGGATCGCTGGATTCAAAGTCCAGAATGCTAACCATTACACCATAGAACCAGTGACAAATATTTCCTCCTAGCAATCATCTAGAAACAATAAACAAGTAAAGTTGTGGCATTTGAAAAATTTCGTTCATCTTCTTATCCTAAATTTTATAACGAACTTTTCTCAATTTTAAAACTTTTACTTCTTACGATTTTATTTCTAGCACTTTTTAATTATTTCAATTCATATAGGTTTCATTGTTTTACTAATTTTAAATCTTCCACACTGGTATCGTAACATTTCACTGTCTACCATTTCAGTTTGCGATTAAAGTAAAAACATCAATACACACAAATACTGAATACTTACAAAGTTAAGCACACACACACACACACACGCACACATAAACAGATACCTTCAAAGGATATGAAATATATATGTTGGCAAATAAACTTCTATTAAAAACTTACGCACTGCAAGGTCCTACCGAGATTTGAAATCGGATCGCTGGATTCAGAGTCCAGAGTGCTAACCATTACACCATAGAACCGGTAATTCTCCCGACTTTCCTTAACCTAGTAACAAATCAGCAGCAGCAAAAATAATCAGTTGATATAATGAGTTGTGAATCTTTCATAATGTAACTCACTGAGCCAACCAGCCTGCAAGCCAGCCAGCTAGCAGGGCAGCATGAAAAGCTGAGCTCTACTTATTAAACACATTCGCTTAGAATCGTTAAATGATGATAGCCTAATAGAGTAGAGAGCAGAAAGACTAAGCTAATATCCATTATCTAAACGTCTTTTTTTCCTCTTCGAAATGATTTTCGCTCCTGTGAGTATTGAAAGTTGATTTTCATAATATTTTTAACTTCATATAAACAACGAATTAACTAAGATGGAAGAGAAAAAGTAAAAGTAAATAAATAAATAAAACAGTAAAAATAGAGAGAGATAGCAAAGACTAGTGTTTCGTGTGGGTCGTCGTGGCCGAGTGGTTAAGGCGATGGACTAGAAATCCATTGGGGTCTCCCCGCATAGGTTCGAATCCTATCGGCGACGCTTCTACCTTTTTTCTCAGTGTCTCTTTCACTTTGTCAAAATCGAATATTCGCTTTAATACGGAATCAAATAGAATGTGAAAAATCTTCACATTCTCCGATTACATCAGATGTCCGCTAAAGCCTTCTACTAGTGAGCGTCACCTAACACAAAACCTTAACCCCATATTTGGACAATGACTTCTCATAATGGCCAACTGCTAGCCACCTGAAAGCTCATAGAAATGCAACAAGCATCGTCCCGTTGCTCGTTTGCCGAGAAGTTCCGCGCCCAGTCTCCATGTTCACCGCATCGGTAGCAGCGCGTTTCGCCATTTCACCACTCTTTTGCCAGCTCACCTTTAATGTTACACCTATAACAGGTCACATTGCTGCAAAGCCAGTGCTCCTCGAACTATTATGGCGTCAGTGCGTCCATGCAACTACATCCTCGTTTTCTTACTCAGTCAACGTCAGCAATGTAGCTCTTCATATCAGATGGTCAGGGCTTCCATGTTTGCCGCCCCTTCAAGTCCCATTGACACTGTGTCAGGGAAGCCCGTGACGAAAGTCACTTTCCTTAGCCTCTCCAGCCCATCCCTCTTAAAGCCAGCCAATCCAACCAACTGCCTGATTTTGTTCGCCTAGACATGAACACGTTCACCAGCCCACCTAGCCATGCTCACTTACCTCTGGGCTGCCAACGCATCGTCAGTGAACATCTCTTTCAGCCGACCCTCCATCTGCTCTCTCTGCTTGTCGTCGTCGTCATCGTCGTCGTCATCGTTGTCGTCTTCCTCCTCCTCCTCCTCCTCCTCCTCCTCTATTTCCATGTAGACGGCCAGTGTGTCACCGTCCAAATACAATGCTAGCACACTGGCTACATTATCCAGCTGCTCAAGTTTCGCCACAAGTCTCACTTTCTTCAGCCATGCTAGCACGTCACCTTGGCCGGAAAACGGCTTTATAATATCGCTGCTTATGCCTACCTTCGCCATGGTGATATTGCCGAAATAGATTCTAATAAAACGGGCCTAGCTGGATCGTATGCCTCCTCTGCAACAGAAAGAAAACACTCTCTCCTAAATGAATACTTGCAATCCATTTCTCCTTAGGACAAGCTGAACGACCGAATTTCGACGATGAAAACTATCCGTTTTTCCTGCAATAGTCTTGTAGCAGTCGTTTGCCCCAGTTCGTCGCTCGTCCTACGTCGCTTCCACTTCTTCCAAACGCCTGTCTCTCGTGCATTCAGGCACGATTTCAATCCTCATAGCAAAACGACACATCCGGCTCAATCGTACAATCTACTAATTTACATGCGCTCCAGCGTCTAGCTAGCTGTCATGTCAAACACGATTGACGATCGGGATTATGTGAGTTCCATCTTTCAAATCACCCGTTTCTCTCTCTCCCTCATTTCATTTTATATGCCACACACATTCTGACACACTTTCACCTGTCGCCTGCCTCATTTCTCTCGCCACAGACACACTCTACTGGTCGTTACAAGTCCTGAAAAATTATCTAATAACTTTTACTTTGCAAATTAAAACTTCTAACCGGCTTCAAAGACATTCATCTAATAGAAATAAACAGCGAAGCAAAATGATCATTTTCATTTCCTCGTCAGATATCAAAGACAAATAAAGATTTTCTTTTCCATTTTAACCTTATTCAAGCATATATTTGTCAGTTTTCTTGGGGGTTTTTCAACCCACTCCATCATAATATTTTCTCACTCATTCTTTTTCTACGCAAACATCGAAACGACAAGCTTTTAGCTCTTTTATCATAGAATTCTTTCAATAGCGGAATAAATGCTAACAATCAACAAGGGAAAATAGCAATGAAACAGGCAAAAGCTGACAGTCAACAGTAATGTAAACTATCAAGTTCTGTGCGTTGGAATATTTAAAGAGTGGTACTCGTTACAATTAAAATGTCGAGTAGAGTAAAGAGGTTATACCGAGATTTGAACTCGGATCGCTGGATTCAAAGTCCAGAATGCTAACCATTACACAATAGAACCAATGACAAATATTTCCTCCTGGCAATCATCTAGAAACAATAAACAAGTAAAGTTGTGGCATTTGAAAAATTTCGTTCATCTTCTTATCCTAAATTTTATAACGAACTTTTCTCAATTTTAAAACTTTTACTTCTTACGATTTTATTTCTAGCACTTTTTAATTATTTCAATTCATATAGGTTTCATTGTTTTACTAATTTTAAATCTTCCACACTGGTATCGTAACATTTCACTGTCTACCATTTCAGTTTGCGATTAAAGTAAAAACATCAATACACACAAATACTGAATACTTACAAAGTTAAGCACACACACACACACACACGCACACATAAACAGATACCTTCAAAGGATATGAAATATATATGTTGGCAAATAAACTTCTATTAAAAACTTACACACTGCAAGGTCCTACCGACATTTGAACTCGGATCGCTGGATTCAGAGTCCAGAGTGCTAACCATTACACCATAGAACCGGTAATTCTCCCGACTTTCCTTAACCTAGTAACAAATCAGCAGCAGCAAAAATAATCAGTTGATATAATGAGTTGTGAATCTTTCATAATGTAACTCACTGAGCCAACCAGCCTGCAAGCCAGCCAGCTAGCAGGGCAGCATGAAAAGCTGAGCTCTACTTATTAAACACATTCGCTTAGAATCGTTAAATGATGATAGCCTAATAGAGTAGAGAGCAGAAAGACTAAGCTAATATCCATTATCTAAACGTCTTTTTTTCCTCTTCGAAATGATTTTCGCTCCTGTGAGTATTGAAAGTTGATTTTCATAATATTTTTAACTTCATATAAACAACGAATTAACTAAGATGGAAGAGAAAAAGTAAAAGTAAATAAATAAATAAAACAGTAAAAATAGAGAGAGATAGCAAAGACTAGTGTTTCGTGTGGGTCGTCGTGGCCGAGTGGTTAAGGCGATGGACTAGAAATCCATTGGGGTCTCCCCGCATAGGTTCGAATCCTATCGGCGACGCTTCTACCTTTTTTCTCAGTGTCTCTTTCACTTTGTCAAAATCGAATATTCGCTTTAATACGGAATCAAATAGAATGTGAAAAATCTTCACATTCTCCGATTACATCAGATGTCCGCTAAAGCCTTCTACTAGTGAGCGTCACCTAACACAAAACCTTAACCCCATATTTGGACAATGACTTCTCATAATGGCCAACTGCTAGCCACCTGAAAGCTCATAGAAATGCAACAAGCATCGTCCCGTTGCTCGTTTGCCGAGAAGTTCCGCGCCCAGTCTCCATGTTCACCGCATCGGTAGCAGCGCGTTTCGCCATTTCACCACTCTTTTGCCAGCTCACCTTTAATGTTACACCTATAACAGGTCACATTGCTGCAAAGCCAGTGCTCCTCGAACTATTATGGCGTCAGTGCGTCCATGCAACTACATCCTCGTTTTCTTACTCAGTCAACGTCAGCAATGTAGCTCTTCATATCAGATGGTCAGGGCTTCCATGTTTGCCGCCCCTTCAAGTCCCATTGACACTGTGTCAGGGAAGCCCGTGACGAAAGTCACTTTCCTTAGCCTCTCCAGCCCATCCCTCTTAAAGCCAGCCAATCCAACCAACTGCCTGATTTTGTTCGCCTAGACATGAACACGTTCACCAGCCCACCTAGCCATGCTCACTTACCTCTGGGCTGCCAACGCATCGTCAGTGAACATCTCTTTCAGCCGACCCTCCATCTGCTCTCTCTGCTTGTCGTCGTCGTCATCGTCGTCGTCATCGTTGTCGTCTTCCTCCTCCTCCTCCTCCTCCTCCTCTATTTCCATGTAGACGGCCAGTGTGTCACCGTCCAAATACAATGCTAGCACACTGGCTACATTATCCAGCTGCTCAAGTTTCGCCACAAGTCTCACTTTCTTCAGCCATGCTAGCACGTCACCTTGGCCGGAAAACGGCTTTATAATATCGCTGCTTATGCCTACCTTCGCCATGGTGATATTGCCGAAATAGATTCTAATAAAACGGGCCTAGCTGGATCGTATGCCTCCTCTGCAACAGAAAGAAAACACTCTCTCCTAAATGAATACTTGCAATCCATTTCTCCTTAGGACAAGCTGAACGACCGAATTTCGACGATGAAAACTATCCGTTTTTCCTGCAATAGTCTTGTAGCAGTCGTTTGCCCCAGTTCGTCGCTCTTCCTACGTCGCTTCCACTTCTTCCAAACGCCTGTCTCTCGTGCATTCAGGCACGATTTCAATCCTCATAGCAAAACGACACATCCGGCTCAATCGTACAATCTACTAATTTACATGCGCTCCAGCGTCTAGCTAGCTGTCATGTCAAACACGATTGACGATCGGGATTATGTGAGTTCCATCTTTCAAATCACCCGTTTCTCTCTCTCCCTCATTTCATTTTATATGCCACACACATTCTGACACACTTTCACCTGTCGCCTGCCTCATTTCTCTCGCCACAGACACACTCTACTGGTCGTTACAAGTCCTGAAAAATTATCTAATAACTTTTACTTTGCAAATTAAAACTTCTAACCGGCTTCAAAGACATTCATCTAATAGAAATAAACAGCGAAGCAAAATGATCATTTTCATTTCCTCGTCAGATATCAAAGACAAATAAAGATTTTCTTTTCCATTTTAACCTTATTCAAGCATATATTTGTCAGTTTTCTTGGGGGTTTTTCAACCCACTCCATCATAATATTTTCTCACTCATTCTTTTTCTACGCAAACATCGAAACGACAAGCTTTTAGCTCTTTTATCATAGAATTCTTTCAATAGCGGAATAAATGCTAACAATCAACATGGGAAAATAGCAATGAAACAGGCAAAAGCTGACAGTCAACAGTAATGTAAACTATCAAGTTCTGTGCGTTGGAATATTTAAAGAGTGGTACTCGTTACAATTAAAATGTCGAGTAGAGTAAAGAGGTTATACCGAGATTTGAACTCGGATCGCTGGAATCAAAGTCCAGAATGCTAACCATTACACCATAGAACCAATGACAAATATTTCCTCCTGGCAATCATCTAGAAACAATAAACAAGTAAAGTTGTGGCATTTGAAAAATTTCGTTCATCTTCTTATCCTAAATTTTATAACGAACTTTTCTCAATTTTAAAACTTTTACTTCTTACGATTTTATTTCTAGCACTTTTTAATTATTTCAATTCATATAGGTTTCATTGTTTTACTAATTTTAAATCTTCCACACTGGTATCGTAACATTTCACTGTCTACCATTTCAGTTTGCGATTAAAGTAAAAACATCAATACACACAAATACTGAATACTTACAAAGTTAAGCACACACACACACACACACGCACACATAAACAGATACCTTCAAAGGATATGAAATATATATGTTGGCAAATAAACTTCTATTAAAAACTTACACACTGCAAGGTCCTACCGAGATTTGAACTCGGATCGCTGGATTCAGAGTCCAGAGTGCTAACCATTACACCATAGAACCGGTAATTCTCCCGACTTTCCTTAACCTAGTAACAAATCAGCAGCAGCAAAAATAATCAGTTGATATAATGAGTTGTGAATCTTTCATAATGTAACTCACTGAGCCAACCAGCCTGCAAGCCAGCCAGCTAGCAGGGCAGCATGAAAAGCTGAGCTCTACTTATTAAACACATTCGCTTAGAATCGTTAAATGATGAAAGCCTAATAGAGTAGAGAGCAGAAAGACTAAGCTAATATCCATTATCTAAACGTCTTTTTTTCCTCTTCGAAATGATTTTCGCTCCTGTGAGTATTGAAAGTTGATTTTCATAATATTTTTAACTTCATATAAACAACGAATTAACTAAGATGGAAGAGAAAAAGTAAAAGTAAATAAATAAATAAAACAGTAAAAATAGAGAGAGATAGCAAAGACTAGTGTTTCGTGTGGGTCGTCGTGGCCGAGTGGTTAAGGCGATGGACTAGAAATCCATTGG
This sequence comes from Sepioteuthis lessoniana, assembly GCA_963585895.1. Lineage (NCBI taxonomy): Eukaryota > Metazoa > Mollusca > Cephalopoda > Myopsida > Loliginidae > Sepioteuthis > Sepioteuthis lessoniana. The sequence goes on along the minus strand of OY757913.1, from coordinate 117,255,208 downwards.
GGTCTCCCCGCATAGGTTCGAATCCTATCGGCGACGCTTCTACCTTTTTTCTCAGTGTCTCTTTCACTTTGTCAAAATCGAATATTCGCTTTAATACGGAATCAAATAGAATGTGAAAAATCTTCACATTCTCCGATTACATCAGATGTCCGCTAAAGCCTTCTACTAGTGAGCGTCACCTAACACAAAACCTTAACCCCATATTTGGACAATGACTTCTCATAATGGCCAACTGCTAGCCACCTGAAAGCTCATAGAAATGCAACAAGCATCGTCCCGTTGCTCGTTTGCCGAGAAGTTCCACGCCCAGTCTCCATGTTCACCGCATCGGTAGCAGCGCGTTTCGCCATTTCACCACTCTTTTGCCAGCTCACCTTTAATGTTACACCTATAACAGGTCACATTGCTGCAAAGCCAGTGCTCCTCGAACTATTATGGCGTCAGTGCGTCCATGCAACTACATCCTCGTTTTCTTACTCAGTCAACGTCAGCACTGTAGCTCTTCATATCAGATGGTCAGGGCTTCCATGTTTGCCGCCCCTTCAAGTCCCATTGACACTGTGTCAGGGAAGCCCGTGACGAAAGTCACTTTCCTTAGCCTCTCCAGCCCATCCCTCTTAAAGCCAGCCAATCCAACCAACTGCCTGATTTTGTTCGCCTAGACATGAACACGTTCACCAGCCCACCTAGCCATGCTCACTTACCTCTGGGCTGCCAACGCATCGTCAGTGAACATCTCTTTCAGCCGACCCTCCATCTGCTCTCTCTGCTTGTCGTCGTCGTCATCGTCGTCGTCATCGTTGTCGTCTTCCTCCTCCTCCTCCTCCTCCTCCTCCTCCTCCTC
>OY757913.1:117226864-117241864 GCA_963585895.1 Sepioteuthis lessoniana | reverse complement strand
TGCGCTCCAGCGTCTAGCTAGCTGTCATGTCAAACACGATTGACGATCGGGATTATGTGAGTTCCATCTTTCAAATCACCCGTTTCTCTCTCTCCCTCATTTCATTTTATATGCCACACACATTCTGACACACTTTCACCTGTCGCCTGCCTCATTTCTCTCGCCACAGACACACTCTACTGGTCGTTACAAGTCCTGAAAAATTATCTAATAACTTTTACTTTGCAAATTAAAACTTCTAACCGGCTTCAAAGACATTCATCTAATAGAAATAAACAGCGAAGCAAAATGATCATTTTCATTTCCTCGTCAGATATCAAAGACAAATAAAGATTTTCTTTTCCATTTTAACCTTATTCAAGCATATATTTGTCAGTTTTCTTGGGGGTTTTTCAACCCACTCCCTCATAATATTTTCTCACTCATTCTTTTTCTACGCAAACATCGAAACGACAAGCTTTTAGCTCTTTTATCATAGAATTCTTTCAATAGCGGAATAAATGCTAACAATCAACAAGGGAAAATAGCAATGAAACAGGCAAAAACTGACAGTCAACAGTAATGTAAACTATCAAGTTCTGTGCGTTGGAATATTTAAAGAGTGGTACTCGTTACAATTAAAATGTCGATTAGAGTAGAGAGGTTCTACCGAGATTTGAACTCGGATCGCTGGATTCAAAGTCCAGAATGCTAACCATTACACCATAGAACCAATGACAAATATTTCCTCCTGGCAATCATCTAGAAACAATAAACAAGTAAAGTTGTAGCATTTGAAAAATTTCGTTCATCTTCTTATCCTAAATTTTATAACGAACTTTTCTCAATTTTAAAACTTTTACTTCTTACGATTTTATTTCTAGCACTTTTTAATTATTTCAATTCATATAGGTTTCATTGTTTTACTAATTTAAATCTTCCACACTGGTATCGTAACATTTCACTGTCTACCATTTCAGTTTGCGATTAAAGTAAAAACATCAATACACACAAATACTGAATACCTACAAAGTTAAACATACACACACACACGCACACATAAACAGATACCTTCAAAGGATATGAAATATATATGTTGGCAAATAAACTTCTATTAAAAACTTACACACTGCAAGGTCCTACCGAGATTTGAACTCGGATCGCTGGATTCAGAGTCCAGAGTGCTAACCATTACACCATAGAACCGGTAATTCTCCCGACTTTCCTTAACCTAGTAACAAATCAGCAGCAGCAAAAATAATCAGTTGATATAATGAGTTGTGAATCTTTCATAATGTAACTCACTGAGCCAACCAGCCTGCAAGCCAGCCAGCTAGCAGGGCAGCATGAAAAGCTGAGCTCTACTTATTAAACACATTCGCTTAGAATCGTTAAATGATGATAGCCTAATAGAGTAGAGAGCAGAAAGACTAAGCTAATATCCATTATCTAAACGTCTTTTTTTCCTCTTCGAAATGATTTTCGCTCCTGTGAGTATTGAAAGTTGATTTTCATAATATTTTTAACTTCATATAAACAACGAATTAACTAAGATGGAAGAGAAAAAGTAAAAGTAAATAAATAAATAAAACAGTAAAAATAGAGAGAGATAGCAAAGACTAGTGTTTCGTGTGGGTCGTCGTGGCCGAGTGGTTAAGGCGATGGACTAGAAATCCATTGGGGTCTCCCCGCATAGGTTCGAATCCTATCGGCGACGCTTCTACCTTTTTTCTCAGTGTCTCTTTCACTTTGTCAAAATCGAATATTCGCTTTAATACGGAATCAAATAGAATGTGAAAAATCTTCACATTCTCCGATTACATCAGATGTCCGCTAAAGCCTTCTACTAGTGAGCGTCACCTAACACAAAACCTTAACCCCATATTTGGACAATAACTTCTCATAATGGCCAACTGCTAGCCACCTGAAAGCTCATAGAAATGCAACAAGCATCGTCCCGTTGCTCGTTTGCCGAGAAGTTCCGCGCCCAGTCTCCATGTTCACCGCATCGGTAGCAGCGCGTTTCGCCATTTCACCACTCCTTTGCCAGCTCACCTTTAATGTTACACCTATAACAGGTCACATTGCTGCAAAGCCAGTGCTCCTCGAACTATTATGGCGTCAGTGCGTCCATGCAACTACATCCTCGTTTTCTTACTCAGTCAACGTCAGCAATGTAGCTCTTCATATCAGATGGTCAGGGCTTCCATGTTTGCCGCCCCTTCAAGTCCCATTGACACTGTGTCAGGGAAGCCCGTGACGAAAGTTACTTTCCTTAGCCTCTCCAGCCCATCCCTCTTAAAGCCAGCCAATCCAACCAACTGCCTGATTTTGTTCGCCTAGACATGAACACGTTCACCAGCCCACCTAGCCATGCTCACTTACCTCTGGGCTGCCAACGCATCGTCAGTGAACATCTCTTTCAGCCGACCCTCCATCTGCTCTCTCTGCTTGTTGTCGTCGTCATTGTCGTCGTCATCGTTGTCGTCTTCCTCCTCCTCCTCCTCCTCCTCCTCCTCTATTTCCATGTAGACGGCCAGTGTGTCACCGTCCAAATACAATGCTAGCACACTGGCTACATTATCCAGCTGCTCAAGTTTCGCCACAAGTCTCACTTTCTTCAGCCATGCTAGCACGTCACCTTGGCCGGAAAACGGCTTTATAATATCGCTGCTTATGCCTACCTTCGCCATGGTGATATTGCCGAAATAGATTCTAATAAAACGGGCCTAGCTGGATCGTATGCCTCCTCTGCAACAGAAAGAAAATACTCTCTCCTAAATGAATACGTGCAATCCATTTCTCCTTAGGACAAGCTGAACGACCGAAATTCGACGATGAAAACTATCCGTTTTTCCTGCAATAGTCTTGTAGCAGTCGTTTGCCCCAGTTCGTCGCTCGTCCTACGTCGCTTCCACTTCTTCCAAACGCCTGTCTCTCGTGCATTCAGGCACGATTTCAATCCTCATAGCAAAACGACACATCCGGCTCAATCGTACAATCTACTAATTTACATGCGCTCCAGCGTCTAGCTAGCTGTCATGTCAAACACGATTGACGATCGGGATTATGTGAGTTCCATCTTTCAAATCACCCGTTTCTCTCTCTCCCTCATCTCATTTTATATGCCACACACATTCTGACACACTTTCACCTGTCGCCTGCCTCATTTCTCTCGCCACAGACACACTCTACTGGTCGTTACAAGTCCTGAAAAATTATCTAATAACTTTTACTTTGCAAATTAAAACTTCTAACCGGCTTCAAAGACATTCATCTAATAGAAATAAACAGCGAAGCAAAATGATCATTTTCATTTCCTCGTCAGATATCAAAGACAAATAAAGATTTTCTTTTCCATTTTAACCTTATTCAAGCATATATTTGTCAGTTTTCTTGGGGGTTTTTCAACCCACTCCATCATAATATTTTCTCACTCATTCTTTTTCTACGCAAACATCGAAACGACAAGCTTTTAGCTCTTTTATCATAGAATTCTTTCAATAGCGGAATAAATGCTAACAATCAACAAGGGAAAATAGCAATGAAACAGGCAAAAGCTGACAGTCAACAGTAATGTAAACTATCAAGTTCTGTGCGTTGGAATATTTAAAGAGTGGTACTCGTTACAATTAAAATGTCGATTAGAGTAGAGAGGTTCTACCGAGATTTGAACTCGGATCGCTGGATTCAAAGTCCAGAATGCTAACCATTACACCATAGAACCAATGACAAATATTTCCTCCTGGCAATCATCTAGAAACAATAAACAAGTAAAGTTGTGGCATTTGAAAAATTTCGTTCATCTTCTTATCCTAAATTTTATAACGAACTTTTCTCAATTTTAAAACTTTTACTTCTTACGATTTTATTTCTAGCACTTTTTAATTATTTCAATTCATATAGGTTTCATTGTTTTACTAATTTTAAATCTTCCACACTGGTATCGTAACATTTCACTGTCTACCATTTCAGTTTGCGATTAAAGTAAAAACATCAATACACACAAATACTGAATACCTACAAAGTTAAACACACACACACACACACGCACACATAAACAGATACGTTCAAAGGATATGAAATATATATGTTGGCAAATAAACTTCTATTAAAAACTTATGCAGTGCAAGGTCCTACCGAGATTTGAAATCGGATCGCTGGATTCAGAGTCCAGAGTGCTAACCATTACACCATAGAACCGGTAATTCTCCCGACTTTCCTTAACCTAGTAACAAATCAGCAGCAGCAAAAATAATCAGTTGATATAATGAGTTGTGAATCTTTCATAATGTAACTCACTGAGCCAACCAGCCTGCAAGCCAGCCAGCTAGCAGGGCAGCATGAAAAGCTGAGCTCTACTTATTAAACACATTCGCTTAGAATCGTTAAATGATGATAGCCTAATAGAGTAGAGAGCAGAAAGACTAAGCTAATATCCATTATCTAAACGTCTTTTTTTCCTCTTCGAAATGATTTTCGCTCCTGTGAGTATTGAAAGTTGATTTTCATAATATTTTTAACTTCATATAAACAACGAATTAACTAAGATGGAAGAGAAAAAGTAAAAGTAAATAAATAAATAAAACAGTAAAAATAGAGAGAGATAGCAAAGGCTAGTGTTTCGTGTGGGTCGTCGTGGCCGAGTGGTTAAGGCGATGGACTAGAAATCCATTGGGGTCTCCCCGCATAGGTTCGAATCCTATCGGCGACGCTTCTACCTTTTTTCTCAGTGTCTCTTTCACTTTGTCAAAATCGAATATTCGCTTTAATACGGAATCAAATAGAATGTGAAAAATCTTCACATTCTCCGATTACATCAGATGTCCGCTAAAGCCTTCTACTAGTGAGCGTCACCTAACACAAAACCTTAACCCCATATTTGGACAATAACTTCTCATAATGGCCAACTGCTAGCCACCTGAAAGCTCATAGAAATGCAACAAGCATCGTCCCGTTGCTCGTTTGCCGAGAAGTTCCGCGCCCAGTCTCCATGTTCACCGCATCGGTAGCAGCGCGTTTCGCCATTTCACCACTCCTTTGCCAGCTCACCTTTAATGTTACACCTATAACAGGTCACATTGCTGCAAAGCCAGTGCTCCTCGAACTATTATGGCGTCAGTGCGTCCATGCAACTACATCCTCGTTTTCTTACTCAGTCAACGTCAGCACTGTAGCTCTTCATATCAGATGGTCAGGGCTTCCATGTTTGCCGCCCCTTCAAGTCCCATTGACACTGTGTCAGGGAAGCCCGTGACGAAAGTCACTTTTTTTAGCCTCTCCAGCCCATCCCTCTTAAAGCCAGCCAATCCAACCAACTGCCTGATTTTGTTCGCCTGGACATGAACACGTTCACCAGCCCACCTAGCCATGCTCACTTACCTCTGGGCTGCCAACGCATCGTCAGTGAACATCTCTTTCAGCCGACCCTCCATCTGCTCTCTCTGCTTGTCGTCGTCGTCATCGTCGTTGTCGTCGTTGTCGTCTTCCTCCTCCTCCTCCTCCTCCTCCTCCTCCTCCTCTATTTCCATGTAGACGGCCAGTGTGTCACCGTCCAAATACAATGCTAGCACACTGGCTACATTATCCAGCTGCTCAAGTTTCGCCACAAGTCTCACTTTCTTCAGCCATGCTAGCACGTCACCTTGGCCGGAAAACGGCTTTATAATATCGCTGCTTATGCCTACCTTCGCCATGGTGATATTGCCGAAATAGATTCTAATAAAACGGGCCTAGCTGGATCGTATGCCTCCTCTGCAACAGAAAGAAAACACTCTCTCCTAAATGAATACGTGCAATCCATTTCTCCTTAGGACAAGCTGAACGACCGAAATTCGACGATGAAAACTATCCGTTTTTCCTGCAATAGTCTTGTAGCAGTCGTTTGCCCCAGTTCGTCGCTCGTCCTACGTCGCTTCCACTTCTTTCAAACGCCTGTCTCTCGTGCATTCAGGCACGATTTCAATCCTCATAGCAAAACGACACATCCGGCTCAATCGTACAATCTACTAATTTACATGCGCTCCAGCGTCTAGCTAGCTGTCATGTCAAACACGATTGACGATCGGGATTATGTGAGTTCCATCTTTCAAATCACCCGTTTCTCTCTCTCCCTCATCTCATTTTATATGCCACACACATTCTGACACACTTTCACCTGTCGCCTGCCTCATTTCTCTCGCCACAGACACACTCTACTGGTCGTTACAAGTCCTGAAAAATTATCTAATAACTTTTACTTTGCAAATTAAAACTTCTAACCGGCTTCAAAGACATTCATCTAATAGAAATAAACAGCGAAGCAAAATGATCATTTTCATTTCCTCGTCAGATATCAAAGACAAATAAAGATTTTCTTTTCCATTTTAACCTTATTCAAGCATATATTTGTCAGTTTTCTTGGGGGTTTTTCAACCCACTCCATCATAATATTTTCTCACTCATTCTTTTTCTACGCAAACATCGAAACGACAAGCTTTTAGCTCTTTTATCATAGAATTCTTTCAATAGCGGAATAAATGCTAACAATCAACAAGGGAAAATAGCAATGAAACAGGCAAAAGCTGACAGTCAACAGTAATGTAAACTATCAAGTTCTGTGCGTTGGAATATTTAAAGAGTGGTACTCGTTACAATTAAAATGTCGATTAGAGTAGAGAGGTTCTACCGAGATTTGAACTCGGATCGCTGGATTCAAAGTCCAGAATGCTAACCATTACACCATAGAACCAATGACAAATATTTCCTCCTGGCAATCATCTAGAAACAATAAACAAGTAAAGTTGTGGCATTTGAAAAATTTCGTTCATCTTCTTATCCTAAATTTTATAACGAACTTTTCTCAATTTTAAAACTTTTACTTCTTACGATTTTATTTCTAGCACTTTTTAATTATTTCAATTCATATAGGTTTCATTGTTTTACTAATTTTAAATCTTCCACACTGGTATCGTAACATTTCACTGTCTACCATTTCAGTTTGCGATTAAAGTAAAAACATCAATACACACAAATACTGAATACCTACAAAGTTAAACACACACACACACACACGCACACATAAACAGATACCTTCAAAGGATATGAAATATATATGTTGGCAAATAAACTTCTATTAAAAACTTACACACTGCAAGGTCCTACCGAGATTTGAAATCGGATCGCTGGATTCAGAGTCCAGAGTGCTAACCATTACACCATAGAACCGGTAATTCTCCCGACTTTCCTTAACCTAGTAACAAATCAGCAGCAGCAAAAATAATCAGTTGATATAATGAGTTGTGAATCTTTCATAATGTAACTCACTGAGCCAACCAGCCTGCAAGCCAGCCAGCTAGCAGGGCAGCATGAAAAGCTGAGCTCTACTTATTAAACACATTCGCTTAGAATCGTTAAATGATGATAGCCTAATAGAGTAGAGAGCAGAAAGACTAAGCTAATATCCATTATCTAAACGTCTTTTTTTCCTCTTCGAAATGATTTTCGCTCCTGTGAGTATTGAAAGTTGATTTTCATAATATTTTTAACTTCATATAAACAACGAATTAACTAAGATGGAAGAGAAAAAGTAAAAGTAAATAAATAAATAAAACAGTAAAAATAGAGAGAGATAGCAAAGACTAGTGTTTCGTGTGGGTCGTCGTGGCCGAGTGGTTAAGGCGATGGACTAGAAATCCATTGGGGTCTCCCCGCATAGGTTCGAATCCTATCGGCGACGCTTCTACCTTTTTTCTCAGTGTCTCTTTCACTTTGTCAAAATCGAATATTCGCTTTAATACGGAATCAAATAGAATGTGAAAAATCTTCACATTCTCCGATTACATCAGATGTCCGCTAAAGCCTTCTACTAGTGAGCGTCACCTAACACAAAACCTTAACCCCATATTTGGACAATGACTTCTCATAATGGCCAACTGCTAGCCACCTGAAAGCTCATAGAAATGCAACAAGCATCGTCCCGTTGCTCGTTTGCCGAGAAGTTCCACGCCCAGTCTCCATGTTCACCGCATCGGTAGCAGCGCGTTTCGCCATTTCACCACTCTTTTGCCAGCTCACCTTTAATGTTACACCTATAACAGGTCACATTGCTGCAAAGCCAGTGCTCCTCGAACTATTATGGCGTCAGTGCGTCCATGCAACTACATCCTCGTTTTCTTACTCAGTCAACGTCAGCACTGTAGCTCTTCATATCAGATGGTCAGGGCTTCCATGTTTGCCGCCCCTTCAAGTCCCATTGACACTGTGTCAGGGAAGCCCGTGACGAAAGTCACTTTCCTTAGCCTCTCCAGCCCATCCCTCTTAAAGCCAGCCAATCCAACCAACTGCCTGATTTTGTTCGCCTAGACATGAACACGTTCACCAGCCCACCTAGCCATGCTCACTTACCTCTGGGCTGCCAACGCATCGTCAGTGAACATCTCTTTCAGCCGACCCTCCATCTGCTCTCTCTGCTTGTCGTCGTCGTCATCGTCGTCGTCATCGTTGTCGTCTTCCTCCTCCTCCTCCTCCTCCTCCTCCTCCTCTATTTCCATGTAGACGGCCAGTGTGTCACCGTCCAAATACAATGCTAGCACACTGGCTACATTATCCAGCTGCTCAAGTTTCGCCACAAGTCTCACTTTCTTCAGCCATGCTAGCACGTCACCTTGGCCGGAAAACGGCTTTATAATATCGCTGCTTATGCCTACCTTCGCCATGGTGATATTGCCGAAATAGATTCTAATAAAACGGGCCTAGCTGGATCGTATGCCTCCTCTGCAACAGAAAGAAAACACTCTCTCCTAAATGAATACTTGCAATCCATTTCTCCTTAGGACAAGCTGAACGACCGAATTTCGACGATGAAAACTATCCGTTTTTCCTGCAATAGTCTTGTAGCAGTCGTTTGCCCCAGTTCGTCGCTCGTCCTACGTCGCTTCCACTTCTTCCAAACGCCTGTCTCTCGTGCATTCAGGCACGATTTCAATCCTCATAGCAAAACGACACATCCGGCTCAATCGTACAATCTACTAATTTACATGCGCTCCAGCGTCTAGCTAGCTGTCATGTCAAACACGATTGACGATCGGGATTATGTGAGTTCCATCTTTCAAATCACCCGTTTCTCTCTCTCCCTCATTTCATTTTATATGCCACACACATTCTGACACACTTTCACCTGTCGCCTGCCTCATTTCTCTCGCCACAGACACACTCTACTGGTCGTTACAAGTCCTGAAAAATTATCTAATAACTTTTACTTTGCAAATTAAAACTTCTAACCGGCTTCAAAGACATTCATCTAATAGAAATAAACAGCGAAGCAAAATGATCATTTTCATTTCCTCGTCAGATATCAAAGACAAATAAAGATTTTCTTTTCCATTTTAACCTTATTCAAGCATATATTTGTCAGTTTTCTTGGGGGGTTTTCAACCCACTCCATCATAATATTTTCTCACTCATTCTTTTTCTACGCAAACATCGAAACGACAAGCTTTTAGCTCTTTTATCATAGAATTCTTTCAATAGCGGAATAAATGCTAACAATCAACAAGGGAAAATAGCAATGAAACAGGCAAAAGCTGACAGTCAACAGTAATGTAAACTATCAAGTTCTGTGCGTTGGAATATTTAAAGAGTGGTACTCGTTACAATTAAAATGTCGATTAGAGTAGAGAGGTTCTACCGAGATTTGAACTCGGATCGCTGGATTCAAAGTCCAGAATGCTAACCATTACACCATAGAACCAATGACAAATATTTCCTCCTGGCAATCATCTAGAAACAATAAACAAGTAAAGTTGTGGCATTTGAAAAATTTCGTTCATCTTCTTATCCTAAATTTTATAACGAACTTTTCTCAATTTTAAAACTTTTACTTCTTACGATTTTATTTCTAGCACTTTTTAATTATTTCAATTCATATAGGTTTCATTGTTTTACTAATTTTAAATCTTCCACACTGGTATCGTAACATTTCACTGTCTACCATTTCAGTTTGCGATTAAAGTAAAAACATCAATACACACAAATACTGAATACCTACAAAGTTAAACACACACACACACACACGCACACATAAACAGATACCTTCAAAGGATATGAAATATATATGTTGGCAAATAAACTTCTATTAAAAACTTACACACTGCAAGGTCCTACCGAGATTTGAAATCGGATCGCTGGATTCAGAGTCCAGAGTGCTAACCATTACACCATAGAACCGGTAATTCTCCCGACTTTCCTTAACCTAGTAACAAATCAGCAGCAGCAAAAATAATCAGTTGATATAATGAGTTGTGAATCTTTCATAATGTAACTCACTGAGCCAACCAGCCTGCAAGCCAGCCAGCTAGCAGGGCAGCATGAAAAGCTGAGCTCTACTTATTAAACACATTCGCTTAGAATCGTTAAATGATGATAGCCTAATAGAGTAGAGAGCAGAAAGACTAAGCTAATATCCATTATCTAAACGTCTTTTTTTCCTCTTCGAAATGATTTTCGCTCCTGTGAGTATTGAAAGTTGATTTTCATAATATTTTTAACTTCATATAAACAACGAATTAACTAAGATGGAAGAGAAAAAGTAAAAGTAAATAAATAAATAAAACAGTAAAAATAGAGAGAGATAGCAAAGACTAGTGTTTCGTGTGGGTCGTCGTGGCCGAGTGGTTAAGGCGATGGACTAGAAATCCATTGGGGTCTCCCCGCATAGGTTCGAATCCTATCGGCGACGCTTCTACCTTTTTTCTCAGTGTCTCTTTCACTTTGTCAAAATCGAATATTCGCTTTAATACGGAATCAAATAGAATGTGAAAAATCTTCACATTCTCCGATTACATCAGATGTCCGCTAAAGCCTTCTACTAGTGAGCGTCACCTAACACAAAACCTTAACCCCATATTTGGACAATGACTTCTCATAATGGCCAACTGCTAGCCACCTGAAAGCTCATAGAAATGCAACAAGCATCGTCCCGTTGCTCGTTTGCCGAGAAGTTCCGCGCCCAGTCTCCATGTTCACCGCATCGGTAGCAGCGCGTTTCGCCATTTCACCACTCCTTTGCCAGCTCACCTTTAATGTTACACCTATAACAGGTCACATTGCTGCAAAGCCAGTGCTCCTCGAACTATTATGGCGTCAGTGCGTCCATGCAACTACATCCTCGTTTTCTTACTCAGTCAACGTCAGCACTGTAGCTCTTCATATCAGATGGTCAGGGCTTCCATGTTTGCCGCCCCTTCAAGTCCCATTGACACTGTGTCAGGGAAGCCCGTGACGAAAGTCACTTTTTTTAGCCTCTCCAGCCCATCCCTCTTAAAGCCAGCCAATCCAACCAACTGCCTGATTTTGTTCGCCTAGACATGAACACGTTCACCAGCCCACCTAGCCATGCTCACTTACCTCTGGGCTGCCAACGCATCGTCAGTGAACATCTCTTTCAGCCGACCCTCCATCTGCTCTCTCTGCTTGTCGTCGTCGTCGTCGTCGTCGTCGTTGTCGTCTTCCTCCTCCTCCTCCTCCTCCTCCTCTATTTCCATGTAGACGGCCAGTGTGTCACCGTCCAAATACAATGCTAGCACACTGGCTACATTATCCAGCTGCTCAAGTTTCGCCACAAGTCTCACTTTCTTCAGCCATGCTAGCACGTCACCTTGGCCGGAAAACGGCTTTATAATATCGCTGCTTATGCCTACCTTCGCCATGGTGATATTGCCGAAATAGATTCTAATAAAACGGGCCTAGCTGGATCGTATGCCTCCTCTGCAACAGAAAGAAAACACTCTCTCCTAAATGAATACTTGCAATCCATTTCTCCTTAGGACAAGCTGAACGACCGAATTTCGACGATGAAAACTATCCGTTTTTCCTGCAATAGTCTTGTAGCAGTCGTTTGCCCCAGTTCGTCGCTCGTCCTACGTCGCTTCCACTTCTTCCAAACGCCTGTCTCTCGTGCATTCAGGCACGATTTCAATCCTCATAGCAAAACGACACATCCGGCTCAATCGTACAATCTACTAATTTACATGCGCTCCAGCGTCTAGCTAGCTGTCATGTCAAACACGATTGACGATCGGGATTATGTGAGTTCCATCTTTCAAATCACCCGTTTCTCTCTCTCCCTCATTTCATTTTATATGCCACACACATTCTGACACACTTTCACCTGTCGCCTGCCTCATTTCTCTCGCCACAGACACACTCTACTGGTCGTTACAAGTCCTGAAAAATTATCTAATAACTTTTACTTTGCAAATTAAAACTTCTAACCGGCTTCAAAGACATTCATCTAATAGAAATAAACAGCGAAGCAAAATGATCATTTTCATTTCCTCGTCAGATATCAAAGACAAATAAAGATTTTCTTTTCCATTTTAACCTTATTCAAGCATATATTTGTCAGTTTTCTTGGGGGTTTTTCAACCCACTCCATCATAATATTTTCTCACTCATTCTTTTTCTACGCAAACATCGAAACGACAAGCTTTTAGCTCTTTTATCATAGAATTCTTTCAATAGCGGAATAAATGCTAACAATCAACAAGGGAAAATAGCAATGAAACAGGCAAAAGCTGACAGTCAACAGTAATGTAAACTATCAAGTTCTGTGCGTTGGAATATTTAAAGAGTGGTACTCGTTACAATTAAAATGTCGATTAGAGTAGAGAGGTTCTACCGAGATTTGAACTCGGATCGCTGGATTCAAAGTCCAGAATGCTAACAATTACACCATAGAACCAATGACAAATATTTCCTCCTGGCAATCATCTAGAAACAATAAACAAGTAAAGTTGTGGCATTTGAAAAATTTCGTTCATCTTCTTATCCTAAATTTTATAACGAACTTTTCTCAATTTTAAAACTTTTACTTCTTACGATTTTATTTCTAGCACTTTTTAATTATTTCAATTCATATAGGTTTCATTGTTTTACTAATTTTAAATCTTCCACACTGGTATCGTAACATTTCACTGTCTACCATTTCAGTTTGCGATTAAAGTAAAAACATCAATACACACAAATACTGAATACTTACAAAGTTAAGCACACACACACACACACACGCACACATAAACAGATACCTTCAAAGGATATGAAATATATATGTTGGCAAATAAACTTCTATTAAAAACTTATGCACTGCAAGGTCCTGCCGAGATTTGAACTCGGATCGCTGGATTCAGAGTCCAGAGTGCTAACCATTACACCATAGAACCGGTAATTCTCCCGACTTTCCTTAACCTAGTAACAAATCAGCAGCAGCAAAAATAATCAGTTGATATAATGAGTTGTGAATCTTTCATAATGTAACTCACTGAGCCAACCAGCCTGCAAGCCAGCCAGCTAGCAGGGCAGCATGAAAAGCTGAGCTCTACTTATTAAACACATTCGCTTAGAATCGTTAAATGATGATAGCCTAATAGAGTAGAGAGCAGAAAGACTAAGCTAATATCCATTATCTAAACGTCTTTTTTTCCTCTTCGAAATGATTTTCGCTCCTGTGAGTATTGAAAGTTGATTTTCATAATATTTTTAACTTCATATAAACAACGAATTAACTAAGATGGAAGAGAAAAAGTAAAAGTAAATAAATAAATAAAACAGTAAAAATACAGAGAGATAGCAAAGACTAGTGTTTCGTGTGGGTCGTCGTGGCCGAGTGGTTAAGGCGATGGGCTAGAAATCCATTGGGGTCTCCCCGCATAGGTTCGAATCCTATCGGCGACGCTTCTACCTTTTTTCTCAGTGTCTCTTTCACTTTGTCAAAATCGAATATTCGTTTTAATACGGAATCAAATAGAATGTGAAAAATCTTCACATTCTCCGATTACATCAGATGTCCGCTAAAGCCTTCTACTAGTGAGCGTCACCTAACACAAAACCTTAACCCCATATTTGGACAATGACTTCTCATAATGGCCAACTGCTAGCCACCTGAAAGCTCATAGAAATGCAACAAGCATCGTCCCGTTGCTCGTTTGCCGAGAAGTTCCGCGCCCAGTCTCCATGTTCACCGCATCGGTAGCAGCGCGTTTCGCCATTTCACCACTCCTTTGCCAGCTCACCTTTAATGTTACACCTATAACAGGTCACATTGCTGCAAAGCCAGTGCTCCTCGAACTATTATGGCGTCAGTGCGTCCATGCAACTACATCCTCGTTTTCTTACTCAGTCAACGTCAGCACTGTAGCTCTTCATATCAGATGGTCAGGGCTTCCATGTTTGCCGCCCCTTCAAGTCCCATTGACACTGTGTCAGGGAAGCCCGTGACGAAAGTCACTTTTTTTAGCCTCTCCAGCCCATCCCTCTTAAAGCCAGCCAATCCAACCAACTGCCTGATTTTGTTCGCCTAGACATGAACACGTTCACCAGCCCACCTAGCCATGCTCACTTACCTCTGGGCTGCCAACGCATCGTCAGTGAACATCTCTTTCAGCCGACCCTCCATCTGCTCTCTCTGCTTGTCGTCGTCGTCATCGTCGTCGTCATCGTTGTCGTCTTCCTCCTCCTCCTCCTCCTCCTCCTCCTCTATTTCCATGTAGACGGCCAGTGTGTCACCGTCCAAATACAATGCTAGCACACTGGCTACATTATCCAGCTGCTCAAGTTTCGCCACAAGTCTCACTTTCTTCAGCCATGCTAGCACGTCACCTTGGCCGGAAAACGGCTTTATAATATCGCTGCTTATGCCTACCTTCGCCATGGTGATATTGCCGAAATAGATTCTAATAAAACGGGCCTAGCTGGATCGTATGCCTCCTCTGCAACAGAAAGAAAACACTCTCTCCTAAATGAATACTTGCAATCCATTTCTCCTTAGGACAAGCTGAACGACCGAATTTCGACGATGAAAACTATCCGTTTTTCCTGCAATAGTCTTGTAGCAGTCGTTTGCCCCAGTTCGTCGCTCGTCCTACGTCGCTTCCACTTCTTCCAAACGCCTGTCTCTCGTGCATTCAGGCACGATTTCAATCCTCATAGCAAAACGACACATCCGGCTCAATCGTACAATCTACTAATTTACATGCGCTCCAGCGT
>OY757913.1:117109364-117209364 GCA_963585895.1 Sepioteuthis lessoniana | reverse complement strand
CCTCCTCCTCCTCCTCTATTTCCATGTAGACGGCCAGTGTGTCACCGTCCAAATACAATGCTAGCACACTGGTTACATTATCCAGCTGCTCAAGTTTCGCCACAAGTCTCACTTTCTTCAGCCATGCTAGCACGTCACCTTGGCCGGAAAACGGCTTTATAATATTGCTGCTTATGCCTACCTTCGCCATGGTGATATTGCCGAAATAGATTCTAATAAAACGGGCCTAGCTGGATCGTATGCCTCCTCTGCAACAGAAAGAAAACACTCTCTCCTAAATGAATACGTGCAATCCATTTCTCCTTAGGACAAGCTGAATGACCGAATTTCGACGATGAAAACTATCCGTTTTTCCTGCAATAGTCTTGTAGCAGTCGTTTGCCCCAGTTCGTCGCTCGTCCTACGTCGCTTCCACTTCTTCCAAACGCCTGTCTCTCGTGCATTCAGGCACGATTTCAATCCTCAGAGCAAAACGACACATCCGGCTCAATCGTACAATCTACTAATTTACATGCGCACCAGCGTCTAGCTAGCTGTTACGTCAAACACGATTGACGATCGGGATTATGTGAGTTCCATCTTTCAAATCACCCGTTTCTCTCTCTCCCTCATCTCATTTTATATGCCACACACATTCTCACACGCTTTCACCTGTCGCCTGCCTCATTTCTCTCGCCACAGACACACTCTACTGTTCGTTACAAGTCCTGAAAAATTATCTAATAACTTTTACTTTGCAAAATAAAACTTCTAACCGGCTTCAAAGACATTCATCTAATAGAAATAAACAGCGAAGCAAAATGATCATTTTCATTTCCTCATCAGATATCAAAGACAAATAAAGATTTTCTTTTCCATTTTAACCTTATTCAAGCATATATTTAACAGTTTTCTTGGGGGGTTTTCAACCCACTCCATCATAATATTTTCTCACTCATTCTTTTTCTACGCAAACATCGAAACGACAAGCTTTTAGCTCTTTTATCATAGAATTCTTTCAATTGCGGAATAAATGCTAACAATCAACAAGGGAAAATAGCAATGAAACAGGCTAAAACTGACAGTCAACAGTAATGTAAACTATCAAATTCTGCGCGTTGGAATATTTAAAGAGTGGTACTCGTTACAATTAAAATGTCGTTTAGAGTAGAGAGGTTCTACCGAGATTTGAACTCGGATCGCTGGATTCAAAGTCCAGAATTCTAACCATTACACCATAGAACCAATGACAAATATTTCCTCCTGGCAATCATCTAGAAACAATAAACAAGTAAAGTTGTGGCATTTGAAAATTTTCGTTCATCTTCTTATCCTAAATTTTATAACGTACTTTTCTCAATTTTAAAACTTTTACTTCTTACGATTTTATTTCTAGCACTTTTTAATTATTTCAATTCATATAGGTTTCATTGTTTTACTAATTTTAAATCTTCCACACTGGTATCGTAACATTTCACTGTCTACCATTTCAGTTTGCGATTAAAGTAAAAACATCAATACACACAAATACTGAATACCTACAAAGTTAAGCACACACACACACACACGCACACATAAACAGATACGTTCAAAGGATATGAAATATATATGTTGGCAAATTAACTTCTATTAAAAATTTACACACTGCAAGGTCCTACCGCGATTTGAACTCGGATCGCTGGATTCAGAGTCCAGAGTGCTAACCATTACACCATAGAACCGGTAATTCTCCCGACTTTCCTTAACCTAGTAACAAATCAGCAGCAGCAAAAATAATCAGTTGATATAATGAGTTGTGAATCTTTCATAATGTAACTCACTGAGCCAACCAGCCTGCAAGCCAGCCAGCCAGCCAGCCAGCTAGCAGGGCAGCATGAAAAGCTGAGCTCTACTTATTAAACACATTCGCTTAGAATCGTTAAATGATGATAGCCTAATAGAGTAGAGAGCAGAAAGACTAAGCTAATATCCATTATCTAAACGTCTTTTTTTCCTCTTCGAAATGATTTTCGCTCCTGTGAGTATTGAAAGTTGATTTTCATAATATTTTTAACTTCATATAAACAACGAATTAACTAAGATGGAAGAGAAAAAGTAAAAGTAAATAAATAAATAAAATATTATAAAAAGATAGAGATAGCAAAGAGTAGTGTTTTGTGTGGGTCGTCGTGGCCGAGGGGTTAAGGCGATGGACTAGAAATCCATTGGGGTTTCCCCGCATAGGTTCGAATCCTATCGTCGACGCTTCCAACTTTTTTCTCAGCGTCCCTTTCACTTTGTCAAAATCGAATATTCGCTTTAATACGGAATCAAATAGAATGTGAAAAATCTTCACATTCTCCGATTACATCAGATGTCCTCTAAAGCCTTCTACTAGTGAGCGTCACCTAACACAAAACCTTAACCCCATAGTTGGACAACGACTTCTCATAATGGCCAACTGTTAGCCACCTGAAAGCTCATAGAAACGCAACAAGCACAAGTGAAATCTCTGCCTACAGTTACAGCCAATTGCTATTGTCCATTCTTCCTCTCTCAGCCATGGGCGCATAGTCGTTGCCATGTGGTTACGTTGATGGTGTTGAAATCCATTGGGGCCTCCTTGGCATAGCGTCGAATCTCAGCGTTGTTGTTTTTTTTTTTTTTCAGTGTTTTTTTCACATTGTCAAAATCGAACATTTGCTTTAATCGAAAATAAAATAAATTCTAAAAAATATTGATAATCTGATTTTATATGTTGTCTTTTAAACAGTTCTATTTTTGACAGCCCCCTGGCAGAAAACTTTAATTTGACCTAATGTTAACTTCGTAACCTATTCAATGCTTATTAAAATGATAAGTCATTCAGTTTTGTTGTTTTGTATTATATTTTTTTTATTTGTTAGGATTAATTGACTAGTTTATATTCATATCCAGGACTCTGGTTTGTGATGGATTTTCCACTCTGCTAAGATGCAGTCGATGTATTCTACTGCCCCCGTTGATTGGGCTAATGATGTGTAATTAACTAATATAAACTCAATTGCCAATGTAGCCTTTTTGAAAATATTCAATTTTGTTCCTGTCATCATTGGCTTCGGAAACACGTCGGATACATTTTTTCTCTTTTTCAATGTATTCCTAAAAATCAATCCTTTATATCATCGTGTATAATCTGAAATTTTATATCAATATGTTTCCATCTTTGATGGATTACAGGTTTTTTTTTTTTTTTGCCAAAGCAATACTGGGCTGATTATCACAATGAATTTTTGTTGTGTTTTTAAGGGACTCTAGTTCCGTCATAGTTCTCAATAATACTCTAAGATTCAGTGTTTCTTGACTTGTTTATGAAATTGGCATAAATTCCACTTCGCATTTTGACAAAGCGAATGAATTTTGCTTTTTAGATTGGTATTGAATCATTGAGGCTATTTTTTTCCAATCTGAAGTAAAATCCATTCACACTTTTTCTATTACTTAAATTAGCCCAACGTGCATCACAAAATCATTCTAGTTTCAAGGACTTCTGCAATTTCTTAAACATTAATGACTAATTAATTGTGCTTTTAAATAACGTTAGACGCGCTTTGCTTTCGTTAAAAGGAAAGAATTTGATTTTGATAGGTTTTTAGTCAACCTAATAACTGTACTATTTTTGCATTCAAATTGTATTCCTAAAAACCAGGATAATTTCCCAAGCTTATTCATTTTGAATCAAGGGTTCAGCTTTGTCTTAATTTTTATTAGGTCAGCCTCATTTTTTGAAGTTATTAATACATCGTCTACCCACAATAAAGTGATGGATATTTAATTGTGGACATTTTGAATGTACATACAGGGGACCCCACAGGTGACTGCATGAAATGTTGTGTAGTTAAATAAGTATTGAATATTTCTCTGTAATCTTTGTAATATATTTGCGAGCAGCTCTTAGCCACAAATCAGGCTTTATACTCATAACTTCCGTCATTTTTTCTTTTTATAGTAAAAAAAAAACATCTACTACCGACAATATTTTTATTTCTTGGAGCTCTCTGCCATTCAAAAGTATTATTTTCTACAAAAGAATCAAATTCCTTTCGCATCGCCAAAATCCAGTTATCAGAATCCATTGAGTTAATGGCATCAGTATAATTAGTGGGGATCGTACACATTGTACAACAGTCAAGTCTATTAAATGGAAAGTTTTCAACTACAAAAAAGTCGGGTTTCCTTCTCCGTCGGATTGGATATCGTCTTATGTGCCCCTCCCCTTCGGTATTGAGGCTATCTTTCGGCTGTTCGTCATACGTGGTGCTTATATAGTCTGACAATTCTGTATTTTTATCATGTTTGGTTAGTGGACTATTATCATAAGAGTCGGTGAATTTTACACACCTAACTCTTTTAATAGCCGTCGATAGCGGAAAATAAATCAAATAAGCTGGTCTTAGTTTATCAGAGCCGACAAAGATACCTTTTTCACAGCGAGGATCTAATTTCCTTTTATTTTCTACATAACGAAAATAAGTCGTACCAAAAATATGCATTTTAATTAAGTTTGCTTTTGAACCGGTAAAACTTTCATATGGGATTTTTTTTTGTGCTTTTATAACAACGATTTCTAATATATGCTGAAGCCATCAATGCATAAACCTACAAGTTTTGGGGCAATTTTAACTCAATAAGGAGACACCTTGTCACTGAAAATAAAGTTCGCCACGATTATTCAGTGGTTCCATTTTGATAAGGAGAATAAGGAGTTGACCGCTTGTTTTTGATTTTATCAAGTACAAGTCACCGTTGAAAAAGGTTCAGAAGTGAGAACGCCGTTCCGTTGTCTATCCATAAACATTTTACATGGCCGTAAGGGGCGATGTCAGCAAGATATTTTGTTGTTGCGAGCAAAGTGTCGGACTTGTGTTTTAAGAAATATAACATAAGGATAGAATAGTTATCGATAAAATTAAGTAAATATTTACAACCATTTTTTGTTAAGGGTTGAATGGGACCTGCTAGATCCTTGTACAAATGCCTTGCAATCCAAAGTCTCATTTCTGTCATTAGACATCTTCCCTTGAATACATATATCACAGTTAAGAGCATTGGTGTCTGTTTTATCTTCATTCCTTTTACTAAGATGGGAAACTTTTTAATATCAGATTCGTTACAGTGGCCTAAGATTTTATGCCAAATATGCAAGTTGTTACTGGCATTTCTGCTAGAAACGACATTTTTCAGGTAATACAAATGTTCTCACTGTGTTATGTTAAAAACTGTTCCATTCGGGTAAATTAATTGGAAGTTGTCACGCTGAAAACTTATGAGCGCACAATTTTTGCTGCTGCTCGCACTGAAAATATATTTTGATTAAAAGTTGGTATATATAAAGCATTTTTATGATATATCTACACATGTGTCCTTTGCTATTGCAGAGATAAATGAAGGCGATACCACTTTTCAGCACTATATTTGTTGCTCGACCCCCGTCAGCTAATTCAAAAAATGGTTCCCTGGTTCGAAATTTAGGTCAAAACTATTAAATTTTGATTTATAAGTTATTACATATTCGGTAACATCGCTGTCGACCAATAAATTACTCTTGATCGAAACAATATCATATCGTAAATCAAAGAAATATGTTTGGCCTTCAGAATAGATTCTTATATTCTGACAAAAATCTTTTGTCTTCGGTTTTGACATTGAAAATCTTTGTGGCCTTTTCTCTAACAAATGTAAAAATAATATTTATCTTCCAGGAAGGAAAGAAATTTTGAAGTCTTTTCTACGAAGCTGAGGTTCCTGGTAATTGTTATGATTACAATTATAATTTAGGCTGTGCCTGTGGTGTAATGGTTATCGTCATAGGAAATGGACACGATGACACGAGTTCAAATCCTGGACGAGACTGATTGCATTTCACATAGCACTAATACCCTTGGGAAAGGTATGAATCCAATTATTCTCTCTCCAGCTATGGGTAAATAGTAGGGCAGACTGGGTTCTTCAGCTTTGGTGAGGCAACTAGTCTAGGAGAAGGAAAACTCTAAATTCAAACCTGTTAAACTCCGCTTAAAAATTTGATCTTGTGTCATATCCTGCCCGAGCGGAGAGGTTGGTAAATATGATAATTATAATTTGTTGATTTATAATCATAGCGAGAATGGGTACATACCCCTAGTGTATTTCTTAGCTTAAACTTTTTAAATATGGTCTTCATTTGTAATATATTGTTTGATTCATTTGGGGGGGGGGTAACACATACGCTCGGTTTCTTCAGAACTTCTTAATTTTGAAGAAGTCAAGTTTTTTTTTTCTTCTGGGTTATTGACCGTTATAAAAGGTTTAAAATTAGGAGGCAATCCTTTTACAATCATGACAATAAAAAGTCCACTGCTAATTAATTCCCCAGTTTCATTCAGAACATTAGAAATATTCACTGCCTTTAATATAGAGTCTAAAACAGACTCTGATAAATACATTAAGTTTTCTATTAGACTGTCCGTCTCTGCGTATGTATTTATGTGCGTGCAACTTATCGTTCATTCATGTACGTTTTTCTGAAAATTTCTCTGTATAATATTTAATTCTTACCATAATTGAAAAGCACTAATACAAGCAATTACTGAAAAAAAACAAGTTACGCGAACACCCCCCCACACACACACGCAAGCACGCACACGCATACACACACACATACATACACAGATAAACAACAGATTAACTATGGAAATATTTTGAGAAATCTTCAAATTTACGTTTAATTATTTTTCCTATTTTTAAATAATATCGATCTGAGATTATAATGCAAAAAGTTTTTTATCATCGTGTCTGTCAGTATGTCTGTCTGTCTGTCTGTCTCTCTCTCTCTCTCTCTCTCTCTCTCTCTCTCTCCTGTTTATGTGAGTACCAGTTTTCGTGCATTCATGTAAATTTTCCTGAAAATTTCTCAGTGTAACATTCAATTTTACCATTAATCAAAAGCACCAATACACACAATTACTGAATACCTAGAGAGTTACGCCACATTCACATCGACAAACTCAAAAAACACATTGAAAGTGTGTAAAATTTACATCAGCAAAAGTATATCCACTGTAAAAAGCTACATGTCGAAAGGTTCTACCGAGACTTGAACTCGGATCGCTGGATTCAGAGTCCAGAGTGCTAACCATTACACCATAGAACCGCCAACTACTCAGCTGCCTTCTTCAATTAATGAGAAAATGTAAGCAACGAGAAAATCACTTGATATAATGAGTTTTGAATCTTCATCATATCACTGACTGAAGCCAAGCAGCAGATAAAGCTGAACTCGACTTAAACACATTTACTTAGAATTCTTAAATGATGATAGCCTATTAGAGTAGAGAGCACAGTGACTAAGCTTCAAATATCGACCAATCACTACCATTGATTATGTGAACGTATTTATTTTCCCGCTGAAATGATGAAATTTCTTGAGTTTTATTTTCTTTTATCTAAGTATCCTAACTTTATCTTCCTAAAATCTTTTAGATAGTTGAAAACGAATTGGCAATCATGGAGGAGAAAAAGGAAAAATTATATCAATAAAAGTTAAGTGTATAGAGCAACTTAATGTCTGCGTCGTTGTGGTCGAGTGATTAAGGCGATGGCACAAGAAATTGGGTTCTCCCCGCATAGGTTCGAATCCTATCGGCGACGTATCAACTCGCTTTTAGTTGGGTGAGTTTTTGCAACTTTCTCAAAAGCAAAAATTCGCTTCAATAGGCAATAAAATAGGATTATTAAAAATGTCTACATAAACGGAATACATCCGTTGTGTGAGAACGAGTTCTGCAACCGAATGCAACATGCTACAAAATATTAACTTCGCTCAATGTTTACCTCGTAAGCCGAGTCCAAATCAATAGCCCTGTCGACCTCGACCTCGACCTCCACCCTAAAATTCGCACCTACAATTGTGCTTCCCTTCACAATGGACAGCCTCTTCTTCACCCCTAAAAATCCTTCTGTTGCATTCAACATGACACCAGAAACAAAAAATATATTTCTTAACCATGGAAATCTTCTTAGAAATCTTCCAATCTTCTTATATAACTTTTCAACAATTACCACATTTTTTAAAATTTCTATCTCATTGTTATTCTTCTTTTGTTTTATTAACTTTCATCACACAAATAAAATACGGCCTTGTTAATTCCTCCTCTATTCTTCTCGCAGTTATCCTCTACCAAGGAACAATATTCATCCAACATTTCTCTACAAGTGCTCCCTAGTTTAACTTTCAATCTTTTAATCTTAGCGACATTTATGCGAGACAAATACAAAAAACCTACCAAGACAACGTGTAGTGGTCACTACTTGTTCTGAAATTAATCTAATATCTTTTACTTTCGAAATAAAAACTTATTAACCCCGACATGAAAGACATTGCTGCAATAGAAATAAACAGTGAAGCAAAAAGATTATTTTCATTTCTTTATTAAAAATCAAAGACAAATATTTTCTTTTCGATTTTTACCCTATTCAACGATATATGTGCGATTTTCTTTCACAATATCTCAACCAACTTCGTAATAAGAGTTTCTCAGTCGTCATTTAATCATTTTTCTTTACAAACAAGCGGACCACATGGTTTTTCCATCTTCCATCTTAGAATTCCTTCAATACCGGAATAAACGTTGACGATGAAAATCTGAAAATTCAAATTCCTCACTGAAAAACTCAATGCCAATTAAGATAGTCCTTTGTGTCACACTCTTTCAAAAGTGTTACCAAAACTATATACGAACAATAGAAATTTCCACAAACACTCGACAGGTTCTTTCGAGATTCGATGTTTGATCGCTGGATTCAAAGTCCAGAATGCTAACCATTAAACCATAGAACCAATAACGATTCTTCGGCGCTCCTGACAATTATATAGAAAAAATAGACAAGGAAAGTTCTGTGATTTTTAAAATTTCCCTTCTCTTCTTATCCTAAATTTTATCACTAATTTTATTTTCGTCAAGTTTAGAAATTTTAGAAATTTTAACATTTTATTTCTAACATATTTAAGTATATCAAGAAATTTACGTTTCATTATTTTTGCTCTATTTAAATATTCGACGCTCTAATCGATCTGAGAATAAAATGTATTAAGTTTTTTATCATCGTCCCCCCCCACCTCTCTCTCTCTCTCTCTCTCTCTCTCTCTCTCTCTCTCTCTCTCTCTCTCTCTCTCTCTACCCACGTTCAACTGTGTATGTTATGTTGCCAATTTTATATACACGGTTCACTGAAATAGCCGAGAACTGCGTCATGCCAATACGTGTTGATAGGTAACATTGGGTAAACAAAGAAATATGCGCTAACTAAACGGCTGGAGAAGAAGCTGGACAGCAATTACACAAGAATGTTGCCAGCAATATTGAATAAGTCCTGGCAGTAACACCCAACAAGGCACCAACTATACGACCACCTGCCTCCCATCACGAAAACTATCCAAGTTAGACGAACCAGACATGCAGAACACTGCTGGAGAAGCAGGGACGAGCTCATAAGTGATGTACTCCTATGGACCCCCACATATGACCGAGCAAAAGCAGGACGACCAGCGCGAACATATATACAACAGCTCTGTGAGGATACGGGATGTAGCCCTGAAGTCCTGCCGGAGGAGATGAACGATAGAGAGAAGTGGCGAGAGAGGGTCAGGGATATCCGTGCTAGCGGCACGACATGATGATGGTGATGATGATGAAGATGTGGCACAAGGCTATATGAATGGCGCACACACTGAGACTTGAACTCACTTGTGAAGATTTGCAAGTCTAGCTTACTGACGATTGCACAGCAAACGCCGCCCATTCTCAGGTTACGGTAAATACAATGAACTTCTTCAATCCAATAGACTTAAACGAACTGAAAAGTTCTAAAAATAAAAGTGAAGTAAAAAATCAAACGTCGCCGATAGGATTCGAACCTATGCGGGGAGACCCCAATGGATTTCTAGTCCATCGCCTTAACCACTCGGCCACGACGACTGCTGAAAACTAACAGCGAATTAGCATATATATATATTGCTTTTTTTAATCCTAGACTTGACTGATGTTAAGAAAATTAATGATATGATATCATTGAGGATTGGTGTTTCTTTCAAATTTATTATCAATACAATTCAGACTTTGTAACAAGCAATATAAATAAATAGAGGGACATATAAACTCACTTACATAGTTTAATGAATTATGCAAAGAAAAAACTGAACCTTTTTTCAATACATTTGTCAGGGAATAAAGTCATTCATTACATGCCTTTTACATTGCACTTGTAAAAGTAATTCAGCTAAGACACTGATTGACAGTGGGGGTCATACATCCTCCAGTTTGAAAACTGAATGAGATAAGACTTTTTTAATAAAGCCGAGCGCAGACGAAGACGAGGTGAAGTTAGTGGATTTTTAGCGAGTTGGTATTTAGACACAAAAGAAAGGCGTTTAGTTTTTGCACTGGTTTTTAGTATTTAGACTCTTCAATGAGACCCAAACATATAGCTCTCTCCCTCCCACTCTTTGAAATGCCGTTGAAGATATGACCCACTATTCAGAACCGGTTTGGAAAAGAGAAATAAAATACCAAGCAATAAAAAAGAAGAGAATATAAAACTTAAATACCTCTTATAATGTAACATATTGACCTTCGACCTAGCCGTCAATCAAGAAACAGGTGCATCCGGTCAAAGATATCGGAATATCACGTTGACCTGTGGACGGGTTGAATTCGGTGCACATGCGACGCCCACAGGAAGCGGGTAGGTGTCAAACAATTACATAACCAGGTGCCACAGACGGTTTGAGTTAATTGTTCGAGTTGCAGTTCAGTTCCAGTCGCAGTTGGAGTTCGAGGCAGGCAGAGTTCAGTTCGAGTTGCAGTCACAGTTCGAGTTCCAGTCTCAGTTGGGGAGAAAATGACGTAGTGAGAGCCAGCGCCAGACAGAGGGCTTGGGCCCTCAGAACCCCGGTTGAGCAGCCCAGAGGAATTTAGAGTCAATTTGTTGCAGTCTGTTCCCGTCTCCAACACACCTCTCACACACAAGAAACATCAACCCTTTCGCAACCCTTCCGAATAAAGTGTGAGAGGTATATTTTTCTAAAGAAGCGTGTTCGTTCGTCATTATTGTTGATTATGTTTCCGCATGTATATGTATACGTATAGTTGTCTCATGGCTATACAACAATAAAACATATGGGTCATCCCTCCCTCTATATTGTGTACCCAGAAGAGCAAGCACCGGATGTAGGGGACAGTCATACAGCTGACAGACGGAAGTAACGGGTGAAGGTATTCCTTCGCAGACGAAACAACAGTACACATAGACGCGACCCAAGAGCCGAATAGGTCGGCTGACCGGCTCTCGCAAAGCAAAGAAATTAGCCCAACTGAAACCAACCGACAGCGGCTCTAAAAAAACCGGAAATGTATACGAAAAAGACAAACAGAACATTCAGACCAACATACAGATAAGTGTTCATTTGTAAATTTAACTTTGTCTGTACATTGACTATTGACTGTTAAAGGAATATGTTTTTAGCCACCCTTTCGCACCTCATATATAAAAGTGCTTGAACATCCTCTTGCGTTATCTATTCTTTTGTGAAAATTTCCTTTAAAAATCACAAGGACTTGATTAGGGATGACGTGTCGATTCGATATATGTCCCATTTCTTGACCTGAAGGCCCTCGGGACTTTAAGGCGCCAGATTCCGGCGACCTTCGCTACACCATCGACCCCCACTGTTAGTGAGAAAACAGGCAGTGGTCGGCTCGGCTTAAACCTGTAAGGACCTAAAAGAGTCATCTTCCTCAGACTGAATTGATAAAATAAGTCGCCTCTCGCTTCCAGGAGCAAACCTTGAAATTGAACAAATTCAACTCCAAGACAACCCACGAAATTATACATCTACGAATCACTCTTCAACAATAAGGAATTTTGTTGCACAGCTACCTAGTTGTCATGAAGAAATCTACGATATCCCTCGAAATTTTCCAACTTTGTTAACCGGACTCTGAGTTCTCCGCAAATCACACCAACATTTTCAAAAACTATCCCTTTATCTGTCTTTCCTTTTTTCTTGTTTTTACGTATTAAATTTGCTGTTGAATATATTTGTCTTGTCTTGTCTTTTCATTCGGTGTCCGAACTTGAAACTTGCGGTAATTTCCCCGTCAAGTAAGAATTAATCATTTTACAGTTTTAATTCTCATACTTTCTTACTACCCATATGAGAGGGAGGGAGTCGTTAACTTTCCCATACTCTTTGTCAACTTCTTCCGTCATGTGACTGATTTCGAACACTGTCCTTGAAGAAGCGACAACATGACACCCTCACAACGTAACACCTTTGAGTGATTATTTATTCAATTCATTTCTTTATCTTTGTCTATTATGAAACAAAGTGATATTTTTTTATGAAAGCCCAAGGAAGATCGAAATCACTGGCAGTTGCCAGCGAGTTAAGCACGCTGTCAGAATTCTTGAAAAGAATTTTTATCACTGGCTACAAAATTTCTTTCGCGGTTTCCTCCCTTTTTTCTAAATTTTTTCTACAAGATGTTTCTGGATTTTTTCTACAAGTTTTATTTGCTGGAATCTATGCTTGGTTTGTTGGTCCCATTTCGATAGGTATTGCCTGGGAGTAGGGACATCAGCTTCAAGTTGAGTAATGTGTGTGGCAACCGCAAACAAATACTTCTTTCGTTTCTAACATCAACGAGGTTTGTTCCTGTTTACACACTCCAGAGTTCCAATTCTGACACACTCCCCAAAATACCACAACTCTCTTTAAATAGCAAAGACTACAAACTCCTTTTGAAATAAAGTTGAACGCCTCGTGTTTCACAGGGATTCTTGTCTTCATCTTTCGTCCTTCGTCCAATATAAGTGACTAATTGTTTTGCCGGCTGTGCTAAAGAGATAAATATATTCCTTTTCGACCCAAAATGTATTCACATCATTAGACGTTTCCTTAATGTATAAATTTATTATTTTTAGAATTATCGCCCTATGAGAATTAAATCGAATATGCTTTGGTATTGAGGATTTGAAGATTTGCCGTCGTATATTTGTCGTATCTGAGTATCAAAATTCACAGCCACAATAAATTGAGTGTGCCGAACACAATTGAGATTCTTGTAGAAAAGAGAAATATATTATGGTTTAATATTTCTTTTTACTAAACAATGTAAAACAATTTGCGACGAATTAGGAACAACAAATTTTTGCCTCTGAAAACTTAATAGAATGAATAGAGAAATGATATGAGATACTAAAAATTTACGTTATAGATAAGAGTCCTATCATGTAGCTTGGAAAGTTTTTTGGTATAAGTTAAAAGTCCTAAAAAGAATGAAAGTTATCGTGTGAATACTAACGAGGTATGTTGGAGCAGAACCAGAAAAAAAGAGAAAGAGATTTTCGACTTTGCCACGCCATTTTATAGGTAACTTTGTTCAGGCCACCTAGCAGTCATTAGAAGTACTATTTGGAAGCCAAGGGATGTAATACCTATACCCTTTTGGGGGTAATACAAGGGCTTTTGTAGTTTTCATAGACTTTCAAGATTAGCATGAAAGTTGATTATTTGTAAATTAGAAAAGTTTCTCCTTTAAAACATAAGGAAATTTCTGACCGTCTTAAATATGCACGTTTTTCTTCCGTCGTTTTAAATATTTCTCATGCCTTTACCATTTCTTCCATCACATATGTGTACTGAAATTCCGTGAAAATTTCTTAGCTTTGTAATATGCATGCTTATAAAGTTGTTAGACTTTTCATCACTTAGAATATTTGGCTTATTGTCTTCATCGTTATACTCACAAAGTTTCGGTCTATGTATCCTTCGGCCTTCTTTACGTGTCAAACTCAGGAGCCCACGCAGAACTTTGAACTAAACCCTTTATTTATACCTCGGGAGGTAAATGTTTTAATTCCGTTAACCATGACCGGGTACAAGTATCAAGCTATTGTAAGTATTCCTCATTATTTACTTGTTGTCGGGCTTGAAACTGAAACCTCCAGATGATTTCACTAAAAAGTATTTTATATCCGTTGTACCATATTTTCTGCTGGACAATTCAACGCGTTTCTTTGGGACTTATAAACCTAGAATTTTTCTTAGAATTTTTATTTGTAATATTTGTATCTGCATCCTTATGTTAACCTCTGTGTACGCATATACCTACTATGTTTTTGTTTAATTGCAATTTTCACTGCTGCAATACGGAGTTGAGGGTGGATATTATACGGATTTGAGGGTGGATATAAAACGGATTTGAGGGTGGATATTATACGGATTTGAGGGTGGATATGATAGTCTTCAGCATTATGCATGCAGTTTAGCATTTTAAGGGCTACAGCAATTACAACGCGATATATCAAACCCCAGGCACAAATAACCGGAAAACAAGGAAAATATGTTGAAAAAAACACCTGTTGAGTTTAGACTTTAGATCTATGTCTTCATGGGGTCATCCATTTTGAAAATATCACTGGTTTATAAAAATAAATTTTGGGTCTGAGGCAAGAATGGGGATAGGTGTTTTTTGTTAATTTGGGTGTGCTGAATGCAAATTTATAAATAGTTTTGCTCTATCACCTCTAGTTTTCTGGCTTTTAAATAGTCTCATTTTAGTATAAACAGAGAATATATGTGCATATTTCAAGAGTTGCAGCAGCTTATAACAGATAAAACAGGATAGATAAAGAACACTGATTGAATCAATATAATTGGATAACACAATTACACAATTCATAGTACCAGACAGTCAAAAGTGTATTTTCTTAGAAGATCTGGTGTATTTTGCCTCCGGGATGTCACGCAAGAGCATCCAGCAGAAGTCTCCCATCATGCCGGGGTTCCATTTGCCTTGATAGTTGCACTCCATCTTGGTGGATTCTTTCTCCATGCTCATCACTCACTGCTCCAAGGTTTGGCGGGAAGAAGTTGAGGTGGTAATGGAGAAAATGAATCTTAAGATGCCCTCTTTGAGCTTAGCAGCACTAAGACCTGGGAACACAGTAGACAAGTGTTGGAAGGCAGCACCATTTTTGTGCAACGCCTTCACGAAATTCTTCATCAAACCAAGCTTGA
This sequence comes from Sepioteuthis lessoniana, assembly GCA_963585895.1. NCBI lineage: Eukaryota > Metazoa > Mollusca > Cephalopoda > Myopsida > Loliginidae > Sepioteuthis > Sepioteuthis lessoniana. Next base: position 117,194,306 of record OY757913.1, on the reverse strand, counting down.
TGTGAAGAGGAGGAAGAAGCACCTTATTCATGTCCACCAGAGGATTCTCCTTGAGGCCGTGTTCGGCAGGAACAAAAGTGCTTCTAGACCCCCAGTCTTTCTGTTTGTAATACTGGGATACAGCTCGACTATCACAGAGACAGAGAAAACAACAGTACTTTGTGAAGCTCGCTTGCATACCCATAAGAAGACCAATGACCTTATTTGTTCCGATCCCTGAAACTGGTGATCCTTATGTGACGTGGTATAAATTATTTATCCCATCTGGGAGTTTATTTTTCGCACATGTGAAGTCGGGGAACTCTGGCACTTGATCCCACGCAAAATAAGTCCTAGTTAAGATTCCTTCTTCGGGCACATGGGAAACTGGCAGATAATGTGGGGGTTAATTTGGGGCTAGACTGACCGCTGCTAGCAAGGGTTTTTCATTTTTCTCGTTACACACACCCACCACTCCACTTCGTCTTCCTACCCCTAGGATAATGGAAGATATGAGCCTCTAGGTTTAGATATAATATTATTATTTATTGTAGTCGACAATTCCAATTTCCTATGTAATATTTTTAAAGGAAAATAGGACATTTAGCGAGAATAAATCGAAGCGAATGAAGCTGAAAAGAAACACGCAAATGAAGGCAGCTCGATAGGCAAACAACACAACGAATAAGTTTCGACACGTGGGGCCATAATATAGCAAGGTTTTTTAATACGTGCGGACACAAGCAAATTTAAGGTGCCAGCAGACAATATCAAATACAAACAAATGTCTCTCTTTCGTTTTCTTTTCTCTCTTTTCTGTCTTTTCTCTTTAACCTTGAGAAGGTAGCAAAATCCATTTAGGTGTTTAGAGTTCATGAAAAGAATCTTTTCGTTCTATTTCTATTCTTTTCTTCATGCATATAATTCTTTATAAATTCTTTTTAAATTGAGAGGGAGAGCATACAATTGCAATACATAGGAGGGGTGGAGGGAGAAAACGGTTTTAAGGTTTACTTAGCTTCGTCGACGGGTTTCTTCTGAGAGTTCTTTTCTCTTTTACGGGCTAGCAGGATTCTGTGGAGCTCGGCTTGAAGGCGTCTGCTATCTCCTGACCAAGAGCTCTATTTCGCTTCTTTGCCCGGAGTTTTGGAGACAGATCACACGTCCTCTCACGACGACCGCCGTTCTAAAACCGCATTCTTCATTCCTATTTCTGCTGACGAAAAGGGTGCTTCCGGCTTTAGGGTCCTGGCCAATCATTTAGCCCCTTTCTTTTTCCTTCACCCTGTCAGGCGATTCGTTCGGACTACTATCATGACCTCAATGTTCCCTTTCTCTATCCAGCCAGTTGATGTTACGGAGTGCAGATAGCTTGACCTACATTCTAATTTCCTCTTTTAACGGTCAATCTTTGGGGGCTGACAATTCAAACACGGAGGGGTAGGTGAAATTTCTTATTTCTCTCCTCTCAGTAGCAGACCACGTGACACTTACATCTTCCTGGACTAGTTTCCACTGTTTAAGCCGAAAAGCCAAGAGCTCTGACTGCTGTTTTGACAGATACAAATCACGAGCAAGATCATTCAGGTCTTCTTGCATGATCCAGTGTGGCTCTTTGCCACTTGTTCCTAAATATGTAGACTCATTATCTTCCAAAGATATTGACTCGGTAGAATCGTTCCTTGAAGGCATTTCTTCATCTGATCTTATTTACTGGAGGTGTGGGTACAGAAAGATCATCTGAATGGGGAACGGGTCTCATAGCAAATCGAAGATATTTGATCTTTTTCCTAGAAGATGCATTGAAACCAGTTATATTAGTTAAACAAAAATAACAATAATCTGCGTGGTTTCGTGGCTCTCTCCCAACCATCGGGACTGCAAAATTGAAAGCCGCTTTCTTGCCATTAAACCATGCAGTTAGTCCATTATAGCAGGGTTTACAACAGACGTGTGGAGCCCAAGACTTGTCCTGATCACCAATTTTACAGTCAAAATAGTGAAAGTAGGCGGTTCTGAGGAGGAAAGTGATGGTTCGACGCTGTGCAACTGTTGTGAAGTCCCCACGCACGTAGCAGAAAGAATTGGCCTTGTTGAGGCATCCTCAACATTTTGACGTGCTTGAAGCCATTGGAGAATCTGACAAAGTAAAACTAAATGTGCATTTGAAAATGTAATACTAATATTTAGTAACCCAAAAGATGTGTAACGCGATAATTGAGGGACACCAACCTCCTGCGCCGCCGGCAAGACAACCTCTTCCAATGACTGCCAGAGTGTGAATTGAGACCTGCTGCCTTAACTGTTAAAATCCGTCTTGATATATAACTATATATATATATATATATATAATGCAATGCTATCACTTACATTTAGTGCATAATAACTAAAAAATAAGCCATAAGTCTCACAATATTAAAATTAACCCTGGATTCATATACGCCTTTATGTATCGTGTATGCACAAAATGCACACCATGCATATCTATAAAAAACTAGAGGTGATGAGTAAAAACGGATTTCAAATTTGAATTCATCACCCTCAAATTAGGTAAAAACGGGTATTTTTGTGCTTGCTTCAATTTCTTTGTAAACCAGTGTATTCAGTACTTTTTTATAACACTGATTTGAATTTAATAAAAATTTCTGCACATTTCTTTAAATTGTAATGATTACAAATAAAAATAATTATCTTAAAAATCAGACTTAATTGCTTATACTACAACAACTACTGTTTAGTCCTCTGGCGATTAAAAAAGAAAACTAAGCGTTAAATTAGGAAAATGATCCTCTCTGTTTTATTTTACGCAGAGAATCTTCTGACGTGGTCCCTTTACTGTTTGACAGACAGGGTTGAGGGGATTTACTAGTTAGTTCTTACGTTGCCTTTCTTTCTTTTTTTCTTTCTTTCTTTCTTTCTTTCTTTCTTCTCCTCCTGTCTTCTTAAACTGGCACTAACACGAGTTATAATTCTACCTTTTTACTAACAATGGAATTTCACGTTCCAAAAGTGAATCTTTTTGGTCGAATTCCATATTTTAATTCGGACTAACAGTAAATTGTTCTTTCATTTAAGACACACAAAGACAAAATTGAATTTAAAAAATCATACATGCATTTTTAAATGATAATTTAGTATAGAACAAACCATTTTGGACTTCTTTTCGAAATGGACGTGTTGTTCAATTCCTATGTTGTTGTTTAAAGGGGCTCTCAAGTATAATTTTTCTTATTTTATGAGCATTTATATACAGGTGGTCCCTCTACTGTTTGACGGATGAGGTGGGCATTTACTTGTTAGTTCCTAATTTGCCTTTTTTTTAGAGGGATCTGAAAGTGAACTCATCGCCTTCTACGATGAGCTATCCTCTCTAGTGCGTAGCATTCTGAAACACAACGTTCTCGTCATTGGCGGCGACATGAATACCCAAATTGGGAAAAATGGAAACCACAAACACAGCCTACACAACTCGTCAAACAGGAATGGAAAGCATCTAACAGATTTCACGATAGAAAATAGATTAACATGCCTCAATACAAACTTTCAAAAAAGGGAGGGAAACTTATGGACCTACACATACGCTAGCAATACTAAAGCACAGATAGACTACGTCTTTAATAAATAAGAAATGGGAAAATAGCGCAATAAATTGCGAGACATACTCCTCTTTCGAGGGCCTGTCCGCCGATCACCGAATTGTCACGGCAAAAATACAACTGAGCCTACGAAAGAACGCCACACGAAAAGCGACCACCATACACTATGACTGGGCCCTTCTTAACAACAAGGATATTAGAGATAAATATGTGTTAGCATTAAGAAACAAATTCGATGCACTACAGGAGAAGACAGAAATTCATATCCCGAACGACGAATTTGAGAATTTCGTCAACGCACACCTAGAAGCAGCAGAGAAATACATACCAACAAAACTTAGAACTAAATCTAGAGTTTCATGGGAGACATTAGCGGTTTAAGAAAAACGGGCAGACGTGAAAACTGCCTCCAAAATCAAAAGGAAGAACCCAACGAACACAAATGCCCTGAAACTAAAAAAGGCACAAAATTAATTAGCAAGCATATACCTAAAAGAACAGACAGAATACATACAAAATCAGATAGATAAGATTAGAGACTCAGTGGAAGATAGGCAATCTTGGATAGCATGGCAAACAATTAACGAAGTGAGCAGAAGGAAGAGCACAGCCAAAGCTAAACTGAAAGCTACAAACCAACGAGAAACAATAAAACTGTGGAAACAGCATTTCGAGAATCTACTAGGAAACCCACCGAAATATCCACATGAACCAATCACGAGAATTATTAGCAAGGAATTAGACATTAAACTAGGACCGTTTACTCTAGAAGAACTTGACTCGGTACTTAAAAAAGTAGAAATTCCCCCAGAAGTATGGAAGACCAGACAATTCGACGACATACTGCTCAGACACTGTAATGCAGTTTATAATCAAAATCCGATAGACAGATGGACGAAGGGATGCATCCTTCCTTTCCCTAAAAAGAGTGACCTCGGATTAGCCAAGAACTACCGAGGTATAACACTTACATCCATAGCAGCCAAAATATGCAATGCCCTACTACGAAACCGCATAGAACCCAAAATTGACAACATTCTTAGGAAGAACCAAAATGGCTTCTGAAGAAATAGATCCACGACCTCACAAATATTGATTATCCGTAGAATCCTTGAAGGCGGACGTGCAAAAAACCTACAGGCGACAATACTATTTGTCGACTTTACCAAGGCCTTTGATTCCATTCACCGAGGGGAGATGGAACAAATTCTACTAGCATACGGCATACCAAAAGAGACCGTCGCAGCCAAATGATTCCCTATAGAAACACCAAAGTAAAAGTACGTTCTCCGGATGGAGACACAGACTACTTCGACATTGTAGCAGGAGTACTGCAAGGGGGCACACTAGCCCCATACCTCTTTATCATCTATCAAGACTACATGCTTAGAACATGGATTGATTAAATCAAAGAAAACGGTTTCGAGCTGACAAAGAAAAGAAGCAGAAGGTACCCTGCAAAAACAATTACCTACGCCGCAAAAACAATTACCCACCTTCCATCACGAAAACTATCAAACTTAGACGAACCAGACACGCAGGACACTGCAGGAGAAGCAGGGATGAGCTCATAAGTGATATTCTCCTATGGACCCCCTCACATGGCCGAGCAAAAGCAGGGCGACCAACTCGAACCTACATACGAGTACAGCAGCTCTGTGAGGATACGGGATGTATCCCCGAGGACCTGCCAGAAGCGATGAACGATAGGGAGGAGTGGCAAGAGAGGGATATCCGTGCTGGTGGCACGACAAAATGATGATGATGATGATCTTCCGACGTAGAGCTTTGCATGAAAACCAGGAGAACGAAGAATATGTTTTACTTCAACGGCGCCGGTGAGCAAGAAAGAATGTTGATATTCTCCCTCTTACGTCACCACGAGGTTATTTAGTATGTCACGTGTGTATGTCCCTGTGTAATATAATGGCCGAGGGATTTCATTTCATGCCTTTGGGTTTAGTTAGGCTGAGAACCTTTCGGCTCAGTGCATGGGTTACTTAGGTGCAACATTGACACAGGCGTTCACACGCGCGCGGGTGGAGTGGACAGAGATGTCATAATAGCCCGAGATAGGAGACGGGGCTACACAGTGCGAATGACATCACGCACCGGAAGCGCGCAGAGAATTTTGGGAGATTTTGAAAAAGAAAGTAAGGAGAGTTGAGACTAGACACCGGACGAGACAGTTGACTTTCGCTTGCTCGCGGAGGCCTTGGGCAGGTGTCGCACGAAATGGGGGGGGGACAGATGAAAAAGCCAGGTTAGAAAGATTGTGCCTCTCACTCCTTATGTCAAAAAACCTTTAAACTTGGCAAACACAAAACCAATTTGTAGAAGTAGTAGTAATTTACTAAGCTTTTTGCTTAGATATGGCACAAGGCCATATGAATGGGGCACCAAATGAGACTCGAACTCACTCGTGTAGGTTTAAATAGTAATTATTCTCCTAAATTGATTCTGAACAAGATTTTAAGAAAGAAGTTGTCCTCTTTTTTAACAATTTGATTTTAATTTTTAAAGAATGGATTAAAAAATTTAGTATTAAAAAACGACAGAATATAATTATGTACACACCTTATGTTATCTTTAACTGATTTTTGTGTAGTGATATATAAATTGCCAAGTTAGCATGATTAAAGTCCATATACTACAAAATTTGCCAAGTTAGACGGAGAAGGATGAAACGAGAAGCTGGAAAATGTATGGGGTTTCAAATAATTTTTAGTTGTTGTTTGTTATCTGACTCTGTTTCGGGTTTCACTTCTTATCCCACGTTATTTTGCTAGTTTGACTTCTTGGATATGAAGGCTGTAAAGAAATTATATGGAAAGAAGACAAGAAAAGAAGATAGGAGGCCAAGATGTCTTTTATATTTTGACTTTATTGCTGGTTTTAACAACCATTCAGTGAATGAAGAAATTCTTCCTGAATCCAAATGAAATGAGTGCGTCTCCTAGACAAGATGTTAAAATGTGTTTGTCGTTCTTGGATATATACGTCGAAATTTGGTGTTTAAAGGCGTTAACAATATGTCAAACGCTTTTGGGAAGATTAGTCTGAATTCATTGTTTTTAGTTTGTAGTTAGATAGTTCCATTTTGAGTTTTTAAACTGAAATCAGACACTCAATGCAAACTTACACTCTCAACAGCCGCTACATATGCTTGAAAATCTATGAAAACGCCCTCGTCATTAGGATAAGCGTTATGCTTCTCTAAATAATGCAAGGCCACATTTTGCAAGTGAAACATAGCTGAAACTTTTATTTACCTTTTTAAGTTTAAGGTTTTCCGACATGAGGAGTGAGAGACACAATATCTTACTATGCTGACTGTTCGTACATCGTCAGCTCTCAACTCACTGACTCAACCAACGCGCGAGCATCCCGTAGACCCAAACTGGTCTGGCCTCACCCCGATCAAAAATCGCGTACCTTCCATTAGCGTCGAATCTCAACTCACTGCTTTTATTCAAAATCACTAAGAATCCCAGCCCAACACTTCCGTCTTTCACATCCCTAGTTCCATTTCTCTCTGGGTTTTTTATTGAGACATCTGTGATTGTCACATCCTCCCCGTGCGCGCGTGAACACCTGCACTCAATGTGTGCACCTAACTAACCCATGCACTAAGCCGAAAGGTTCTCAGCCTAACTAAACCGAAAGATAAGATATACAAAACGAAAATTGATAATATTAAAAAAATCCTTCCGCAATTATACGTGTAGCAGCAAGAAATTTAGCATTTTTGGTTTGGCGCGTAATTTAATTCGACCGTTATGGTCGGCGCATAATTTTGACCCAATCAGGATGACTTATCCTATTCATCCCGAAGCATCTTTCCGGGCAACACAAACTGGGGAAAAGCCGTCAAACACTCTTTTTCGCAGAACAACTTCGTTCTGTAGAGACGTCTACCGTCTGCTCTCCAATAGCAGCAGCAGCATGGCACCATGAGGGAAGCAGTCTAATTCATGGACTCCTTGGTTATTTTTCTTAGACCAAGGTTTCCCAGTTGAATATGGATTAGATACATTCAATACGCCACACACAGGAACAACTTTACGTCACCCCCAAAATTGGCAATGTCGACTGCGATGTCTAATTTCGCTCCGGTACCTAGCGACTACTTCACCTCTGGGCAACATTTTCTGGAGACATTCTGCTTCTCCACGAATAACGTCTATTTCCTCAAATAGAAAACATGACTTTTGCTACATACGGCGAACATAATCCCTCGCACGTCCAACGACACACGCTGTTTTCTCCACTCTCTCATAACTTCATTTCGTCTCTTTACTTCTTTCCTTTCCCACGAGGCTTGCAGCATAAACGCAAACTCTTTATTACATGCTGCCATTAAAAACCTTCATGTAAAAGCTAACGGCATCTTCGTCGTCTTACTTCTTTATCCTCCTTTATTAACAACAACAATTAGCGAGGGAATAACACACACGTGCAAGAATACATTTCTTCGCCAAAAACAATAACATTCCTATCGCTATATATGACACAAGAATCTGGCAGGAAAAAAATTTGGATTTAGGCTGGTCTGTTCTACCCTATCAACCATACTCACCAGACCTTACACCAAGTGATGTCCATCTTTTTCATTCTCATTTGATCTGAATGACAAAATTTTTTCTCAAGAAGATCAAATGAAAACGTTTGTGACAAACTTCTTGAACTGCTAACCAATAGAAATTTACTTAAGAGGAATCAACCAGCTGATAAATGACAAAGGGTGATTAAAAATAATCGGGAATACATTACTGACTGAAATTAATTCATTGTTAAATTATTCACAAATAAATAATGTTTTACTAAAATGGAAATTATTTAAAAATCAACACAGCAATACTTCGTGTGTTCTTGACGAGCCGATGAAAGATAGTCTAACGCTAGTACAATTTACTGGCCATATATATTTATGTATATAGTCACATTGTTAATTGCTTGATTATCATAGGATCATTATCATATAACTTTCATACGAAGATTCTATCGAGATTTGAACTTGAACCTTTGGATTCATAATGTTGATTATTAAGTGCAAACAGTTCAACAATAAATACATCATTATTTTCATTGTTTAATTCCCCTACACGAAAATGTTCCGAATTTACATTTCTCTGATATGAACACTGACGTTAAACCGTTAGCATTCGCTTTCTTGACAATTTGTTATCGGCTGAGGGTAGGAGAAAGTTTTGATCAAAAAGTGATATAATGCAGAGTAGTCTAACAAATGGCTGTCTTTTATTAGCGATTTATTAAGACGAAAATAGCGTACTGAGCAGCTATTATATGTCACTGAATGTTACGTGCTTGCCAAAGACTATCTAACTAAGTCTTTCGCACTGTTCAAAGTAGTCGTCGTGGCCGAGTGGTTAAGGCGATGGACTAGAAATCCATTGGGGTCTCCCCGCATAGGTTCGAATCCTATCGGCGACGTTTATATTTTTAAATTCTTTCAATTTAACGGGTATACAGAATTTTTTTGACTAAACTTTTAGTTTGAAACGAAATTCTCAGCTCACTACCAGTAAAGGGGTTACCAATTTAAAAACTGCAATTTTTTTCTTCATTTTGATTTTTTTTTATTCATTTCATTTTTTTTTTTTTTCTTCTGTGGCGGGGGGGTCAAGATTCAGTTTGGCACAATGATAGAAATATGCCTCAAAATACACCCAAAGTATACAATTTCTTTTTCAAAATCTTTGGCACCAGATTCTTTTCGGATTTCGGAATTTTTCACTTCTTAGAGTGTTAGCACAGGTACCATATACAGAACTAAGAATTAAATTGATTTTTAAAGAATGGCAATATCTGGAATGAACCTTGTAAATATTTCCGCTCAGTTGGATAAATTATGACCTCACACACACGCGCATGGGCACCTCGGGTGGTGTAATGGTTAGCAAGGTAGACTAGCAAACCTACACGAGTGAGTTCGATTCTCATAGGGTGCCCCATTCATGCGGCCTTGTGCTACATCTAAGCAAAAAGCTTAGTAAATTAACACGCGCGCATGCGCACGTCACAATCCATTACCAGTAAATTTGTTTGTCGGTTCACTCGCGTGTGTCACGCTGAAACGAACAAATGTATATGAAAACTAACGACTTAGAATTCAGGTGATTCGAAACTGTTTACATTGGTTGGAAGAATATTACCATAATCCCAAACGTGAGTGATAAACTGATCATTTACAAAGTTTGGCTAAGCAGATCAGAAATATGGGCCACCCAGTAAGAGTCGAAATCACAACCAAGCTTATTAATCATTATGAATAAACAACAGAATTTCACCGACTAAAGCAAAATTATCTTTTAACAAAAAAAAACACAGTGATTTGTTGAATCTATAATAAATAATAAATAATAAGGTGCTCGTGGTCGTAGGAAATGGATACGTCGGACTGAGTTCAAACCCAAGACTAGGTTGTTTGCATTTTACACTACACTAATACCCTTGGAAAATGTATGTATCCAACTATTCTCCTTCCAGCTATTGATAAATAGTAGGGCAGACTGAGCATTTTTACCCAATATAGAAGAAGGAAAACTCTGATTTCAAATGTGTCAAAACTCCGCTTAAAAATTGACCTTATGTCGTATTCTGCTTGCGTAGAGTGGTTGATAAATGTATATAATTTATGATAATAATTTTGATTTAGACAAACTTTGGGTTCCTCTCGACATTTGAACTTGGGTCGTAAAATTCAGAGTCTCGAGAGCAAACAAGCAACTCTATTGTATGAATAAATAAGATAAAATTCTGGGCGGAAATAATGAATATTTCTTGAATTTGCCTTTAAAAAATTTGGTAATTTTCATAAAATCACCAATTAAGGTTTTGTCAATTTAGATAAATTCGACATATAGAATTCAAGCAATTAAACAATAAAAACTTCAGAAATGATTCTCGTTTTTCTAAATGAAAATAATATGAATTTCCTGAGTTTAGCATCAAAATTTGGCTTAATATACATTTAGAAACACATTGAAATTCCACAGAAATTTGAACTAAATCCAGAGTCAAGAGTGTTAACCATTTTACCAAAGAACTGGTCATTTTTCGGAAGGAAAATAACATTAATTTACCGACAAAATCGCGAAATTTTTATGAGCTTCCGACGAGAGAACTTCGTAAATTATGCGTAAGAAGTTGGTAACAAAATCTCGTTTTATACGACAAAAGAGGAATCTTCCGGACTACTGTAATAAAAGGTTCATGAAATTAATTATAGAATAAAATAGGCAAACAGCAAAACAAATAATAGGAGGTTGAGTTGAACAGACATCTTCTTCTTAGGTATGATTTTGGCAATAAATATTAATTTAGAAAATATTTACAATATTTCATGATGACCTTACCTCCTGGCATGAATCTAAAAGCTACTCTCAGGGGAATGCGGTGCACTTAGGATAACGGTTATTTTCATAGGTAATGGAATCGGCAATCTGGGTTCAAATCCTGGACGAGGTAATTTACGTTTCACTTCGAGCTAATGCCCTTAAGAAAGACATGAATTCCTCTGTTCTACCACCAACTATAGATAAATAGTAGGTCTGACAGATTTCTTTAGTGTTAGTTGGGCAACCAGTCGAGGAGAAGGAAACTACCCTGCTTAGAACTATAACTGTTCTCAAATACAGATAAAATTTTCATTTATCTGCTTTTTTTTTTCAGAATCACTTTTCAACCCAGTAGACGATGTTTCTATGAAAACAGTTTTCTTTTTAAAAGGGGAAGAAACCTACCACATCGTTTTCTAACCACTATGTCGTGGCAAGACGTGTATTTCATTTTAGCCTCAAAACCCTCAACCAAGGCCGTATAACCAATGTATCACGTAAAATAATCATTTAACCTTAAAAAGCAATTCTCTTAAAGCAGTTTACATGGTCTGCTCTTCAAAGGTATTCCAATTCACGCTCAAAGTTTTCTCTTCGCAACTCTCTCTCTCTCTCTCTCTCTCTCTCTCTCTCTCTCTCTCTCTCTCTCTCTCTCTCTATGCCATTTCAAGCGTAATTCCTTTCGTTTGACCTCTTGTCAGTTTCTAGCCATCATATTCGTCAATTACTTTGCTTTCTAGTCATTTGCCATTCGAATCGATAGAATCTTCAATTCTATCTTTTTTCACATAAAGTCTAGGAACATCATTTTTTAGGCTTTTGTAACGCTGCCAGAGGTGCTCAAAGATTGTCACTCGGTCCTAGGTAACAAAAGAAGTAGACAAATATTTATAGTTGGGTTCTCACATTCGCTGATGTTTTAATCAATCAAACCGGCTTTCGCATCGGGTTTCCCAACAGACCTTCGTGGGTGTCCTCGTGGTGTAATGGTTAAAGCAATGGACTGCGGAAATCGAGTTCGAACTCCAGTCGCGCTATTACGTTCACTTTCGGGCAAATACCCGTGGGAAAGGTATGAACCCCTATATGCTGCCAGCTATGGGTTAAATAGTACCACTACTGTTCATCAATGAGAATGGCTTTGGCATTAAATAACCTACAAAGGTTGATATGCCATTAAACAAAGAAAGCAAACCAACCGTCCTTCATTGCACGTTTTTTCTTTCGCTTCCACACAAAAGTCAAGAGTAGGCATTGTGATAATTGTCCGGTATTCTCGAAAAACAAGTGAATGGTCGAAAAATATTATACCTATGTCACGCGGTATATTTTCTGTTACGTCCGCACTGATAATTGACGATTCACTTCTTGATCATATTTTAGTTGTAAATCAGGCGTGATCCACCTTCTGTTTATAAATTGATTTGACATGAAAATGTCTATTTTCAGACAAAATAAAGAAAAATGAAATACTGCCCAAAAATTGTTTTCGTTCTTGGAACAAATCAAGGTTGTTCCATTATACTTTCATTCGTTTCTACATGATCACGTGTTACGTGGCACCCGGCTCACTTTGTCAAGCGGCGACTGAAACGCATCGTCTCTGGTGTCGCTGAGAACAAAAAGAAACTACAACTACTTCACACTATTTTTTTATGTTCGCCCACTCTCAATAAATCTTTTCATACTATATTTTTATGTTATTTCATCTCTACCATAAATTACTGCAATCATTTTTAACGACATTTCTACCGATATTTACAAAGCTTCGTACAACACATTGCCAAATAGTGAGAAATGGAAAGTAGAAAGAATTTACATCGTTTACATTTCCCAAGGAAACCTCAGCATTTTCTTTTTTTCTTTGTTTCTTTACAGTTTATGGGGGGTTGCTCGCATGACAATAGTTTCTCTTGACTATAAATTAATTTGATGATACCTCCGAATCGATAACCAGTCCTGTGGGAGGGTGGGGCTTAGAATACGTGGACTAAAATTCCCTGCTAAAAAGAAGGGGATGTTCCAAGGTATGATGTTAAAATGTATTTGATGGTGAGGCTCCAGTTCAGAACATCTCTGGTGGGTGTTGTACTTCTTCATTGTCATTACCCTCCAGGCGCATCTGACCCAGCGTGATAATACCTGTTAGGGTCCCATCTAGGAGTAAAAATAGATCTGTATGAAATTTATTTGTATCTGATAGAAATACTTGATGCCATATAACTGTAAATTATTTGTATTAAGAATAATCAATTGAAGATATAATTGTCTGATAAAAATTATTATTAGTTATTTGAAAGTATATAACTGTGTGCAAAAATGGCTATCATCGAATAAAAATAATTACTTAACACTATAGGATTAGAGAGAAATACTTGAAAGTCAGTGCAAATTGTTTGTTTTGTGTATTTACCCAACCCCTCCTTACGAACAAGCTATGATACCAGGTCAATCTTTAAGCGGAATTTAACAAGTTTGAATTCAGAATTTTCCTTCTCCTAGATTTGTTGTAATACCAGTGTTAAAGAGCTCAGCTTGCCGTATTATCTATCCCTAGCTGGAAGGAGAACAACTGGATTCCTACCGTTCCCAAGGATATTAGCGCTATGTGAAATGAAAACACATTCATCAAGGATTTGAACTCGGGTCTTCGAGTCCATTTCCAACGATGATAACCATTACACAACAAGTACGTCCATTTACGTTATTTCTGTCCGTAGAGAACTTTTCTCTACTTCGTACTCACTTTCATGTTAGGTGTCATTTTGTCAGACTATCGTTCAATTGCAATTTATTACGAGGACAGAGTATGGATTATTGACTGAAAAGTTCAACCCCTACTACCATACCACTATCTGACTCTGATGGTATGTCCCAACATCATGGAGGTATTACCTTTAGAGGTATCTCCGAACGACAGAAGAATAAGTAGCTTTTTTCTGCGTATACTGTGAAGGAAATTTTATGATTCCAAAGACATTAAGCAAGATGATACCATATTTGATGGCATTTAAGAACTCCTTAAAATGAGTGTCTGCCGTGATTTTTTGCGTGTATGTGTGTGTGTGTGTGTGTGTGTGGAAGAGGATATATTCGGAATATATTTTATGGGTTTCTCTCATGGAATTTTTGGGGGTTTTTTTTCATTTGGCCAATGAATTATTATCATAAAAGTTGTAAAGTGTGAACTGGCAAATGCACGTGTTATCCACTGGGTTGGCAAGGCTCGAAGATCATGTTTCTGTTTCTTTTCTTTTGGGGGGGGGCGCCGAAAGTTAAACTTGCGGTGGAAATGGAATTGTGAGATATTTTAAACTTTGCTTTATTTTATTTTCGTATTTTATTATTTGTTTTATTTTTTATTTAAAGTTTATTGATTTTTTAGAATTTAAACTTTATTGATTTTTTTATTTAAACTTTATTGATTTTTTTAATCCCACAATTTTACTCTCTAATTATCGTGTACTTAACTTTGCATAATCTAAGACGCAGACCTTTGGGCGTTTAAATAGTCACCCATTTCGGGACGGCACTGGCTCAACGCTGCTTAACTTCGAAGATCTAACGGGAAGCAATACTTTCAGAGTATACATCTCATCGGGTAATTCCTCGTCCTAGATAACTTCTATTCCTTGGAAGAAAGTCTTTGTGGCATTTACCATTCAGTTCCTTTGGGGAAAGGGTTAGGGTGATTTTTATTTTCTGTTCCTTGGAAGAAAGCCTTGATGATATTTACAATTCAGTTCCTTTGTGGGAAGGGTTAGGGTGATTAAGGTATGAACGGCTAGTCAAGTCAACATAGTACTGAGAAGGGGTGCTTGTGATTTACTTCGATATCCCCGGGTTCTAGGAGCGGCTGAGAAAAGTGTTCTTCCTCTTCCGAAACTGGTGGTATAAAGAAAAGACAGAAAAAAGGCAGAGCATGGTCCTCGACCGAAAATTTGGAGCCTAAAGGTCCGGTGACCAAAAATATAAATTTGTTTATTTATTTTGATTTATTTAATATTTTCCTGATAATTTTTTTATTTCATTCTATTTTTTAGATTTCATTTTATTTTTCATTGTCTTTATAATTGAAAAAAAATTTTCGTTCTTTTTTTTAATTTTATTTCCTACACTATTTTTTTTATTCCATCACAGTGCAAATGACATCTTTATATTGAGGGGGGGGGGGCATATGATTTGTTTGCATTCATCTTCTTTTTTGTATTTGATATTAGAGAATGATGGTTAAGATTGGTAGAAGTACTGAGAGTTGACGCTTGGCTAAAAATATTAGCCTAGCGAATATGGGTGGGAAAATTCATTTTAAATCTCAACGTATTCTTCTTCTTCTCTTTTAAAACTTGAAAGATCACTTTATCTAACATTGTTCTAGTACAGAGCTATGAACAAGCAAAGAAAGAAAAGAAAGAAAGAAAGAACTTAATGTATACTTTAATATTAAACTTAAAACACTATGACAAAAAGAAGCAATAACCAAAAAGACTCTTCACAATCTTGTAAAATCCAGTATACCCACTGCAGCATCTGTTGTTAATGTCTTTTCGAGTACATACATCTATTCAATTCTGTTTCAAAAGAATTAGAGTCTATTGTTATTAGTCACTTTACCATTCAGTTGTCTTTCAAATAGTTCGTTTTTGTTATTTTGCTTTGATTTTTATCCCAAACGGATTTGTTTTTAAACAAGAGAAATGAAAAATAAAAACAGAAATACAGTTTCAACAAAATTGCAAAATTTTTTCTTCGATTTTTGTTTATTTATTCAATAGTTCTGTTTTTATACGAACCTATTGTTTCGAACAAAGCTTTAAAAGTTAAAGAAAACAACGAAAAGAGGGGCCAATTGTGTTGTATTGATTCATCTACTCAGAATTTGAACACAAACGCTTAAATTTATCAACATACATACATACATACATACATGCGCACATACACACATGCGCACATACATGCGCACATACCGTAAATTAGTTTTACAATGCTTCTCATTTGCGACACCAGATATTCTGTTGTTTCCTCCCGGTTTCATTGTTATTTTTCTCCATCTTTGTTTACATGTCTGTGACAACTAAAAATTGAACAAAGGACGTCGATTTTGATTTTGTTATTATTAATGGCTGAATTAGCCAATTAATTTACACGAACTTATTTCAAGATAAAGAGGGTGAGGCTTCGGGGTTTTTTACATTCATTTGTTTTGTTTTTTTAATTAATTAATTTGTTTAGATTGAAAACATTGATTACTTAGATGACAAGTGATTTCTTGTTCTTTGGTGTCATCGTTGCGAATAAATTCATTTTGGAGGATGTTTTGATTCTTCATAATATCTGTCGCACTGGCCACATACACACACACACACACACACACACACACACTCACAAACACGTTCTCTCTCTCTCTCTCTATATATATATATATATATATATATATCACGGTATTATGAGCATAGATCAGAAAGTCCATATTATAAACTGAATTTTAATCGGAAAGTTTCACTGGATAACGATTGTTTTACGAGACGAGATTGTGCAAAAAATATTCTTTGTTATATAAAAATCGTTTCTTTCATCATTATTATTAATCTGTGATTCTCTCTCTCTCTCTCTCTCTCTCTCTCTCTCTCTCTCTCTCTATCTCTTTACACACACACACACACACACACACACACACACACACATATATATATATATATATATATATACAAAGTCAGAGACAGATACAGGGAGAGAGAGAAGGAGTGAAAAATACAGAGACAGAAAGACAAACATAGAGTGCCACTCACTTATCAGATAAATTTAATAATGATGAAAGCATTTTTCGACAAACTATATATATATATATATATATATATATATATATATATATATATATATATATATATATATATATATTACATGGCAGTGTCTGCGAAAAGCAAAAGTTTGCTATATATATCCCTTTCTTTTTCTTTTCAAACGTTTTCCTTAAAATTTACAATGGGCAAATATTTAATAAAAAGTAATTAAGTTGCATTTCCTCCTGTTTTTTTTTTTTTTTAACTAATTCATAATCATTAAAGCAGTAAAATTAGATTATATTTGGTAATTTGAATTACCAAAATATAATCATCAGATCAAATGTAATGATTCCAGTTGCTTGGAATAAAATCTTGTAACAGATTGACTGAATATCAATTTATTCTGACTTGCATAAATTTCGTCTTCTTTCATGATTTCATAAATATCCAACTCAGTGAGACAATGAAATATATCGAATAGATGGAAACATAACCTCGTAACTTATATTTCGGGGTTATTTCCCTTGTTTTTCTGCTCCACACGTCTCTGTTTATATTTGTTGTTATGTATAAAAATATTAAGCAAACTTCTGGTAGCTTCATGTCAGTGTGGTACAAGTGCTTTCATGAGTAACTTCATAAGTTTTAAAAAATAACCTTAGATTTAACAGAAGACTGTGGTGTAATGGTTAAAGCGATGGACTGCGGAATCGTAGTAAGCGAGTTCGTACTCCAGTCGCGCTTTCGGGCAAATACCCTTGGGAAAGGTATGAACCCCCTTATCCTCCCAGCTATGGGTTAAATAGTACCAATACTGTTCTTCTAGGAGAATAATTTTGGCATTAAATAACCTGCAAAGGTTGATATGCCATTAAACAAAAGAAACCAAACCATTAAAACCGTTGAGCATAATTCGAGATGGTCTTGTTTTGTAAAAAGTATAAGTTCCTTATTGATCAACAAAGTTAAATAACGAAAACATAGTTTGCCTAAAAATAGTTTCTATTCAACGCAATACGATGTAACAAAAGGTTACTATACCTTCGACTATGACGAACCCTGAGCCGTTGTAATGTTGACACGTTAAAACATCTTCATTGTATAAAGCCAGGCAGAAGTTGGATTAAACAAAGATTAAACCCCAGGAGTTGGTATTGTAAAAAGAAGATGTATGGTTATATATAGATATATAATCTAACTGTTTAATCCAACCTCTGCCTGGCTTTATACAATGACGATGTATGGTTATTTATATATATATATATACAAAACATAAAAGCACTCAAAGTTTCGACCGACATTAAAACTAGTAAGATAACAATTCTTTTGTATGCATATAATCCAATAAATTCTGTCGAGAAAACAACCAAGCCAGAAGTATAAAACATTGATTCATTTCTTGGAATGACACCTCATGAAACGCAGTTTCTTCCAGGCAGCGGTCACATCGATACTTCTATATGGATGCACTACATGGACGCTAACAAAACGGCTGGAGAAGAAACTAGATGGCAATTACACAAGAATGCTGCGTGCAATCCTGAACAAGTCCTGGCAGCAACACCCCACAAGACACCAACTGTACGGCCACCTTCCCCCTATCACGAAAACTATTCAAGTTAGACGAACCAGACATGCAGGACATTGCTGGAGAAGCAGAGATGAACTCATAAAAGATGTACTCTTATGGATCCCCACACATGGCCGCGCAAAAGCAGGACGACCAGCTCGAACGTACATTCAGCAGCTATGTGAGGATACAGGTTGTTGTCCTGAAGACCTACCTAGGGCGATGAACGATAGGGAGGAGTGGCGAGAGAGGGTCAGGGATATCCGTGCTGCCAGCACGATATGTTGATGATGATGAAATAATCGAGAAAAATTTCCAACCTGCAATCTCTTCAACTACCAGTAGAAGGAAAATACAAAATTACCAGTGTCGGACTTGGACACAAAAATGTAAATATAAATGAATAGTGAATGCGATTCTCTAACCCCTGGGCATAACCTAACCCAAGACGGGTTGACATGCCGTTAAAATCAATTAATTTCTCTTGCACGAATTCTTTCTTTACATTTTCAGTTTATTTTTCAGCCTCTTGGGGTTTTCGATGAATTTCATTGTTGCTAAATATAAACGACTTTTCTCTCTTCCGATTCAAAAACCTTCTTGTATTTACAATTTGACACTCCAAATTCAGAAGTCTTATTTCTGTTTTTACAACTGGCTATTACTTCCGGCCTACAATGGCCAATAATTAATATAAGCTTCTTATCGTTGATTCTTTTCGAGATTAGAAATCAAATATAAAATCCTAATAATTGATTTCCCCCATCCCCACCTCTCTCTCTCTCTCTCTCTCTCTCTCTCTCTCTCTCTCTCTCTCTCGTTCACTCCTTTGCTCTGTTTGTCTGTCAGTCTCTTTCACTTGCTCGTCCTGTCTCTCTGTGTCTCTCTCGTTCGCTCATCTTCTCTCTCTGCATGTCTGTCAGTCTCTTTCTCGCTCGCCCTGTCTGTCAGTCTGTCTGTCACTCTGTCTCTCCCTTTCTCTCTCTCTCTCTCTATCGTTCACTCTCTCGCTCTGTCTGTCTTTCAGTCTCTCTCACTCGCTCGCTCTGTCTAGGTCTTTGTCTCTCTCGCGCTCTCTCTCTCTCTCTCTCTCTCTGCCTGTCTGTGTGTGAGTCTCTCTCTCTCTCTCTCTCTCTCTCTCTCTCTCTCTCTCTGCTATCACTTTGCCTCAATGTTTAATAAAACATTTGGATGCATGCAAAATTAGGACAGTCATTATGAAACCAGAAAATGAAGAAAAGAAAAACCCAAACTACATCAAGTCCAATCTCCCCCGCCCTCATCTCTTTCTTTTTTCTCCAGATGTGCATTTTGGCACCCAACGTGAAAACATGGATTGAAATATCTGTTATAACACCAACTCTCCCAAATATTGCAAAATTCACCCAGAAAATTCCAAGATGTCAAATATTTTATAATTTAATAAGCTCGGCTTAGTTTGGCACAAGGTTAGAATTATGGAACACCTGGTGAGAATCGAACTCACTAGTCAGACGTAATTGATCTGCAAACCTATCTTAATAATCATTTCTCCATATCGATGAGCCCAACAAAAATCTGTTATTATTAAGTATTCGATGTTTTCTTCTTAAAATTTAAATTTAAATTCAAATTTCTTTCATTAATTCTATCTTCTAAATTCTGTCGATTCAATCAAACATGAACAAAAAAACGCATAAACTTCACAGTTCTGGCCACCATTATTCATGTAACTGGAGTAGATTTTACAAGTACACTGCTGAGTGGTTGCTTCGACATTAGTTTCCATTCAAGCTTTTTTTATTTGGAAAGTGGCAGCTCACATGCAAGCTGACCTCCAAGCGGCCCAAGTAGCAAAAATCTCATTTTTAAATTTGTATCCAAGGAATTAATGTTTTTATTGCTGAAATCCTTTCAGTCCAATCAATATAGACCGCTGTCTCAATTCATAAACGTGTTTAGCAATATCAGGAATAAACAGATTCCACTTTAGATTTTGAGATGTAGACGTTCCTAACACGTATAATTAATATTAAACATACCTGTATGAACTGGATGATTGGACCAAATGAGTCAAGAAGCCAATAACTCTTTTAGCAAGGGAGCCTCGATCACTAACAGTCCACCCATGTTACGGTTAATTGCATTACTAAACGGGTACTAAAGACTGAACTTCAGGTATTCTTACAGCCATCTTTTACCGTTGAACACCAGGTAATCTTGCAACCATCCTTTACCGTTGAACACCAGGTAATCTTACAGTCATCTTTTACTGTTGAACACCAGGTAATCTTGCAAACATCCTTCACCGTTGAACATCAGACAACCTTATAGCCGTCTTTTACCATTAAACATCGAATAATCTTAAAGCCATCTTTTACCGTTGAACATCAGGTAATCTTACAGTCATCTTTTACCATAAAACATCCAGTAACCCTACAGCCATTATTTTGTTGATAATCAGGTAATCTTACAGTCATCTTTTACAGTTTAGTATCAAGCAATCTTTCGGCCATCTTTTACCGTGGAGTATCAGGCAATCTTACCAACATCTTTTACCATTAAACATCAGGCAGTCTTACACCTATCTTTTACTGTTGAACATCAGGCAATCTTACAACCATTAAACTTTTGGTAATCTTACTGCCATCTTTTACCGTTGAGCATCAAGAAATATTACAGCATTAAACATCAGGTAATCTTACAGCTATCTTTTACCGTTGAACACCAGGCAATCTTACAGCAATCTTTTACCATTAAATATTTGCTAATCCAACTGCCATCTTTTACCGTGGTGTATCAGGCAATCTTACAGTCATCTTTTACCGTTGAGCATTAGGACATTTTACAGCCATCTTTTACCCTTGAATATCAGGCAATCTTACAGCAATCTTTTACCATTAAATATTTGCTAATCCAACTGCCATCTTTTACCGCGGTGTATCAGGCAATCTTACAGTCATCTTTTACCGTTGAGCATTAGGACATTTTACAGCCATCTTTTACCCTTGAACATTAGGCAATCTTACAGCAATCTTTTACCATTCAACTTCTGGTAATCTTAAAGAACCTTTTTACCGTTGAATCTCGGGTAATCTTACTGCCATCTTTTACTGTTGAACGTCAGTCTATCTTACAGTCATCTTTTATCATTGACCTGAATGATAAAACTTGTTGAATTGTTTGGATATTAATAACGAATAATTATTTATTGTGGTTGCGTTTGACGTAACGGTTATTGTCGTAGCAAATGGGTGCGCAGTGGGCAAAGTTAAATAAATTGGGCGAGTTTATATAATGGACGAGGCTATTTGTGTTTCCTTTTGCGTTGGTGTCCTTGCAAAAACTACGAATCATTCTATTCTTTTATGCCATGAATGAACAGTAAGACAGACTGGGCTCTCTAGCCTTAGTATGACAACCCGTTTAAAAGAAGGAAAAACTGTGAATTCAAAACCTAAAAAGAGTCGGTTTGAGAATTTTTTACACACTGGTGCTTTATTTTTCTGTTATCAACTCATCCAAAAAGTGTAGTTTATTCTACATAAGCCTCCAACCACTACAAACAAAAATCACTCGAATCAGCAGAATTTCTGTCCACGTCTTTAACTATTTAGATATGTCATCGATGACAAGAGAGTGTGTAGGGAATAAATAAATAAATAAATTTAAATTGAATTAAAAAATAAAATTATTAAAATATGTAAAAACTCCCCGAGGCCTCTGTCAGGAAAAAAGGGTGACGCATGCGTAAAGAAGAAGGGACCTCTCGACAAAAGGAGGAAGTGCACTCTCTTTCAGCAGTGACCAGCGGAGTGACAGCACTTTGCTAACAAGTGGAGGACGCCACGCGTTCGTCTTTGGACGACGCGTTAGCTAGCTCTTCCACTAGTAGCAACCGTCTCGGTTAACTGTCTGCCAAAATACAAAAAGCTACGAAATGGACCTACCGAACTACGAACTAAAACACTGGACTTGGACAAACTCCCCAAAGCGACTAAAACATTGTTAAAGCTTTGAAATACCAAATGAGGACACACGCATATACCAAGAAACGATTAACGTATTTTTTAAACACCTTGACTGGGGGATTCAACCATTTCAATTGTATTCAGGGAAAATTCCCTCACCCATTGAATAGTTGTTGAACCCAGGAAATAAAGGAAAAATTTTTAAAAAACGTCTTCGTCTCCTATCTGTTGCTGTCTTCTTTTGTATAATTCTTTTTAGACCTTCTTTTTCAGGGAGTTACATCAACAAGACAACGTAGGGTAAAAATAGAATAATCTCAGAATGGAGTCAGATAGAAAACGGTAATACAGCTTGCTCTGGCCTCAGCCTGACCCCATAAGTTTTATTTTAAAACCTCACATGATATAATAGGTTGACAAAACCTTCATGAGCGCATGTTGTTTCTAAGGGCTTGTAAATGTCTGTGTGTGTGTGTGTGTGTGTGTCAGATTTATGAATATGGAATCCACGTAATTTGCTTTTGATCGTCCAGTTCGTTTTTAAAAGTTTCCAATTTTAAGTAATACATTTCATTTGAAAGATACATTATAGCTATTGGTATACGTGATGGTTGGGAACATATTTGATCGAATCTTCAATCAACAAGAGCAACTATTATCGTTAATATATATATATATGATATTCTTACACTAAACAAAAAAGAAAGAAAGAGAAAATAAGCTCATAGACACATACAAGATCATTTGACTTTTTATATACATTACATTCAAGTAGTAATAAAAGAAAGAACACACTAGAGTGCCTCATAGTAGAATTATATTCATATTGTGGAAGGAGCATGAAATGGAAAAAGACAATATGTATTTACTGTTCCCGGACAGGATCCTCGATAACGTCTCCACTGTTCAAAGAATAGAGGCCAAAGGAGGCCGAGAATGGATTTCTGGGTCTGTTATGTGACATCCTACGGAACCCCTACAAGTTCTGCCCAAATATATAAGCGATATAATTGTTTATTGCATCCATAAATAGCAATCATACGAAGAAGCAAAGAAAAAGTAGATAGATATACAAAATAGAAAAACATATATCAAAAAAGCATAAACGAGATTCTTAAGATTTAGAGCACCGAGTTTTGACAGGAAACTTCCGTATTAGCGGCACTTGTGCAGGGAGCTCATCAGGATACTTTACATGAAAATAACGATAAAAAGTTACATGCTAGCTCCATTATCATATTGATGGGAGAGTGGTTGAAAAGACTAAAAGAGTTATTTACTGATCAGACCTCACATTCGATTCTGTATCCTATCAAGGATTGATAATACGTGTGAGGAGCTCGGCCAAATGTATATGCTGTATTCTATTTTAGGATGAATCTGATAGATACAATGGACGCCAAGTGTCACGAATTTTCAATCTTGATAGAGTCAATCATTGTAGCTGTGTCTACAATGATAGATTTTTATATATGAGTCCAATTTCAAGTCTGAGTTGAAGTTTAGTTTTATCGAACTCGAAGCCAAGGAAAAATCTTCTTCAGAATTACTAGGAGTACATTGCTTCAACCTTAGGCCAAATGGAGGGAAAATGGTGAGTCTGCTTAGTCTAGGTTTGATCATCCAATCAAAAAATGTTCTAGTTTAGAAAACACTTATATCATTGAGATATAATTTAAAAAAACAATTATCGTTTAAATTATCGTTTGCCATCAAGATCTAAAGACATCATCCCTTTAACTTCATTTGAATTTTGAATTTAAAGCTTTGATATAGATACTTATGTAGAAAGACAATAATTATCTCCCTTTGAGAATAGACGTATCCTTTGGGTGTCTTATATGGTGCCATATGATAGTCACAGAAATCCATTCTCTACCTATTTTTGCAGACGTTCTTTGTGCAGGAGAGACATGTCTAGGGCCCTCTCAGGGAATGGTAAAGCCGTGTGGCTATTTTACCAACATTCATCAGGTAAGCTTTTTTCCCCTTTTTTATACCCCCTTCTACATACTGCTTGTTTTTAGAACAACATGTGGATATTTTCATTTGTTGGGACACGTTTGTTTATTCTTTCTTCTTGATACCATTGATATGTATATTATGAAAATAAAAGGTTAAATGTTTTGACATGTACAAATACATTTATTTTGTCTTTCTTTCTGTTATATTCAGTGTTTGTATATCACGGATATCCTAATGTTAACAACGCTCCTTGATGAGTCGGGACTCGATTAAAAATCTTCCTTCCGACCATCACACCTCATTACCATTTTGGAGGTGCCCGTGGTGTAGTCGTTATCGTGGTAGGAAATGGACACGGCGACGCGAGTTCAAATCCTGGACGAGACTGATTGCATTTCACATAGCACTAATACCCTTGGGAAAGGTATAAATCCAATTATTCTCCCTCCAGCTATGGGTAAATAGTAGGACAGACTAGGTTCTTCAGCCTTGGTTAGGCAACTAGTCTAGAAGGAAAACTGTGAATTCAAACCTGTTAAACTCCGCTTAAAAATTGACCTTGTGTCATATCCTGCCCGAGCGGAGGGGCTGGGTAAATAGTATCACACCTCATTATCTGTACACCTTCGTTCATATTTTTTGTTTTTGTAAATTTTCCATTAAAAATTTACTATTTATCTACGCCACCTTGAATTCGCTCCTCTTGCAACGAATAAAAATCTCTTGAAAATGAAGTCAAGAATAAACCTGCGTTTAAATCAGAAAAGAATCCGGGGAAACCATTTTCTAATCAACTTTGTAACAAAACGGACGGACGTGTACAATTAGATAACAAACTGTTATAAAAAAAATATAAAATAAAATGATAAAAATTCAAAATAAAAATTCTCATTATGCTTTTGACAAGAACCATAACCTGAGTATCCCCTCCACCCCAAAAAAAGTCTTCTTGTCACCAAAAAGAAAATCAGGAAATAAGAACTCCAAACTTTGCACCGAGAAGCAATTTTTCTAGTCGAGGAAACTTTTCTCTCAAAATTCTTGTTGTACTCTGATCATCATCACGTCGCGCCACCAGCGCGGATCTCCCTGACCCTCTCACGCCACCCATCTCTATCGTCCATCGCTTCCCGTAGGTTACATCCTGTATCGGCACAGAGCTGCATGTCTGGTTTGTCTAACTTGGATAGTTTTCGTGATGGGCGTTAAGTGGCCGTACAGCTGCTACTTTGTGAGGTGCTGCCTCCAGGACTTGTTCAATATTGGTGGTAGCATTCTTGTGTAGTTGCCGTCAAACCTTTTCTCCATAAAAATATTGACGAATAACTTGTTACACTGTCTCTTTAATTCCTTTTCTGCAATACGTCACCAGGAGAAAATACTTTTATCGTCAGTTAACAAAAAGAAAAATAACCAACTGAACCCCACTGATAACAAAATTATTTTCTAGGAAAAATAACATGGTACTTATATCTAAATGGCATTTTAAAAATAGAATATCATTTCCTTATGAAATACTTTTACAGTATCTTTGATTATATGAGGAGGTTCGAAGAGTTCTCAGCCCAACCAACTACCTAAAACCATGAAATATAAATTCTACATATTTATCTGCAGTTCAATTCACTTGGCAAATCATTTTTTCCAATTTTCCTTAATTTATGAATTTTTTTTTCTTTTGGCATAAAAAAAGGTCTTTTCTTTTTGGTTCAGCTGAAAACTTTTTAGTTCAGCACCTTTCTCGTTTGGCATTTCTGAAAATTCTTATTTCTTTGAACAAAAATTATTTTTTAAAATAGCACCTGTATAATTATCGATAGAAAATTGTCTTTTAGGAAAATTGTTTCTGAATTAACTTTTTTGAAAACAAAATTTAAAATGGTTTTAATATCTAATATTCTTTGTTCTTATTTTAAAAAGAAAAATAACTTTAAATTCTGCCCCCGGTAAAAAGGAAGGGGGGTCCTGAGTATGACATTAAATTGCATCTGATGGTGAAGCTCCAGTCCTGGAGATCTGGAAAAAGTAGAGTAACCCTTATTGCTATTACTCCCAGGTCCACTTTGACCCGGAGTGGTAGTACCAGTTAGGACCCCGTCTATGGGTCAAATTAAACTGTTTGAAAATTAATAAGATATTAGATAAGAATTTGTGAAACCATATAGCAGTGTGTAAATTATTTGTATTATGAACAGTTATTTAAAGCCCTAATTGTTTACTTGGGATTATTATTAGTTACCTAAAACCGACGTGTAAACAAATGATTATTATTAAAAAGAAATAATTTCTTGAAGCCATACGATTATTAATATTTGATAGGAATACTTGAAACTATACAACTGTGTGCAAATTATTTGTATTTGATAGGAATACTTGATACCATATAACTGGGCGCGAAAATCAGTTAAGAAACCACTACACAAAAAATGTAAATAACAATGTACAATGAAAACAATTCCCTAACCTCTTGGCATAAAATACTCCAGAACGGGTTGACATGCCTTAAAATCAGTCAACCAATCAATTAATCTTTGATTATGCCTGTACGCTATTTTGTCTGTTTTTTGGGGTAGGTGTTTTCGTTTTTTGTTGTTATTGTTTATTTTTTTTTTTTTTTTTTTGTTTTTTGCTTTTTTTTTTGATGTGGTGAAATGGGTTTGAGATGACTATTGTATTTTCCACTTTAAACATACGGACAATAAAAGGAGTCACTTTGCGTTGAATAATTATTTGCGAGTTACTCTCATAAGTCATGTTTAGTGAGTTCGATTCTCACTAGGTGTTCCTACCTCTGGCCTTGAGCTAAACTAAGCCAAGCCTACTATATTAAAAAAAGGGTGACTCGCTCAGGTAGACCAACAGATGAGTTTTAGGGAATTTGATTCTCACTAGGTGTCACTATTTCTAGCCTTGTGCCAAACTAATCTAAGATTAGTAAATGACAACTTACAATAAGAAAATTAAAAGTATGACCCCCGTCCGCTCCCAAGGGCATACGAAAGAGAGGCTGGCGGATATATAACCCAGCTGGTCACGACCCAGCCAACTGAACCAAAGAAGATTTTCAACGTCTTTATTAAATGAGCCACAGCAGTATATTTCTTACACGAACACACAGACATAGACAAACCCTCAGATTAAAGAGATCCTCACTTAACGAGGCATACGCTCTCTCGCTCTCTCTCTCTACACACACACACACACACACACACACAGAACGGGGTGGAAGTAGATAAAACGCATTTACGACGAACCTGCTGGACTCACTGCCTACAATTTCTTGGCACCCTTTATTAAGTTTTAGCCTCCTGCTACGTACCAAGCGTGGTTCTATGGTGTAATGGTTAGCACTCTGGACTCTGAATCCAGCGATCCGAGTTCAAATCTCGGTAGGACCTAACAGAGTAAACTTTTACTTTTATGTACATAAATAAATTTATAAATATTTGTTCGAACCAATATGAAAAGATACTAAAAATTTCTTGGACCAACCAACAAATAATCACTTTAGAAGTTTTTTTATTTTATTTTATTACTAAAAAAAAATTACCCCATTTTTGTGAAAAATGTGTTAACAAACGCAGGTATAGAAACAAATTTTATTCATCTTACCTATCCACGTAAACAACCATATGGAAACCTGATTTCTTTGATAGAATGAAATGAGATTTCTTCCAAGCTGTAGCTGTGTCAGTGCTAATGTATGGTTGCACCATAAAGGGACTCTAACGAAACGTCTGGAGAAAAAAAAAGAATCTTGCGAGCTGTTTTGAACAGATCCTGCGAGCAACATCCAACAAAATAATAGCTGTGCGGCCACTTACCTCCTATCTCACCAACCATCCAAGCAAAACATAGTAGGCACTACGAGAGAAATAAGGACGAACTCATAACTGACGTTTTCCTTTGAATTCATCAATATAAACACGCTAGTGTTGACCGACCAATTAAAACTTACATTTATCAGATCTGCGAAAACACTGGATACCGCCTAGAAGACTTACCAAAAGCGTTGGCTGATAGGGATAGGTGGCGAGAGAGAGAGAGAGAGAGAGAGAGAGAGAGAGAGAGAGAGAGAGAGAGAGAAAGAGAGTTAAAGGAATCCGTGTTTTTATTTTTATTTCACATAGCAAACGGATGTGCCAGTTAAGTCGTTATTTACTTGACTCTTCTCGAGACCAGAATGTGATACAAGGTCGATTTAGTGTCAGCTGTCATAGAAGAAGCAAACCTCCTACGGAGTGGTTTTAAAATTGCTTGGATTCCGTCGGTATCCCTATCAGAGGCACCAAAAGGCACTGAACAATAAACCCAGCCCTAACACCTTTTTGGGCGAAGGGGGAGGTGCTGCTTAGGAGAAGGTCCCCTTGAACTAAGTTGATTTATTCGACTACCGTTACATTTGACATGGCGTAATTCTATTGTTAGTGGGTGGGGAAAAAGCACAAATCGATAATTATGCAAGGCCGTCCCCCCAAAATTCTTGGTTCCCTCTGTATTTTGAAAGTGCCTCTGGTGCCAAGCGAATAACAGCCCAGCTAAGAAAGTATTGCCTAAAGAGGAGATCCCCTGAGACCATGCTATTAATTTAATATCACCCACTCAACGTGAACACCGGGTGGAACCTGAAATGCTAGGTAAGCTTCACGTCGTGTGGAAAGTCGGGGTAGTGTAAATACCATTTATCATTTCATCGGAATTTATCAAAGAATTCATAGAAAAGTTTTAAATGCCCAAAAACTTTTACTTTTAAACGCCCCAGGATTTTTACTTACGTCTATTGTCAAAAAGAGTCAAAGAGTTCTACGAATGCCTGTGACTATCTTAAAACCCGAATGACAGTACAACTGATTGGTTGGATTTCTTGGTTTAATGGCAAGTCAACCTTTAATGCCAAAACCATCCTTGTACAACAGAAGTGATACTATTTAACCCATGATACTACAACTGATTTGTCACTTGTTTTTCAGCCCAGTCGGCGGGGGCTGTAGAAATACAGGGACTGTATCTCTACAGAACGTTAAGAACCCCTCCCCCACTAACGAGTGTCCTGATATGCCACAAAACTATCTGATAGTGAGACTCTAGACTTAAACTTTGGGGAATGCGGAGTACCCCTTTCATTGCCATTACTCCCAGGTCGACCCTGAACCGGATAGGATCTCATCTATCGACCAAATAGAACTGTCCAATAAGTTAACTGTGTGCAAACAAATTGTTGATGTTAGATTGAATTGTTAATGTTGGTTTGCGATGCTTGAACTCATTTAACTGTGTGCAAATAAAACTATTGGTGTTAGATAGCAATACTTGGAGGCATTTAATTGCGTGCAAAAAATTGAATAATTGGTATAACATAAAAATACTTGAAACAACTTTACTGTGTGCAAACAAATGAGTTATATTAAATAGAATTAGTGTTACATACCATTTAACTGTGTGCAAACAAATTAGTTCCAGTTGATATAGAAATAAGATTATAATAATTATTCTCTTTCAAATCGTGTATATATATATATATATATATATATATATATATATATATATAAACAAATATATAAATCCAATATTTATTTTTTTAAATTATTATTATAATATAATAGCTTTATCCTAGATATTGAGCGCTCTCCATATTGCACTTGGTTCGCCACAAACCCACGGAGTGATTTAGTGACAACCAACACTGTGAAAATATATATATATATATATATATATTCAAACAAATGACTGATGTTAAATTGTTAATGTTACATAGAAATACTTGAAACCATTTAACTGTGTGCAAACAAATGAACTCTGGCTTGTTTAAAATCTTACTTACAAATCATATATATTCAGTATTTACGAAGTTTTGCTTAGTTTAAGAATACGAGACGGACTTGCCAACTCATTATAGCAATAATGGTCTATAGTGATTGCTAAACACCACTCCATAGCAACGTGATTAACTAAAACTAATAATCGGATTAACTTCTAACTGGACTCACTACAGTAGTAATAATCTGCAGAAGATTATGAACTATTACTCGTACTTCATTATCAGGTGTTCCTGCAAGCTGTTAACAGTAGAATAATTATCTGTCTCCTCAAGGGGTTAATTCAACATAAGTTCTACTTTCAAATTTTTCTGCTCGGATAGTGTTTTGTTTTGTTTTGTTTTTTAGTGGGGGGGGACATGCCCCTCAGACAAGCGCAACCGGAGGCAGTAGACCGGGGATGAGGATACGGGTACTTCCTTGAAAATGTGCAAGAAAATTTATTCCTGACCACGGATGACTAGGATATATTTCTGTACTAGGAAAATGTAAAGTATTAATATGGCTCCCCCCAGCGTTAAAACGTGACTCAAGGTTAGTTTGATATTAGGTACGCCACAGGAAGCATATCTGGCGAGGACAAAAAGTGTTCCATTGACTTCCCCATTCAGAACTTTGAGCAATTAACACAGCCCTCATCCATTTTAGGCGAGAAGGAAGGAGCTACATGCGAAGAATGCCCCCTTAAACAAAGTTGATTATCTTACTCACCCAGCTCCAGAAGTTTCCGGACCTTCGTACCAGGTGGTTAGAAATCTGTTGAACACTCGACCTCGGTGGCCCTTCCCCGTTCGCACACTTTATCTGCTTTGAAGGGTTGAGTTGACTGCACAATGGGAAAGCCGACGAGACTAAGTATTTTTTGCTCCTGCCGCGCATGTCTCGATTTGTGTGTAGTCCCCACTATAAAATGGCCATGTGCTGCTTGGTGGAGGTCGGATGCATACCAACACAAAGTCAGTTTAATGTGGGGTGCCACCCAGGACGCAAGCCGCCTTTTAAAATTTGCTTAGGTTCCGTCAGTATTCCCCTTTAGACGCCGAGCTAAACACCAAACTTTTACTCTTTTCATATGAGGGGAAAGATGCTGCCTGCAGAGGAAGGCCTCAGGAACTGAGCTGATAATCTTACCTCAGTCACCGGACACGAACGCTGATATTTATTTAACTTCCCCTAGTTCAGATTTGACTCAAGGTCATCAAATCGAGACTCCTGCTTGCTTCCCTCAGCGTTCCCTTCAGGAGTACCTCAGACACCGGAGATAAACTTAGCAAAACAAGTATTGCCTCATAGGAAGGGGCCTCACCAGGGACCGGGTGATCAACTTACAATGGTTCCTTTGGCACGAATATCAAGAAAGCTATTGATGTACCAGGTAAGTATAGATATTTAATCGACGCTTAACGCGACTGATCCAAAAATGCTTAACTCCTTCGGCATTCCTCTTTTGATGTACCTCAGGCACCGAGGAATAAACTCGACCTAAAAAAAATGTTGGTATAGCCTGGGGAGATGGTCCCCCTGAGACCAAACGTTCTATTTTTCATGTACCCGGCTCGATGCCAGATAAGTATAAAGTTGTTCATACCTGCGGTGTTAATTTAATCAAAATATTAGAATTAATAAATGAATAAATAAAACTGAAAAAAATGTTATTTGCCGATATTAAGCGAATTAAAATTTAATCATTTAGAGAAAAAAGGATAGGAAATAGGTTAGAGCGGGGGTGGGAAAGCACTAAACATCACCCCCGTCATACAATATCAACAAACTATTTCTGGTATCACCAGAAACAATATTTAAATCCTGAAAAAAAATATCTTCGTTGACTTTCATATTGATTAAAGTTTTTCATTATGTCGCCCCCTCAAGATTTCTACCAAAGTTCCAGCGATTTTAAAAGGAACAAGCAAATTGAAACAGTACCGATATGTACGTATTGTGGAGCGGAAATAGGTTCAATATACGTTCACTGTGAACGGTGCTTTCACTTTGATCTGTGTCCTCCGTGTTTTGCGAATGGGGCCGAAATAGGACCCCACAAACGATATCATAGCTACAGGATTCACTGCCGACCCCCAATCGGTCCTTTCAACACTCCTGACTCCTGGACTTTTACTGAAGAATATTTACTCTTGTACGCACTTGATGACTTTGGCTACGGAAGCTGGGACGACTGTGCCAGATTAGTGTCTGGAAGAAGCCCAGAAGAATGCCGGCAACATTTTGAGACGTTTTATCTTAATGGTGTTCTTGGCCAACTTTGTTTTCCGAATCAAAAACCATCCGCTGTTAAGCTTGTCAGAAATGACACGAAAATCCCAGAGCGTCAGTTTTTCCCACCGGAAGGATCCCAATTGTTAGGTTTCAACAGTCAACGCGACGAATTTGAAATCGAGTTTGATAACTGCGCCGAAGATGCAATAACGCTTTCCATTGCGCATCTTGATTACGAAACTATCAGTCATGATATGGAAGACCTGGATATGGAGTACAAGTTGGCTCAACTCGATATCTATCGGCACCGTTTGGCTGAACGGGAACGTCGCAAACGTTTGGTCACTGATTATGACCTTGTTGAATGGTTTGCCCAGAGAATGAGATCAATGAGTATTGATTCCATTCCTTTAGCACAGCAACTTGGTAGGATTATTTCGTTTGTATTCCAGAAGTTGCTGCCTTTCAAAAAATACCGTAAGTTTTTTACAAATTTGCAAGAAATGGCTATCCTCACAGCCGAGATACGAAGGCTACAGGAATATAGGTTAAACGGGCTTACAAAAATTAGTGAAATTATCTCTTTCTCCATTGAAGGGGAGAGATGGAAGCCTGAATTTTGATGTGAGAAAAAGAACTAACAAGTTATTAATTTTTGGCTACAGATTGGATGTTACCATATCGAGGAAAAGTCTTTCTTTACACCTTTTTAAGCAAATATTAAATATTTACACAAATCAGAAATTTGAAGTAACTGCGTAAAATATATTCAAAATTGAATATTGCCTTTTCTATGGTAATATTCAAACTTAGTATTAGATCTCGGGGCTTTTTCAAAGAGGGGAGGGGGAGTCTCCGTGGCGTAGTGGCTACCGTGCTGGACTTCGACATTGTTGTAAGCAAGTTCAAACTCCAGTGGGGCTGTTACGTTCACTTTCGGACTAATTCCCTTAGGAAAGGTATGAACCCCTTATCCCCCTTGCTATGGGTTAAATAGTAACACTACTGTTCTTTTACAAGGATCACTTTGGCATGAAATAATCCATAAAGTTTGGTATGCCATTAAACATTGTTTTTTTGTTTGTTTGTTTTTTTTTGTATTTTTTTTATTTAGTATTTCTCAAATGTATTCAAAACAGAATACAGGTACTTGGAGACAGAAAAGTGTCAATATTATTTTGTACAACTAACAAAAACTGTCTTAAATTCGATTTTATCTATTTTGTAGAAAATATAGTTTGACTTTCAAATCTTTAAAATGCTGGACGAATTTCCAGAAATGCTCATTCTGTACATTATTTTTTTTTTTTTTTTTTTTTTTTTTTTTTTAATAAAATTTTCTTTCATCAGCACAATTTATTCATTTATTTACGAGATGAAGCGTAAACCCATTGTGTTCCTGTTGTAACAGCAGTCCATGATGATATTGATACTTCTATTTAGGAAGGAGTTACGGATTCTAAGTATCTCGTAGTTCTCTCCGTTATATCGAGAATTTAGATGATTTAAAAGAAATATTTCTTGGATCTTAAAGATAATCAGTGACAAATTGAACTGGAAATTACTTCATTCTATCAGAAAATTTTAAGTGTATTGCTCTAAAAACCTGATGTGTTGTTATAGCCGAGTTATATTATTCAAATTGAAGTAATATATCTGCACATCTCTTCATGTGCTTAATTTTAGAGTAATTTGTTTTAGAGTTCTAATCTTTTAGATTTTCTTATTCCTTGAATATTCATCTTATGTAGGAAAAAAAAACGGTGCATTCCAAATTCTCTAATCTTTTACCCAGACTTGAATACTGACAATTTACTCAGGTGATGAAACAGAACGATCTCAGCCACAAGGATGGATTCCAATCTAATTATTTATATTAATATTTTTGTACCAATGGTCCGGGAGACCTGGGTTCAATCCCAGGTCGCGTCATACCAAAGACTTTAAAAAATGGTACTTGATACCTCCTTGCTTAACACTCAGCAATATAAGGTACGTATCGAGGGTAAAGTGGAGCAATCCCGGGAAAGGAGTAGCGCCCTTCCCTACACCTCGGTGTAGTAGCTATTGAAAAGGGAGCCTTCTGGTCGCCCTCGATAACGGTTGCCAACAATAACAATTGTTGTTTAAATTTTGTGTATGAAATTTATATGCAAATGCAACTACAATTATGACGTACAGCTCTTGTGTGTGTGGGTGGGGGGAAAATTAGGTTTTGTTGGGTATTTTGTCTCGTAGGTTATTGGTCTGTGGTCGTTGGTTTAAGTATCTGACACCTTTGTTCTTCTTACCCCATTAACTTATTGTCTTCTTTGTCTGTGGAAGGCTACTAAGGAATTTAAGAGAAGTGCGGTAAAGAGACGAAGATACATTTTTAACTTTGACTTTATTTTAGGGTTTAACGACTATTTTGTGGCGAAGAAAGTTTTCTTGAAACCAGAAGAGATAGTCACCTCTCTTAGACAAGTTGTTAAAATGTATTTGTTATTTTCGGTGGATGACGAGTTTGAAGTTTATGATATGTCCAGTAAGTGTTTTCAGTGAGATGTGTTGTTCAGTGGTAAGTTTACCTTTCGTCGTTTTGTCCTGTGGTATTTTCAGTAAGGTATTTGAGCAAAAGGCGCCCCGCTAGCAACAAACATGGCTAAGTATCGGGATCCAATTAGCATATGCGTTTGCTGTTAGCAGCCGAGGGGAAAAGTGGGTTCTTTCAGTCCCAGTGAGAACGGATTTCTCTTTGGTGCCAATTAGTCCGTCTTTCAGGCATTCCTGTCTGAGGCTTCTGGGAACTGATACATTTTTATTTTTAATTATCAACATACATATATAAGAGAAAAACAAAAACGATATTGGTGAAAAACAATCGTTTAAGAATGTTGGATAAAATACGATACTCGTATACCGGCGGGCAGAGCAGTATAAAAACTAACTTGATTATTATCTCCCCCATTCTTGGTTCATTTCTTACTAAAAGTATCATGCAGTTATATATGCATATAGTATTTTCCGACCGTAGATGAGGGCAACTCAAAAGCTCTCTTTTTATTAGTTGCTACATCTAGGTGTTAGGGAGGGCGCAACTCCTTTCTCAGGATGGCTCCACTTTACTCTTGATCTGTACCTTATAATGCTGAGTATTGAGCAAGTAGGTATCAAGTACCATTTTTTGAGTCTTTGCTATGACTCTACCGGGGATTAGAAACCCGATCTCCCGGGCCATTGGCGAAAACTCTATCCGCTATATATATATATAAATTCTCAGGCAGGTGTTTGAAATATATTTTTAAATACCTTTTATACTTACAATAAACTCCTGTCTAACTATTGTGTTTATATATAAATATAATTAGTCGAAGGTGACCTGAAGGCTCTCTTTTCAATATCTACAACACCTAGGTGTAGGGGAGGGCGTTACTCCATTCTCTGGATAGCTCCACTTTATCCTTGATTCTTACCTTATAATGCTGAGTGCTAAGCAAGGCGGCATCAAGTGCCAATTTTTTGAGTCTTTGGTATGACTCGACCTGGGAGTGAACCCTGGTCTCCTGCACCATTGAGGAACATGTATGTAATGAACAAAAGTAATAAGGCAATAATGAATATTTCTCTCATTTATTTTTTGATTGTTCTCGACTAGTGATCGTCCGGAGAACATTTTTTAGAAAGTTTTATGAGTTAATGTACTTCCCTTTTTTTAACGCAATGTAAAATGAACTGGTTATGTGGCAGTTGAATAAAAATTGTTTTCTGGTATCCGAGAGTTTTTAATTGACCATTTTATGGTATCTGTAAGCCCTAGGCAGTGAGCTCACTATTTGGGAAATATTTGTTAAGTATATATATATATGTGTATATATATATTAGATAGGTATGCAAAAGTTTCCAATGCCATCGGTCTCTCTCTCTCTCTCTCTCTCTCTCTCTCTCTCTCTCTCTCTCTCTCTCTCTCTCTACTAAAATTTTTAAATAAAAACTGCCGCAAACTTTTGCACAGGATTTATATTTATTATAAAGGATTAATGTAAAGAAATGATTGTAATATTCCAAAATATTAAAACATGTCGGTATGTTATTATTTCTATCAACTTATTTTTTTATGTTAACAATTGATAATGTTTAAATTTTAACCCATTCGCTGTCCCACTTTCTATAAACAAATAACCTGACAGTTAAAAAAAAGACTTTAAAACATTTAAATTGCCCTAAAATATTACGAAAATCTATGTACATTTTGTAAACTGGTTTTAGAAAGAAAAAAATATTCTGATTAAAATCAATTCCCTCCCTTGCTCTTTTTGAGATTTATTCATTTTTGAGATTGATTTATTTTGTCCCTGTCACTTTTCTATAAATGCTATAATATCATACTTAATATAAGAAACGTTCTACTGTTATTTATTGCATTAAAAAAATGTATACAATTGTGTCGAAGACCCGAAGTTGTAATGTCCTACCGAATTGCATTTTTGTATCAGATTTTGGCTGCTTGGAGAGCCGAATAAATAACGTATTTCATTGGGCAATTGCGAAGACACATGGAAAAAGACAGTCCTTTTCTCACCTCACAATATTTGCTTCTTAACTGAATGAAACAGATTGTTATGGCACGAATTACACTTACGTTTGTATTTTTTTTTCTGGAAAATACGGACCAGAATTCTATTCTAATTGAATATTCTAATTTAGAAGATAAGTTCGTGAGGGCCTCCCCATGAGGCCAGGATATGAAATAAGGTTGGTTTAATGTGGGGTGTTAGACAAGAAGCGAGGCTCCGTTGGGACGGTGCAAAAAAATAATGTATATTTCGTCAACATACCCTTAAGTGGCGCCTCAGGCATTAGGCACTAAACCCAACCCTTACTCTTACTAGGCAAAGGCGTAGATGCCGATGAGAAGGAAAGCCACCCCTAGGAACTAAGCTACTAATTCTATATGTGCCTCACGGGCCAAAAGGTCAAGAAGCGATGAGTTCGTTAAAAAGCATTTATATTAACGATCATTTTAGACATCTGTTCTCATTTTGAGAGATGACGGTTTTCCTCCTTGTCTTCCTCCAACTAACAGTTCATTTGTGGTGGGAGCTGTCCCCATGGGTGTAATGGCTAAAGTGCTATACTGTGACCTCAAAGTGGGGGAGTTCAAACCCTAGTTGCGCTATTACGTTCACTTTCAGACTAATACCCTCGAGAAAGATATGAAACCCCTTTATCCCCACACCAGGAATGGGTTTAATAGTATCATAGCTGTTCTTCAACAAGGACGACTTTGGCATTAGATAACCCATGAAGGTGGTTATGCCATGAAAAACAAAGAAACCAAATTAATCATCATATCATCTTATATCCTGCTTGTTCCAATTTTGTTTGTGGTCGTAAAGGATTCACCTTTATAAGTTGTCAAGTCCAGTGGCTTGTACATATCATTATCATCATCATCAAGTCAACTAATACCACGGAATTCCCTCCCTCTCGCATCATCTGTCCCTATTATCCATCGCTTTTGCCAGAGTTGATGCATTTAAGTTCTAGCTGGTCAGCCAATGCTGGCATATTCCTGTGTGGGAATCTATAAGAGAATGTCACGAGTTTTTCCTCGCTTTTTAGCACAGCCTTGCATGTCTTGTTCGTCTTCTGGACGCTAACAAAACGCCAGGAGAAAAAAAACTAGATGATAACCACACAAGAATGCTACATGTTGTTATGAGCAAATCTGTGCGCATATACCAAACGTATGTGGTGTATTCAATAAGTTTCCAGCCTTTTTTTGTACAGGCATTTAAAATTGTTGTAGACTCTTGAAAATTCACTATGTTATTGCTATACATCTTATGAGATGACTGACCAATTTTTATGATTTCAGGTTCAAATGAACAGCTACAACAGGAATTGGAAATACATTCTACTAAAGCCTGATTGTCACAGCTGGTGAATTTCAAAAATGCAATCTGGACGTGAGGAAGAACGATATGCAATAAAATTGTGTTTTAAACTTGGAAAAAATGCCACAGAAACGTATGGAATGCTTCAGACTGATTTTCGACCATCTTGCATGAATTGAGCATCAGTTTTTGAGCGGCATCAGAGATTCAAGGAAGGCAGGGAGTCTGTGAGGGATGATGAGAGGTGTGGGAGGAGTAAGGAAGTCAATACATCAGAGTTGATTAGCCAAAAGGTTAGTGTTAGGGTTACTATGTTGAGGTTTTAAGGGAGTTCAGGAAGCGATTCCGTCGGAAGAGGCCAGCTCTCTTCAAATCGGGTCAGTGACATTTCCACCAGAACAATGCACCAGTCCACAACTCCATCCTTGTCACAGACTATTTGACCAAGATGGGCATCAAGACAGTTCCTCACCCTCCCAATAGTTCAGACCTTGCTCCCTGTGACTTTTGTTTATTCCCTAAGCTCAAAGGCTGTCGTTGAGACAATTCAGGAGATGAAAGAGGCTGTGACGAAGGTCATTGACACACTCACACAAGACGAATTTCAAGGGGCCTTCCAGAAGTTGTTAGAATGGTGCAACAATTGCAATGCAGGCGGAGGAGATTACCTCGAAGGGGACTTGAGTTTCATGTGTGTACTATCAATAAAAGTGCCCATACGAAAAAAGTCTGGAAACTTATTTAATGATCCTCGTATATGTTTGGTTTATATATAAACCAGAACCTGTACTCAAAACATTATATCAATAAAATTTGGGGAGATTTTGAGATACAAATGGATCACCAGAAGACTAGATCATCTGTCATCTCGTGGGTTTTACCTTTCCAGCGGACTGCATTGTGGAAATCAAAAACAAAAAAAAAGTGACAAAATCTTAAGATTTGTCTTAGACCTAAAGATATATTGCGGTGACAGTGATATTAATTGTTGCCTGAAAAAGGGACGGGAGGAACAGGAGATAAGAGAAAAAATTGGGACCATTTAGACTGCAACACGGTTGAAATCAATTCGAATACTTGGAAGAGTCCTGGAGACCAAAGGAAACGTATTGATTCCAATTTCACCAAAAGTTTCATCTAAGCCATCAGAATCGAACTCAAGGAATGTCTCAATACCCAAACCTTCTGAATTTACCCAAATCATTGTACCATCTTATTTCCTCTCTGTCACAATGCCGCTTGTGATCTTGAAGGATCCACCTTGTAAACTGCGATGTCCAGCAACTGTTTGATATTCTTACAATATAACCTTGTCCATGGCTATTAAGGTTGCCAATGGCTTCTGCATTATCTGTAGAATTGGCGCGCTCTCTAATACGTTTTGCTTTCCTACTTCCGGTAAGATCCTCGCCTTCTGCAGCCAAGAAAATCATTTCGTTTAGCTTCGGAAGGCTGTCCTCACCGGGCATTTCTTCCCCTATTGCACTGAAAAAAAAGTGTCAAGATGAAACCCCTGACATCTAAATGGACGTTTGGAAAGTATTTACCACACTATTCGCTGCTTTCAGAAAAATTTCTGTTCAATAGTTTACCTAAGTTGTTAGTTTTAGAGAAGTATTTATTGATTGAACTTATAAGCATTCTTCCCACGTTAGTTTGAATCGTTTTCTTAAAAAGTGGATTGAATCAGATGATATTTCTTATTATTATTATTCTTATTATTATTATTGTTCTTATTCTTCTTATTATAATTATTGTTGTTGTTGTTGTTTTTGTTGTTGTTATTATAAATAATGGTGTTTATCTCTTCTTTTATAAATATTAGTTCATTTGAGAAACGACTGCAGCAGAAAGAAGCTTAAATTTTTGTTTGGCGCGTAATTTAGTTTGACCGTTAGAGTCGCCGAACATTTTCACCCAATCAGGATAACTCGGCCTATTCAGCCCGAATCATATTTCCGAGCAGCACTAAAAATTGAAGAAAGCCCGCGAATCTCTCTCTCTCTCTCTCTCTCTCTCTCTCTCTCTCTCTCTCTCTCTCTCTCTCAGAAATCCCCAAATGGAACGGACGTCTATTCGTCGGTTCCCGGATAGTAGTAGCCTCATCAACCATTATGAGGAGAGCCATCTAGTTTATGGCTCCCTTGGGTCTATTCTTCTGGACCAAGGGATTCTAGTTAAAAACAAATTAGATGATACACTCTAACAACTTCCTACCTTCCTTCTTTACTACGAGGCTCGTAGCATACCAGTATAAACCCTTTACTTCATGCTGCCATTAAACCTTCCTTTAAAACCTAACGACGTCTTCGTTCTTCTCCTCCACCTTTATTTTCCATCAACATTTAGCGAGGGGATAACTACCAACGAAATACCAACTCAACCAAAGTAATACCAACAAAACCAACTTAAACCAAAAACCCAACAACAACAATAATAATAATAATGTTATCCCCATCGCTATAAACCATTGTCTTTTAGTCGTTTCGTTCTCTTTCATGTTCACCTTCAGCAAGATTATCGCTAGGATTTACATACGGTCTTACAGCTGTTATTTTCTTGGTTGAGAAAATAAAACACACCTCACTGCTTAGGTTTAATTAAGCTCTCAATTTTTTCAACACATTTTAACTACTACGAAGATATTGCTGGTGTTGGGATGATTGGAATTCGACTTCCTAGAAGTCTAACATGTAAAAAGTCATCTGACAAGACGGAGAATATAACAATATTCTCCGGTGAAATAAATTTATAATGACAACCAGGTTTGAGTTTCCTTCTAATTTCAATATATATATTGTCGGCATCTTTTATTGACAATGACTAATAAGGATTTAGTGTTTAGCTTTGTATTTAGCTGTTTATATAGATGAAAGAGATGTTGCCATTATGATGGTAGGAGTATAATAACTATCG
This sequence comes from Sepioteuthis lessoniana, assembly GCA_963585895.1. Lineage (NCBI taxonomy): Eukaryota > Metazoa > Mollusca > Cephalopoda > Myopsida > Loliginidae > Sepioteuthis > Sepioteuthis lessoniana. The sequence goes on along the minus strand of OY757913.1, from coordinate 117,153,274 downwards.
AACAAACTGTTCTGCAATCACGGTTGCGACATCTCGTTCGCTAACATGAAAAGCTGACTAAAAAGTTAAACACTAAATCCAAGTCTGCCATATTCAATAATATATACTAACAAGGAATTTGCTGCCTATATATATATATATATATATATATATATATATATATATATATATATATATATATATATATATATATATGCACATAAACACACACACACACACACACACACACAAGTAAATAACGGAAATGAATGCAACAGTAAGGAGAAAATAGAAAAACAAAGTAATTCAGAAGTGATGAATTCTAAAGAAAAGTCAACGTTAAAACGTTTCGGTTTGGGTAAACCTTTATCAGAACTTTGAGATGGTGAAACAAGTGTTGATTGAACAACGATAAATGTTTTCTTTTCTTTTCTTCATTTTAATCCGTTGTACTTCCGAGAAGTTCCATACATTTAAATATCATTGTCTGTACCAATCACGTAACGTTTTTTTCGTAAAAGAACACTGGTTGAATGATAATGATGGAACGGTTACATAATCTTTCTTTGTATTTTTCTTTCCCCTGTTATTGTATTTTATTAAACATCCATCATTGTTCTATAAACACTTGTTTAACCATCTTAAAGTCTTGAGGAAGGTTTACTAAAACCGAAACGTCTTAACGTTGACTTTCCTACATAATAAATTCATCACTTTTGGATTACTTCGTTTTTCTATTCTCTCTCTCTCTCTCTCTCTCTCTCTCTATATATATATATATATATATATATATATATATATATATATGAGGTGCATAAGTTTCCAGACTTTTTTCGTATGGCAATTCAAAATTGTCGTAGACTCTTGAAAATTCACTATGTTATTGCTATATATCTTATGAGATGACTGACCAATTTTTAGGATTTCAGCTTCAAATGAACAGATACAGCAGCAATTGGAATACACCCTACTAAATCCTGATTGCCACACCTGGTGAATTTCAAAAACGCTATATGACTCTTTAGAAGAACGATATGTAATAAAATTCTGTTCTGAACTTGGAAAAAATGCCACTGAAACGTATGGAATGCTTCAGATTGCTTTTGGGCCATCTTGCATGAATCAGATTTTGAGTGGCAGAAGAGATTCAAGGAAGGCAGAGAGTCTGTGAGGGATGATGAGAGGTGTGAGAGGAGTAAGGAAGTCAATAGACCAGAGTTGATTGGCCAAAGGGTTAGGGTTACTTTAAGGGATTTCAGGAAGAGATTCCTTGGGAAGAGGCCAGCTCTCTTCAAATCGGTTCAGTGGCATTTCCACCGGGACAATGCACCAGTCCAAAACTCCATCCTTCTCACAGACTATTTGACCAAGACGGGCATCAAGACACTTGCTCATCCTCCCTATAGTCCAGACCTTGCTCCCAGTGACTTTTGGTTATTCCCTAAGCTCAGAGGCTGTCGTTATGAGACAATTGAGATCTTTCATCTGTGACGAAGGTCATTGAAACGCTCACACAAGAGGACTTCGATGGGGCCTTCCAGAAGTTGTTGTATTGCAGCCGGAGGAGATTACCTCGAATGGGACTAGAGTTTCATGTGTGTACTATCAATAAAAGCGCCCATACAAAAATGTCTGGAAACTTATTGTATGCACCTCGTATATATATATATATATATATAATTTTTTATATCTAATCTATAATTCTGTTAGTGTAAAAAAAAACAGATTGTACAATTTGCAAATTTTACAAACTGATATCTGGGGAAAAAATTTTGTAAAGAAAGGAAAGACGAAAACACACGTGCTACTTGAAAATAATCAAGTATCGTGTATGTCTCGTCAAAAGAAAAAGAAAACACCGACAGAATTACCTTAGGTAAAACGTAATAAAGTGCTCAGTACACGAGATGGAGCAAATACTGTGAAAATAATTCCTACATGGCCAAGAGTGAGTTTCACCAAACTGCTCTTCAGGATTGCTTTGGCTAAGACTGCTTGGTGAGTTTGTGGCAGACCAAATGCAGTATAATTTAGAGAGTCCTCAATATCTGTGATAGAGCTATTATAAAATAATAATAATAAATAAATATATACATCTATAAGAGTTGGTTCCGTAGATGAGAATAAAAACAGCCATCGAAAGATAACTATGACCCACACTCAAACTATATCTGTGCTGGCTGCACGACATGATGATGATGATGATGATGATATGTACATATATATATTAGTTTTATATATATCTAATAGCATGGATATTTATATGCGACCCAAGGTTTCATGTTGCCTTATTACGACAATCATCAGGCAGAGAAAAAATGTATAAACTGGAGAACTCCTGTCACTTCTGTGATATGTAAGTCTGCTGCAGGTTTGAGAATTCATATGAGGATTCACGGAAGCAATGTTAACAGGAAAGATGGCTAACCCATGGGTAGAACGAGCAATACAGTTTGCTCGGGTCACACGCGCTACCATGAGTATTCTTACCGAATCGAGATGACCTTCTTTAATAAAGAAATGGCCACTATATAGAACCAAACATATGAATAAATGAAAAAAAAAAAAAGAAACAAAGAGAGAGGGGGGAAGGAGACCAACACAAACAGAAAAACAATTACAAAAAATAAAAAAAAGACAGAGAGAGACAGAGACAGAGAGAAAGAGAGAGAACAACATAACAGAAAAACAATTACAAAAAGATAAAAAAAGAAACCCAGAAAGAAAGAAAGAACCACACAAACAGAAAAACAAGAAAAAATGAAAAAAAACAAAACAAAGAGAGAGAGAGAGACACACAGACAGACAGAGAGAGAGAGAGAGAGAGAGAGCAACAAAAACAGAAAAATAACAACAAAAAATGACAAAAAAAAACAGAGAGAGAACAACAAAAACAGAAAAACAACAAAAAAAAAAAAAAAAAAAAAACGCTATTGATCGCAATTCATTTTTAATTATCTTCCAATTGTCAAAACGCACCATGAACACATTGAAAAACTTACAGATTATTTACACAAGGAAAATAAAATAAGTATAAAAAAAATCAAAACAAAAATAAAAATGAACAACATTCCTCACATACCGGGGTACTATACCAATTAGTTTTGCACAAATTCACTGTAATGGGGCACCCTGAGAAAAGGTGTGCGAGACAAGCTTACCCATCATCGCTCTATAGTAAGGCACCCTTGCCTCGTGTTAAACTAATTTGTACCTGGATAGTGTTGTGTATAACTGTGGTACTTGACATTGTACCAAGCTGCTGTTGTTGTCTCACAATTTGAGATCCGACATATTTTAAAAAATAAAAATAAAAACAAATCTAACTAATCAATAACCTGGCGAAGACCGTCCAGTGGGAAAAAGTACAAATAGTGCGATGAAAGATCAGGAATCTTTTGTTAATAACAATTTTTTTTATCACTGAGCATGCGCACTACGTTAGAAAGGCCGCCATTTTAATTAACCAAAATTAGTGCCCCAAAAGTCACTTAAGAATTGATAAAAGAAAATCCAGTTTAGTTGGTAATTTGTTCATTCTGTTTTCTTTTCATTTTTTTTTTCCTGCATAGAAACATTTATACGGTGGAAATTATTTCACTATAATAATGAAAAATTCTGCAGTTAACTTACTATTCGAAAAAGAACAGTTATGAATTTATTTAAGAATTCAAACTTCTATTCTTTTTTTAAATCCCGAGTTGATATTTGGAACACATTACATTTTTTAAAAATAAAAGGAAAGGAAAATCAGCTTCAGCGACAATTGCGGGTCAATTATTCTGCATAGTTCATGTTTGGTTTTTGTGTTTTTCATTTTAGATTAAAACGAAAATCGTTAAAACAACTTTTTAAAGTTTTTTTAACGATTTTCATTTTATTTTTTATGTCATTCAATTTTCATTTGAAAGTAATATGCCCTACTTATTTTTAATTGCGTCATGATAAACAAGAAATAAATGCCGTATTTACAGATCTATTGTCCTAAATTTGTACTTCTAAAATCATTGAAGTTTTATCAGTTTGTTGTTTTTTGTTTTTTTTTTATTATTATTATTAATTTTATTAATTCATTTTACCTGAGTCCATATCCGAGAGCAAGCATTTTGATTTGATACATGTCTTTTTCCCACACTCTGCCACTGCAATAAAATCATTCAGTAAGAACGTTTATTTTGTTGTTGTTTTTTTAATTATTTATATTATTATACATTGTTTTCCATTAGACTTTCTGAACTTTTAGTATCATGCTTATCTATACATCTTTGTTTGATTTCTGTCCCACTGGTGATAACGAAATTTGGGGGGGGGAAGTAGAAAAGGAATTCTATTCTCTCAGTATGTAGAAAAAATAAGAATGATAAAAATATAAAAAGTTCCAAAAAGAAGAAATGTTTTTAAAGTCTGTTTGTCGTCAACAGAACATTATTCTTCAAATTCATTGCTATGTACATTTTTTAAAAAATCTATTTATATAATCATATTTCTTCAGTTTTTTAAAATAAAATAATCTCTCACGACATTTCAAACATATCTGTGATTTTTTTTCACTGGTAATAACTTGAACTTTGGTATAAAATCTGGTTTGAATATCATTCTAAAATATATCAATCATCAAATTTTATCTAACATTCTAAAATTTTTAAACTATTAAATTTTATATCATCCTAAAATTTTATTAGCTATTAACTTCTAAAATTCTAAAATTCATTTAATAAATTTCGAGTCAAATTATCTCCCTTAGATTAAGTGTCGACAAACGTGTATCACTGACAGTCAATTAAAAATAATATATAAGTATACTTGATTTAAGTTCTCTTGTCGAAAACACAATTTGTCACAGGAATATCTATAAATATACATTACACTAGCTATTATAATGGCCCAGTAGTGACGCTAGAAAACCTTAACGCTTAAATCATAAAAGCAGATGATTTATTCTGGTTTAATGCAAACGTAATAAGCATAAATCGCTACGTAGGTACAAAATGCTGACAGACTGAACAAAAGGGAGATAAATTTTGATTCATTTCAAAATCAATAATCGATATCATTTAATAATTTAATAAACAATAACAGGATTTATCAAATATATTTGTATTGCACATGAAGAAAATGCTGCTTTCGTTCAAGGGAAGTAACTAATAACTTATTATTAGCATCAGATTAGGATAAGGATTATCTCCTCCTGTTTACACATTGTTGTAGTTCGATAGAATGATGAAAGATATCACACAGACGTCCTCACACACACACACATACACACACACACACACACACACACACACATATATATATATATATATATATATATATATATATATATATATATATATATATATATATATATACTGTTGATGGAAGATAAAATTGCCCAAGATGTGCATGCTAGGAGTTGTAGATAGTCTGATATAATCATCTCATGACGTAGAAGCACTTATAACAGTACACCATAACGTATGCATGTGAGAATACAGGCTCGCCCTAAGGCCTAAAAAATATGCAGCCGATTAATATGATGTCTGACTGCTCTTGATCCGACCCTTATTTACGAACCTGTCCACAGTTTGATATGTATGTGATTCAGCCATATCACAAATACACTTATTCTTAAATAAAGGAGAATACATATTCAGAATGTTGCAATCATATATATATATGTGTGTGTGTGTGTGTGTGTGTGTGTGTGTGTGTGTTGTAAAACTGATAACAACGATCCAAGTGGAAGAGATTTATTGAGAGGTCGACACTATAGCGTTTCGGTTCTACTGAACGATCATCATTTTCCGCTTGGTTTTTGTATTTCACATTTCTAATCATCCATCGTTAACTTAAAATTATTAATATCACCCCTCATGGTCCTGATGATGGTTCAGTAGAACCGAAACGCTATAGTGTCGACCCGTTAATAAATCATTCCTTCCACTTGGATCGTTGTTATCAGTTTTTCTACATATTGTCGGATTACAATCCTTTATTTACTCCTTATATATATATATATATATATATATATATATATATATATATATATATATATATATATATATACGATGGTTATTCAATAAAAAGATTAATTTTGTCGAAGAAGTTGACAGAAGGAATCAGTATTTACAGTTTTATCTTTTTCAAGGAAATCAATACTGATGGGTCCTTTCATGTTTTAAAAGACTTTCAGCATGACCTTCTTTACTGACAGCTGCACCCGGAACTTTTTCTTTACCGGAGAGTCAGTGAATTTCCACACCATGGACAGTTTTTTCAACTCAAACTCATAGCGGCAAACCCGTGTTTAGCCAATTTGTAAAGAATCTTTTAGACTAAAACATACTTCGTACACATCATTCTTCTGTAAATATCAAATGCTTTGCAATTCGCAACCACCAACAATTTGATTACAGACCGCTATTCAAGCCTGGTGCACTCTGTTTGATTTACTGCCATTTTGAATAGCCTCAAAACAAATATTTTTATGAGACTCAAATAATTTTTGGCATAAACCAATTCCAAATAAGGCAGAGTTTATATTTATGGGAAAAAAATTTAGAAAAAAATCATTATTTTGCTTTTTTCATTATTAAATTACTATTATTTATTGAATGACAGAGTAACCAGAAAAAAAACGTATCCAACATATGCACATAAAAAATAGGTAGCTAATTAAATGGTATCGAAATTGATATAAGCATTAATATTTCTCTTAAAAGTTAATTATCGAATTTAACATGAAAAGAAAATAAACTAAACAAATAGATAAAAAAGTTAAATTACCGTAATTATAACTGACAGAAGAAATTTGAAAAATTAAAATAAAAACGGAAATTCAATAAAACGAGGAGGTAACTCCTAAATCTCCCCCTATACCCCACGTATTTATTCTGGTTTAATTTTAATTTTAATTAATTATCCATTGGGTCAGAAGAAGTCCTGTATTAATTTTTTCTTCATGTTTTTGGTTCACACCAGAAACTGAAAATACGGGATGGAAATAAATTTATAATCCTGAATTAACCGGTCTTTGGTTTTTTTCTTAAAGATATATATATAATTTAGCTGAATAAATGGGGGAGTAAAATCTGAAGTTATAAAAAATAAAATTGCCCATAAATGAAGTTCTAATTGTGCAACAAATATTAAGCACGCGATACATTTGACCCATTCAGTGGACAGCAATAGTATTATTTTAATTTGCTTTCTTAAATGAAGCCAATTCGTCTCTTTCCAAACCAATGACTTGAACTTTTTTTTTTTCAATATATAATTTGTAAAGCTAAAGGTAGAGTAAAAGAAATAAATCTACTATTATTTTTACTAGTCGACCATAACAGTTTAAAATGTTTTTGAAACCCCAACTATAACAGGAGGAATTCTCTCTTTTGTTGAGTTGATATTGTTTAATCGAAAAGAGGAAAGGACAGAGGCTGTGCCGTGGCAGTGGAAGTATAAAATCAACTAATTTAAACGTCTTAGTCTAATTATCATTTCATACAATTCCTTCTCATACAATAAGACCTCATGCAATAAATTGAGCTTATTAGAGTGACGGAGCTTTACAGAAATTTGACAAGTGCTCATTAGCACGATCTAAATAAGGAGATTGAGTCCAGATTAACAATTCGGTAAAAGTAACCTGAAGCTGAACATTCTTTAAACTTGATGATTCCGATGCAGGTATCATTGGGGAATGTCTTAGAAAGTTCAACTTCAGGTTACCTTTACTGTGCTTTTAACCTGGCCTAATCATCCTCTAGTGTTTTTAAACTTTACCACTAGCAACATTAACATTACTGTTAGCAACAGACACTTTCGAAACATATTTTCTAGCCTAATTGCATTTTTCAATCTAATAATTAGTGAAACTATTAAATATTTACTAAGTTTAGCTGTGGTATATTGCCAGAAGTATGGTATACTCACTGAGAATCGAATTCACTAACAATAGTTTACTAAGCTAGCTCGTTAACCATTGCACCACATGAGGTCACAGTTTCGAACTTACAGGCAAAGTAAGCTACAGCTTAGGGCCACAGAACCTAGGGGCCTCATTTTTTAAATATTTTTTAAAAATTTTTATCATTAGCTTTCATTCTTTAACACTAATCCATCAAAAGTTATATATATATATATATGTGTGTGTGTGTGTGTGTGTGTGTGTGTGTGTGTGTGTGTGTGTGTGTGTGTGACTTTTTCTTTAGTATTAGCATTAATATAAAAAGTCATAATTTTTTTACTTAAATTTCTTTCGAGGAGTGTCCCAAATTTCACATAGCTTAAGGTCTAAGTAGGTAAAAGTCTGGTCCTGTGAATTATTGAATAATATTACTAACACCATTGGTTACTTTAAAATTATGATAACTTTCTATCAACTGTAGGGGCTTAATGTAACATTAAACCTAGTCCAAGGTATAAACGATGTAATTGGTTGCTAAGGGCAACGTGGCCTCTGGGGTATGGAAAGAGGGCTTGATTTTATGTGAATAAGATGGGAGTTTCTTATATCTGCTAATCTTCCGGTGGCATAAAAACTGATGACGAATAAAAACTTTTTTTTCCATACTAGTAGTGACAATATGGAATATTATCTAAAATGATAAGGCAGGGGGTACAAATCAAATTTTGCTAAGCCCCCCAATCCCTAAAGGTTTGTGCCAACCAGAACGTACATACACTTGTGATATAACTGAAAAACTTAGAAAGAACCTTTGAATTTGATAATAGAAAGAATTTATTCGAACATATCTTTTCATTTACTTTTTATTAAAAAATGATATTATTTCTTAAAAGAATAAAAGAACAAAAGAATCTGATTTTAAAACAAATAAGAAAAGTTCGTTATTTTTGCTGCTGATTTTATCAAATTGTCTCATTGTGTTGAGAGAAAAAAAATGCTTTGACGTCGTTTTCAAAATGAAAATTTTGTCAAAACTAAAATGTTTTATGCAATATTTATCTAAAATAAACAATTTTGATTAAGTTTCTGACAAAATTTTACTGATAAATCGGTCAGAAACCATCCATACAACCACCAACACCCCGTTTTAACTGTTTTTGAAATTTTTTTTCTAGTTTGTTTTTTGCTTGATTTTGTTTTTGGTGGTGTTGTGTTTGTTTTTGCTTTTTTGTCTTGTTTTGTTTTTGTTTTGCTTTTGTTTTGTTTTTTTAGTTGCTTTTGTTTTTGTTTGTTGTTGTTATTTTTTTTTTTTTTGTGGGGGTGTGTGTGGGGGGCGTTGTTTTTTTCACGAACCCTGAAAATTTTGTGGTGGGGGGGACACTTAAGAAAAGGTTGCTGATCAGTGGTAAACATAAATCACAGGACGAGGTGTCTGCATTTCACTTGACGCTCATGCCCTTAGAAAAGGCATGAATCCATCTGTTTTCCCACCAGCTATGCGAAAATAGTAGGGCAGACTAGGTTCTTTAGCCTTGGTCAGTCAACCAGTCTAGGAAAAGGAAAACTCTGAATTTAAACTAGCAATACTCCGCTTAAAAATTGACCTTGTGTCACACCCCGCCCTTAACAGAGGGGTGGAGTCGATACATATACGCAAATGCCAGCTGATTCTCTCTCTCTCTCTCTCTCTCTCTCTCTCTCTCTCTCTCTCTCTCTCTCTCTCTTTTCAAAAATTTCTTTTTCAAACTGATAGGGAAATTGACAGAAAAAATTTAATGGAAAAATAATGATACAAAATACAATTTGCCCATTTTGAGTAAAAAAAAAGATGGCGACTGAAATTTCAAATATTTTTGGTTTGTTTTTACGATATTGTTGTTATCCATTTGCATAACTCAATTGACCGGATGATTTACACAGAATATTCAATCAATGACATTTCGTATAATTCAATTCTTTCGACTAATAATAAAAAAAATTCAAAGAGTCGGAGTGACCATTTGGTCTACTCTCCTTCACACCCAAAAATATAAGATTAGTTTTTATAATTTTCAAAGACACAATTTTAGGATAGATTTCTATTATTATTATTATTATCATTATTATTATTATTATTATTAGAAAATTACACTGAACAAAAATAACCTCACACAGATTACACACGAGGCTTTTAAGCGAAAATTAGTCGAATCTTGATAAATATTATAACAATTATTGTATTATCACAGACCAAAGTTCTTCAATGAGTAAAAAAAAAGACACAACACATAAAAATAGACAAACACGTAGATATAAAAATGGGAACAACTGTTTAGGAATCAATTTTTAAAAATTCCTGTTAAAAAACATTTTTATAAGTCACTTCTTCTTCTTCTTCTTCTTCTTCTTCTTCTTCTTCTTCAAAAAGGAAAGGGAGTAGGGTTTAATTTACGTATGACGTCATTTGGCGGATATCTGGTTCTGTCAACGAAGTGGAAGTCTAAAAAACCAACGATTCAAATTGCACTACAATTCTTGGGCGACTTCTTAATCATTGGCCACAACAGAGAAGACGATTCCAGAGGATTCTAGGAGCAGTATGGGATTTACATATGGGCAGGTAAGGCTGCAGCTCAGAGGCCCCCAAAAAATGGAACGCCAAGGGCCATCTAATATTGAGGTATCTGATAAAACTCTTTAAAAAAAAAAGAATATCTGAAAACAGAGGAAATTTGTTTATTTTCAGATTTAATTGGGGCTTCTTTGAACAATATTTTACAATTTAGAGTATTTGGGCTCCTCTAGTTGGAGTGGCTCTTTTAAATTCGATATATCTTTTTTATAGACATGGAGTGGGGGCGAACATACGTAATTAAGAGGTTCCAAATTCTATTAGCCCCAGGGTCTCTTAAAGTTTGATCAAACTCATTAGCAAAATTATTTGATGAAAGATTCATGATTCAACAGTCTGGTAGAACCAATCTATAAAAGACATATCCGAATACATTTGGGGGGATGCGCGCGCGCGCGTGTGTGTGTATGTGTGTGTGTGTGTGTGTGTGTGTGTGTGTGTGTGTGTGTGTGTGTGTGTGTGTGTGTGTGTGTGTGTGTGTGTGTGTGTTCAAATGCAACAACAAATAGAAATATAAATAGCCTATCTTTGTCCCATAATAGTTGATACAGTTTGTGTATAAAATATCTATTGAAATGTAATGACTATTTAATCATTTTATTATCATTATTGATTTTTTTTTTTAAATAATATCACTGTCCCATAAAATTCGTTACATTTAGTGTATGAAATTTGTAAGCAAATGTAACCAGTATTATGGGGCAGAAGTAGTAGTTCATGGTTATCCTTGTTCCATAATTATTACTCGAGGGAGAAAGAGAAATTTCTGTTTTATTTGAAGTTTGATAAACAACAAGATATTAAATAGACGAGCTAACTGACAATAATCTGCCCCTCCCCGGGAACAAAAAGGGTTACAGATCTCTTAATCCATCCCAACTGATCATCCATTCTATACAGATAAGTACAATTTTAATTAGATATTCATTTCTAAAGATTATATATATATATATATATATATATATATATATATATATATATAATTTTTAGTAATATCCAGTCAGCGTCCGAAGACATTTGGTGTGGATTATTCTTGTATAGAATATACGAGGAATATCATATAAATCTAAGTGAGTGCTCGATGTATGGCTATGAATACATCACTTATTCCCTTGCAGGCATATGATAAAATTTACATTCAGAACGTATATAGAAGGAAACTCAAACCTGGTTAAGTTGTCATTATAAATTTATTTCGCCGGAGAATATTATTATACTCTCTGTCTCATCAAATGACTTTTTACATACGAGATGGAGAGTATAATAATATTCTCCGGCGAAATAAATTCATGAAAACTTAACCTGGTTTGAGTTTCCTTCTAATTGCACTATATATATATATATATATATATATATATATATATATATATATATATATATATATATATACGAGAGAGTCATTCAACAGATTAGGTAAATCTTGCCCTAGGGGTTAGCAATAGAAAGTACTATATACAGTTGCAGCTTTTTCTAGGAAATCAATATTGTTGGGTCTTTTCGTCCCCAAGAAGACTGTCAGACCTTCTTTACTGACTGCTGCACCCAGAACTTTTCCTTTACCGGAGAGTCATTAAGGACTGTCTTTTCAACTCAGGCTCATAATGGCAAACACATGTTTAGAACATTTGTAAACATTTTTAAAAATGAAAACATGCTTCTTCATATACACAACATAATCTTTTGAAAATTTCATATAGTATGCACTTCTCAACCTTCATAAATTTGATGAGGGACCTTTGATTGATTTGCTGCCATTTTGAGTAGCCTTAAAACAAATATTTTTGTAAGATTAAAATATTTTTTTGCTATGAATCAATTCCAAACAATAAAGAGTTTACATTATTGAAAAAAAATTTTTTTCATTTTAAAAAATATTTCCTTTATTTATTTAATGACCCTCGTAGATAGATAGATAGATAGATAGATAGATAGATAGATAGATTCTCTTTATTCATTGAATGACCAATATATATATATATATATATATATATATATATATATATATATATATATTGCACTTGGTTCGACACATACCCACAAAGTGATTTAGTGACAACCAACATTCTTATAATATATATATATATATATATATATATATATATATATATATATATATATATATATATATCCACTGAATTTTTAGATTTTTTCCACTGTCACCAGACTGTATTAATAGAAAACGCTTATTCGTAATGTTGAAATATTTTAGCCCATTGATTCCACCAGAGACCACTTCAAAAATGAAATATTTGGCTACTCCAGCCTCTTAATATTTTAGGCCTTCAGACTCTTAACTGCTCAGTTCGCTCCAGGCAATCTAAGCCTGTGTTGAAGACTACAAAAATCTAGGTAAGTCACAATAACAACAACAGACACCTTTTTAAATTTACAAGTCTAAAATAAAAAGAGTGAAAGAGAGAATTATTTGTTGTGGTGTTTATTTCCAATGCTATAAAGTATCATTACAAATTTATCTAGTAGTATCAATAGAATCGCTGATAGTCGTAGCTATAGGCTCTCGTGTTGCACTGGGTGCTTGACTGCTAAATCTACCTCTGACTAAATATAATGAATAGAAACGTGTATATGTGATTCGAAATTTCCTTTAAACCAAAAGAAATAAATAAATAAATAATAACAATAATCTAATCTCAACCAGACGACCAGACCTAGTGATAGTAAGCAAAAAAAAAAGAGAACCTGCCGAATAGTGGACTTTGCTGTTTCGGCTGACCACAGGGTAAAAATGAAAGAAAGCGAAAAGAGAAATAAGTACCTAGACCTTGCTTGAGAACTGAAAAAAACTATGGAACATGAAAGAGACGATGATACCAAGTGTAAATGGCGCGCTCGGTATAGTCACCAAAGGATTGGTACAGGGTCTGGGGGTGTTGGAAATAAGAAGACGAGTGGAGACCATTCAAACTACAGCATTATTGAGATCGATCAGAATACTAAGGAGAGTCCTGGAGTCTTGAAGAGACTTGCAGTCATTCAGACTCCAGTGAGAAACTATTAGCTAACGCTAGTAAGAAAAAGTCTCAAATGAGTAAAATAATAACATATAACAACCCCAAATAACATACGTAAATGTGTTCGTATCTGAGCACTAGAATTTCTCTACGTGCATGTGTGTGTACGCTTGTTTATTTTGTATGTGAATGTGTGCGCACATGTCTATTTAGCATTACATCCTATTAGTATATATATATATTTTTAAATACACTGTATTAGTTGTACACAGCGCCGTAAACACTTATATATATATATATATATATATATATATATATATATATATATATATATATATATATATATATATAAAGAGATAGAGAGAGAATAAAATTGGAGTACTCTGAAGAACGATGACGACATTGACCTGGGTTCAGTATGTATATACTAGATGTACTGATATTTTCAAAGTCTTCGACCATCCTGTGACGTAGTATCACTTTTCTAGTGCACCGTATTGTATGAATGGGAGAGTGCAGGCTTGTGTTGTGAATATATAATCTGAATACTGTTTATTCACCCCTTATTTTGGAACCTGTTCACGTATTGATCAGTATTCGTGACAATTTACTATAGTCCTGGCGCTTTAATCTGGGCCAAATTGAAAAACATATTTAAGGTATTACTAATTAATTTAATATATATATATATATATATATATATATATATATATATATATATATATATATATATATATATATATAAACACCCTCGAGAAAGAAAGAAGAAATAAGCCGTCTTATTTAATTATTAACGTTGTATTATAAAAGTAATGTCATCTTTTTAGAAAAAATGCAGGAAATTTTATCGAATACTCTGGAAAGATACAAATTTTGGCCATCTTAAAAATCTTTTTTTTTTTCTTTCTTTCTTTTTCTCTTATAATAAAACGATTTATGCTAGCATTTTAAACCACATTTTTAGATGAACTTATTGGAAAATTCACCTATCAAAAATACAATATTCAGTTACGAAGCCATTTTTCTTTTCTCATCTTTTATAGGCTTAAAACAGCAGTTCAAAAAGGCAGGTACTGGTCACGTTTACAAAAAAAAAAGAAAGAAAAAAAGAAAAAAGTTAAATGCTAAAACAGAAATTAAAGGAGGAAAACTATATGATTAAATAAAATAATCATTGTCGAAGGAAGGGGAACAAGAAAAAAACAAAACAAAAAAAGGAGAATTATTATCAAGATGGAAGATCTTACTGGTATTTCTGCTTAATCTGATATAGGGAGTGTTTTTTTACTTTTTTTTTTCTTTACAGATAAAGACGCTCTGATTTACATGAAAATTGTTTGTCATTCCTTTTTTTATTTTCTTTATTACTTTTTATTTATTCTGAGTCTTTTTTTTTTTAATTTTTGATTCACCACATTTAGGTCTGAACTTTACGCCTATGAGCTAAACAAAGATCAGGGGAGGTCAGTCAGTATTGGGCAATAAGATATTGCAACGAAGAGTGATCTTCCTTAATAACTTATCTTGAAATGAAAATGGAAGAAAAGGAGAACGAGGCATTTTAGATGTGGGACGTTCATGATTCTGAAAGATGTCAGTATTGGCATTTCTTAGTGGGAACAAATTATGGAATAGAGACGCAAACCAAACTGTAGTCGGTAGTTAAGTCACGGGGAAAAAAATCTTGGAAAAAAGTCACAATTTTGGTTAGGGTAAAAAGTCATCGAAAAAAATCACAATTGATTTATGGTGGTTAGTTAGGGTTAAAGTTAAGTTTTGAAGAGAAATGTGTTTTTAAGTCAAGTGAGACGAAAGTAAACACTTTTCGTTTAAAATTCGTTTTTTTCCTCTAACTTTTTTCCGGTGACTTTTTTTTTTTGACTTGTGACTTACTTTTAATCGACTGTTTTTTTGTTTTGCTTTTTTTTTTGTTTAGTTTTGTTTTTTTAACAATTGTTTTAAAATAGATTTTGAATTATTTGTTGCTGCCGTCTCCATTTTTTTTTTTTAAGCTGAGGTCGATATTTTGTTCTTCATAAGAAATTAATTTTAGAAGAAAGGAAAAAATGGACATCGAAGTAAGGAAGCAATTTTGTGATTCCACCCCCCCCCACTTCTGACTTTTAACAACAACACTATCGTTGCAAATTTCAAACAATCAGGGAGTAAAAACCAAACATTTCACAAAATATCTATCAATTTGCTCGGATTATCAGTTACCGTAATCAAAGATGTTGTTTTGTTGTTTTTTGTTTCATTGATAAAACAAGAGCATTTAAAACAACAGATAAAAGTTTTTGATAATATACATCAGCACTTTGTTATTTATAATCATTTATCTTACTGAGTAGCTGAAGAGATCTGGTTTTGGGGTTGTTGTTTGTTTTGTTTGCTTTGTTTTGTTTTTTCAATTTTTTATTTGTTTTCTTTTTCTTTGTTTTTTGTTGTTTGTTTTTGTTTTTTGGTGGGGGGGTGCGTTTTCTTTGATCGGCGTATTTTCCAACCATCATCAGGAGATATGATAAGAAGAGTTAAAATAAAAGGGTACAATCAGATGACTGACATCGACCAGACCCGCCAAAAATTCCTTAGGAAATCTTCCACTGGTGTTTAATGAAATGAATTACGACTAAGAAAAATGTCCGTCATATTAATTATCGAATCAACATAAAACTTAATTTGATTTGATTTTTTAATGATTTTTCTTTTTTCTTTCTTTTTTTTTATCTACAAAAACAAAATTTAAGTATTTTATTCATTGCCGTCACGTGACAGTTTTTGTTTTTTTTAAGAATTATTAAAATAGATCATCACATCAAATTGAATTAAAATCTATTATTTACTGTATCAAAATATTTTAATTATTGAATAATTATATATCAAGTTAGGCTGTTAATGAAATTACAAGTCAATGTATATGACGGAATTTTTTAATCGTGGAATTTTTTTTCGGTTAAAACCAGCGTAAAGATTTTAAAAGGGAGTTTTTCAAGTATGTCTGGATCTCAGCGTTCTGAGAGATACCAATAAATGTATTTGCAAATAACAAATATTCCCGAAATCATCTTTCTAATAGTTATTAGGAATTTCTGACTGGATATGGATTAAACATGTCTAGTTTTAATCCCATAAATTAAATTCTTTGCGTATTTTTAACCACGTCCTGTTTGCACAATTACATATTCATGATTAAGTTTTGTTTACAAAAATAATTTATTATACTTTGCTTTTCTACATAAAATGTAATTACAACATATATCAAATACGTTTCAGTTTGTTTTAGGCCTTTCTATACACATTTGGTGAATCAAATATATATTATATTATATTATATTATATTATATTATATTATAACAGTGTTTGTTGTCACTAAATCACTTTGTGGATTTATGTCGAACCAAGCGCAATATAATATGGAGAGTGCTCAATATCTAGGATAGAGCTATATAATAATAATAATAATAATAATAATAATAATAATAATAATAATAATAATAATAAATAAATAAATAAATAAATATATATATATTAGATATATATATTTAATTCATGAAATTTAGAATGTGACCCCTGGGTTTCATGGAGTTTTTTTTTTTTTTTTTGCAAAACAACAATCATCAGGCATTTAAGAAAATGAAATGAATCGAAAATCGAAAAAATACAGTCAAAAACTGTTGGGATTTTGTAGGAATCTTTACGTGTGGTTATAAGTGTGTGAGTGTTACAACCATACGTAAAGATTTCTACAAAACCCCAACGGTTTTTTGACTGTATTTTTTCGATTTTCGATTCATTTCATTTTCTTAAATGCCTGTTGATTGTTGTTTTGCAAAAAATCTCCATGAAACCCAGGGGTCGCACACTAAATTCCATGAATTATATATATATATATATATATATATATATATATATATATATATATATATATATATATATCATGAACATATATAAATAAATATATAATTTCATTGATATTTGGCGAATCAAATATACTTGGTTAAAAGATTGCACTTGTATAATTGGCAGTTGGAATCGAACTTGCTATCAATGACTAACAAACATAACCCCTAAAATTACTGCTCACACGTTTCAGAATACACTCCAGCAAAAGAATAAAACTTTTTTTTCTGTGTTAAGGGTGTTGGGGGGTCGTAGCTGTGTGAAGGCCAAAAGGTTAACTGGATTCTCCGGAGACTACATGAGATCTCCAGAAAGCAGATATTTGTCACAGCAGTAGACTGGGGACAATATGAAGACCAGGCAAGAAATTTCAATAAGGAGAGCGTTATGTATTTACACGATTTAGCACTGATAAAGTTACGAAAACATTTATCAACGTTATTTGGTGGTTAATGTGCTATAATAGTTTGACTGGCTTAACAGCATTTATCAACTTTCAATAAATGAAGATGATTTTCAATCATCAATGTATTGATTTTTGATGAACTGATTATTCACAAATATCCTGTCCTCTCTTCTGCAAAATCAATTTGGTTCGATTAATTTAAATGCGAGGTAATACGCAAAATGATTGATTCGTCTTGGTAGAAATCAATTTAAAATGTAAATACATTATTTTCTTTCCTTTTTAAACTTCTTTCTTTCCTTCCTTATTTATTCTCGTTAATTCGGTTTTTTCTTCATTTGTTTCCTTCTTTTCCTTTCTTTTTTGCACTCTTACCCCCCCTCTCTCTCTCTTTTCCTTATTAACCGTCTTCCTTCATTTCTTTCTTTCTTTCTTTCTTTCTTTTCCTTATTAACACATTTCTTTCTTTCTTTCTTTCTTTCTTTTCCTTATTAACACATTTCTTTCTTTCTTTCTTTCTTTCTTTCTTTTCGTCATTAACACATTCCATTCTTTCTTTCTTTCTTTCTTTCTTTTCCTTATTAACACATTCCATTCTATCTTGACTTCTTTCTTTCTTTCTTTCTTTCTTTCTTTCTTTCAGTAGTTCACATCATAATCAACCATTCATGATTTTTTTTTTAAATGATCATCGGAGCCTAATAAGAACTTCTTCTGTGTACAATTAAGGGTAGACGTTCAGTACACCAGGTGAAATCGGTGTATGTGTGTGTGTGTGTGTGTGTGTGTGTGTGTGTGTGTGTGTGTGTGTGTGTGTGTGTGTGTGTGTGTTATCTCTGTTGATTGGTGAAGGCTGGAAAACGTACCGATCGAAATGTTACGCGTCAAAAGATAGAGGTAAAGATAAAGATCCGAACAAATTAACATTATTTATTTTTTAACCACTCAACCAACTCTCTCTCTCTCTCTCTCTCTCTCTCTCTCTCTCTCTCTCTCATATTCAATTCCTTCCCCTCCCCAACCCTCGTTTCATGTTCTTTTTCAGTATAATTACATTTTTCATTATCCCATCAATCACTTTCATACTTGGATTTCTAAGTCTTTTTTTATATTCGGACAGTTCCCGTTGTATGTGGCGAGAAGTGATTTGCTAAGTTCAGGGTTGCTGTGAGCAAATCTTTTAGAATTCAAACTCTGATGACCAAAATTCTTCTTGTCTTCCATGTCAAATTCTGAAAAATAAAAAAAAATAGACGAATAAATAAATTTGAAACAGATTCGAGCGACTACTAAGGTTTGGTTTGGTAGCATATCAACCTTTGTGGGTTATTTAATGCCAAAGCCATTCTCCTAGAAGAACAGTCGTGGTTCTATTTAACCCATAGCAGGGAGGATAAGGGGGTTCATACCTTTCCCAAGGGTATTTGCCCGAAAGTGAACATAATAGCGCGACTGGAGTACGAACTCGCGTACTACGATTCCGCAGTCCATCGCTTTAACCATTACACCACGAGGGCACCCCAACTTCTAAGGTAAGTCAAAAGTTCTGCAGTATTTTGATACGTGACTAAAGCAGTTCAAACTGTCAAGGATACCCGTTGTGGTAACTGGTGCGCTGACACGTTGTGCATTATTTCACTTCGTGTGTGATTTAAAAGATGCACAGGTGAATATGGAACGTAGTCCAATTCGGGAATTTATATTTAACGAATTCAAACGTTGTGGAAACAGCCAAAAACATTTTTTGTACAAAAGGTGAAGAAACCGCAGTGAATTACAGTACAGTAATTAAATCAAGCAACGTCAAGTTAGCTTAAAACCGTGGATTCCGAGAACGTGTTCCAAGCCATAGAGGCAAATCCGGTGAGTAGCACTGGGAGAGAATCAGGCGAGCTCAGCATCTCGCAGTCCAGTGTTGTCCGTTACCTTCAAAAGCATCTCGCAGTCCAGTGTTGTCCGTTACCTTCAAAAGCATCTCGCAGTCCAGTGTTGTCCGTTACCCAGCAAAAGCATCTGAAATTGCCAAATTATGCCACACCTTTCTAAAATATTGCAAAACTTTTGACTCACCCCCGTATTTCTGTAGACCACTTCAAATATTACGTTAATTTTCAAGATGGCCACAAATTGTTTAAACAGCCAGCTTAACGTAATCATTTTGCCAGGTTAAAAATCATGAGATTTATTTAAACTTGTTAAATATTATGAGGTTTATTTAATGCAAAACTCAGCCTAACTTTCTTTTTCTACAAGCAATTCTTTCTATCTTATAACCAGAATCATTTATAAAGAATTCTAGCTTCAAGTAACTATTCTTAATGCAAATAATTTTCATATAGTTATATTTCATATTTGATAATTTACAAATAATTATATATCTTCAATTAACTATTCCTGTCCGACACAAATAACTTACAAGCCTTCATATAGCTTAGTGTAATACAAATTATTCATATAAAGTTATACGATTTCAATTCTTCCAATCTAATATTAATATTGCCCAGTCGGCTGGGGCTGTAGAATACAATGACTGCACCTCTGCAGAGGGGTAAGACCCCACCCTATAAGAGTCCTGGATATGACACTAAACAATCTGAGGGTGAGGTTCCAGTAATGCTGGGACTTTGGGCAATGCGGTGCACCCCTTCATTGCCATTGCTCCCAGGTCCATTCTGGCCCGGAATGGTAGCACCTGATAGGGCCCTTTGAATTAGAACTATTTGACTAAACTGAATAGCTTAAAATAGAAATGTTTTTGACTATTAAACTATGTTCTCATGCTAAACTGAATTGTTTGAAATAGAACTGATTATTTGTATAGAAATAGATTTGGCGTTAAATAAGCTACAAAGGTTGATATGCCATAAAACCCAACCAACCAACCCACCAATAATTTGTAAGCATTTAAATGTAGTTTACAGCTATTTTAAGCAGGTTAACACTTCGTACTCAGCTACAATACCAATGTCTCAAGAGCAAATATACTAATATAGTCCAAAACCATTTTAAACTTTGTCTCAAACATGAAAATCAACTTTTGATACAAAATTGTTAAAGGTGTACTTATATATAACTGATACAGTATTCAAAAAGACCAATCTGGCACATGGTCACATATTAAAGGGTGATACTGTATGTTCAGACATTAACAAAACACCTGATACTCGTTAAGAGGCTTTATGGTGTAATTGTTAACTAGCTAGATTAGCAGATTGTTCTTAGTGATTTCGATTCTCACTAGGGGCTCCATATTTCTGACCAACTAAGCTATGCTTTGTAAATAACTATATTCCTAAGCTGGAAATCTGATAAATATGATATGGATCTTGTACATTAAAAACTACCCAGCATGTATATTAGACATCTGTTTCATGGTTTTAAGATTTTAAAAAATGGATTTTTTTTTGAAAATGAGATGGTAAAATCAAGATTGTGTACTTATTAACCTGAGATCTCCCAGTCTTCCCAGTACGAATCATCGTCCAAACTTTGTAGTTCGTGCTGTTCGGCTGCCTGTTGCCGCTGTCTCTTAAGCCGTTCAATGCTATTTTGACATTGTTGCAGCTGTGAGAGAAGAACTTTGTCTTGAGCTCGGATGAAGTTCTGAAAGAGAAGAAAAACAATTAGATGCAAAGAAATGACACCATTTTCATTTGATTAGTTACCAAACATAGATAGATAGATAGATATGAACAGAATGAGATAGATAGATAGATAATGGTCACATGTGCATAAAAAGAAGAGAAAATAAGTGACAGACAACAAAAGCATAAGTAATTCATTCATGCAAAATAAAACATTAACAAAAAATAAGAAAAACAAAAGATAGTTAAATCCGTACACTGCCGGTCAAGCTATTACAGAAAAGTCTTTCTCGCTGAAGTCAGTCCGACAGATGGTCATTCGACTAATGTTCTTTCGTCTCATGATTATTTGACAGGCACCCCACGTACGCCAGAGTACGGTACAAGGCATTTTTATTGTGGGTATCAGGCGTAGGGCCGTTGCCCATACACACCCGGCGGGACATAAAATGCCTCGGACCACGTCGATATTCTCGTAAAAAGAGGCGCCTCAGGCACCTGGCGATAAACCTTGGCCCACCAAGGCGGGAGCCTAGGGGAACGGGCTCCCTTAAGCCCCTGAAGTGTCGATGTTAGCTGCGTGACACAAATGCTAAGCTTCCCCGACACCCATATCAGGCGGGTTCGACCGACGTTCATGCCCCATGCTAACAGCACGGTATCTCCATTTAAATTATTTCGAGGCCCGATACTTCTATCCACTTGTGATCGGTGTTCAATCGTCAGGGTCTCTCACTTTATTCAGGTAGATAGATAATGATCAGGCTGCGACAAATATAAATAGATCTATATATACGAGATTGGACTAAAAGGTTCTCAGCCCAACCAAGAGAGGATTGACCCAGAGCCCTGAAACGTATATACTTTTATACATATTTAAACAGCATTTGGACACATCTTAAGTTTCTTTAGCGCTTTTTTCAAACGTTTGATAATTTTTTTAAACTGATCATTCCGTTTTGGTCTGGGTCGAAAATATTTCAGTATCCCTAGTATATATATATACAATATGTTCGTAGACTGAATTTTGATGGGAAATCGTTACCGTATAATTGTCTGTGCATTTTATTAATATTCATCACTAAATTAAGTGCAATAACAAAATAGGAAGTTACGTCAAAAGATTTAAGACAAAATTTTTATATAAAATTAATTCTTTTAAATGTTTTCTATGATATGTTCAGCCTCTAATTTTCAAAAGTGGGAATGTTGGTTACATTTGCGCATATCTAATATATATATATATATATATATATATATATATATATATATATATATATATATAAATTCACCTGTAACAGCAGAACTTTCAAAACAAACGCAGAGAGTATGTTTCCCAATTAGTAAAACGGAAGTAACGTTTGGAAAATCAACTACACTGCCCAAACTGTTTAACAAAAGCAATTTAAAAATGAATTATTGTTGCATGAACAATGTAAAAAATATCTTATAAATAATAAATGAAGAAGATAATATTCAGAATGTGAGATGAAACTACAAGGATAGAGCTGGATTCTCTAAGAAAGGTAATTGCTTAATAAACAATGTGATATATGAGGCCATAATAACTTCTTAGTGAATGATGAAAAGAATGATTGTGTTATACCAGAAACAAAAGTTTAAGCTTCAGACATCTTAAACCGATGGAAACCAATCTTTGGTTCTTGTTCTGTCATAGGACGCTTCTAGTCATTGATAATTGAATAAGATTCTCTGAACATTTCTGTTCAATTTTCTACAAAATGACAGATCTGGAGGACAATCATATAACTAAAATTCTTGTGAATGATGACATTAAATCGATAGACGACAGCTATTTTTCTATTACGGCTGACTGGATCGATAATGTCTTATAATAGATATTTAAAAATGGGATTAATATGTTTCCGTAACAAACCACCAAAATAAAATGATCACGTCAACGTGCCAAAAGACAAACCTTTACAGTCAATTTAATTTGTCTACAGAATTATTCATACTTAGAAACCAGAGTAACCATTCATTTGTAGTTTGGTTTCTTCGTTCAATGGCATATCAAACTTTGTGGGTTATTTAATGCCAACATTATCCTTGTAGAAGAACAGCAGTGATACTATTTAGCACATAGCTAGTGAGATAAAGGGGTTTATACCTTTCTGAAGGGCATTAGTCCGAAAGTGAATGCAATAGCACGACTAGGGTTCGAACTAGCTTACTTCAAGGGCGCAGTTTAGCCATTACACCACAGAGATATCTTTTTTGTAATATGATCTAGATTTAATCTTTAATATTCTTTCTTCGCTCTGAATAAAATGTATTCAGAGCGAAGCAATTTAGTCTTGGCAGTCTTCAATAATGTCGTGAAATAACACAAAAAGGCGGTCAATATAAAATGAATGACAAACTTTGTAACATTATATACTGCCTGCTTTTCTTCCTATAACAACTTCGCTAATCGATTTTTTTAAAAGTTTTTTTTATATTAAAAATACAAACTTTGCTTTCTTTTTCTTTGTTAATTATGTTTTAAGGTGGCCAGAAAAAAAAATCAGCGTATATTTTTACAGAACATTATAATTGATATTGACGAAATTTAGATCAATAGACGCGTGGGAAATGAAACAAGGAATATTATGTTACGTCAATGGTTTTTGTATAAAATATTCCTTGCTTGGATGCCCGCCCTGTCAGTAGAATTTAGAATACATGGACTGTATACCCTGCAGAGGGGTAAGAAACCCCGCCCCACCCATAAAAGAGGTATCTTGAGTATGACATTAAACTGTATTTGATGGTGAGGCTTCAGTTCTGTAGATATTGGGAGTGTGGAGAATCCCTTCATTGCCATTACTCCCAGGTCCACTCTTACCCGGAGTGTTAGGGTCCCACCTATGGTTCGGATAGATTTATTTTTAAAATGATTCGTATTCAATAGGAACGTACACGGAAAAGCCTCTTAAGAAACAGCTACACAAAACATGAACGTACAATCAACGCGATTCCCTAACCTCTAGGCATAAAATAACCCTAGACAGTTTGACAAGCCCTTAAAATCAATCAATCAATTAATTGCTTGGACACGAATTCTAGTATCGACGAGAAATAGGCAACTATTCCACCCTACACGACTAACAGGTTGATTAAAAAAAAATAATACATTTATAGTGGTTGTACAGAATAGCCCACCAATTTAAGTGAATTGTTTTAAAGTATAAAAAACAATATAGAAATATAATACACACAATCACAATCCAAGAGAAGCTCGCTTAGCGTAACGGTTATCGATGATAGAAAATAGAATCAGCAACCCGACTTCAAATCCAGGCCAAAGTTGTTTTCGTTTCTTTTTGTGCTAATGCCCTTAGGGAAAACATGAACTCATCTGTTCTCCAGCCCCAGCTCCAGTAGAAACCACTTGGTCTGATAATAACATAGGTGAGAAACTGACAGTCATTAAGCACCGTTGACTACGTGTTAACGCTATCCTAGATAAGTTCTCTAATCACTGACATTGAGCACACTTTATTTATAAATACAGTAAACTACATTAATCGCAAATACATTTGTTTTTAACTGATTATATATATATATATATATATAGGGTGTGTGTGTGTGTGTGTGTGTGTGTGTGTGTGTGTGTGTGTGTGTGTGTGTGTGTGTGATGATATTTTGTCGATGATATAAAAATCTGACCCTTCTGATGAAATAAAACAGGATTTCTTCTAAGCTGTGACAGTATAAGTACTACTGTATGGACTCACCACCAGGACGCCAACGAAAAACATAGAGAAAAAGCAAGGTGGGAACTACATGAGGATGCTACACGTTGTTTTGAACAAATCCTGGGAGCAACACCCCACAAACAGCAACTGTATGACCACTTACCTCTCATCTCACATACAAGTAAGACGAACAAATCATGCTTGTCACTGCTAATGAAGTAAGGGTGAACTCAAAAGCGACGTTCTCTAACGGACTCCGATACATCAGCTCAGTGCGGACACTAAATGCAATCTAGAGGACCTACCAGGAGCGATGGATGATATGGACTCATGGTGAAAGAGAATCAGGGAACTCCGTCCTATCAGCCTGATTTGATGATGAGTTGGAAACAATTGCGTCAGGACAAATAAATTATTCAAAATTCGAATATTTAAATATTCCTGGTAAAGGGCTCAAAGTAAATAATTTCACAGAGAAAATATCATTGCAAGAAAAAAACAATATTCGGTCACATTCGGATTATAAATTTATTTCCATCCTGTTAAGAACATTGATATGAATCAAAAACTCCAAAAAATGCTCTTAACAGAAAGAAATTATATATAACAAAGAAAAAGAGAAGTGAATATATATATATATATATATATATATATATATATATATATATATATATTTCCTTTTCTTCAGGCTATTTCTTTTCCCCTCTTCTTTCTTTCTTTTTCCCCTTTTCCTCTTATTTCTTCTTTTTTTCGTTCTCGCCTAATACAAACCGACTTTTATAGACGCTGTCTTTCTCCTTAAATTTTTAAAAAATTTACGTTTCATGACGTCATCTTTTTCAAATAGTTTTTCGAATATTTTTCTGTATCGTTTAAACCATCATTTTAAATTCATAATTCCCACCCTGAAGATAATTTAAATACCTTCTACCTGAAATTTTCGTAATTTCATATCTTAGATAATTTCATTCATCAGGTCGAAACGCATCGGTGAACCTTAATATTGTTAATAAATTTTCTCATCCATTTAAATGTATTTTTTCTTTCCGTCTTCTTCTTTTTACAACATATCTGTCTGATTAAACTTCTTATTCTCAATATATTTGAGAATATATTCATTTATTTACACACACACACACACACACACACACACACACACACACACACACACACACACATTTATATATATGTGGCTATTTACAATACCTTTTGTAACTAATGTTATTTGTATGTAGTAATTAAACCGTGCAATTCCCACGTGTTCCGCTTTTATCATCCTAAATCAAATATTTGTCTTATTTGTACTCCAACCCTCATATATAATTTTATAATTATACTTACAGTTTCGTTTATGTGTGTATTTGCTTACATGAGTGTTGGTTTGTGTTAGATTTATTCTACTTATCTTACGAACAACAATTAGAAAAAAAAAAAAGAAAAAAAACGCACTTCCTTTATTTTAGCCGACCCCCCTTTTTTTTTCTTTTAAATCTTTTTGCTGCTGCTGCTGCTGCCGTTGCTGTTGTATTTTCCAATCTTTGGTTCTGCATTTTCCCGTAAAAAAAATTACAGTTTCAAAACATTATTTTAAAAATTCAAATTATCCAAAAAATTTTATGATGATTAATGTAAATGATTGATTTGTAGAGGCTCATCACGTGGTATGAGGATCATTAAATAAGTTTCCAGACTTTTTTCGTATGGGCACTTTTATTGATAGTACACACATAAAACTCTAGTCCCCTTCGAAGTAATTTCCTCCTCCGGCAGCAATGCACTAGTTCTACCGTTCCAAAAACTTTCGGAAGGCCCCATGAAAGTCCTCTTGTGTGAGCGTGGCAATGACCTTTGTCACAGCCTCTTTTATCTCCTCAATTGTCTCATAACGACAGCCTCTGAGCTTAGGGAATAACAAAAAGTCACAGGGAGCAAGGCCTGGACTATAGCAAGGGTGAGGAACTGTCTTGATGCCCATCTTGGTCAAATAGTCTGTGACAAGGATGGACTTGTAGACTGGTGTATTGTCCAGGTGGAAATGCCACTGACCCGATTTGAAGAGTGCTGGCCTCTTCCCAAGGAATCTCTTCCTGAACACCCTTAAAACCTCAACATAGTAACCCTAACCCTAACCCTAAGCCTTTGGCCAATCAAGTCTAGTGTATTGACTTCCTTACTCCTCCCACACCTCTCATCATCCCTCACAGACTCCCTGCCTTCCTTGAATCTCTTATGCCACTCAAAAACTGATGCTCGATTCATGCAAGATGCTCCAAAAGCAGTCTGAAGTATTCCATACGTTTCTGTGGCATTTTTTCCAAGTTTAAAACAGAATTTTATTGCATATCGTTCTTCTAATGTGCCCTCACGTCCAGATTGCATTTTTGAAATTCACCAGCTATGACAATCAGGCTTTAGTAAGGTGTATTCCAATTGCTGCTGTAGCTGTTGATTTGAAGCTGAAATCCTAAAAATTGGTCAGTCATCTCATAAGATGTATAGCAATAACATACTGAATTCTCAAGAGTCTACGACAATTTTAAATGCCAGTACAAAATGTCTGGAAACTTATTGAAGGCCCCACGTATAATGGTCGACAAGCTTAGCACCTTCTTAGAAGGCGTCACCTTAGCTCGCTGACCATTACTTGTTCGTTCGATTGTCATATATATTTAATATACGCACGCATAAACAGGATTAAGCATGAAATAACCTACATGGGTTGATATGCCATTAAAAACCAACCAACCAACCAACTTGTTTAAAAATAGAATTACCTACAAACTATTCCCTTATAAATTATATATATATATATATATGTGTGTGTGTGTGTGTGTGTGTGTGTGAACAGGATTTGGTTATTAAAAAACCATCAAGGGATAATATGCCATTTAACCAAATAACCAAATGGTAACTGTTAGGGTCCTATCTGTGGGTCAAATAGAAATATCTAATCCTTTTCTTGAAGCCATTTAACTGTGTGCAAACAAATGGCTGGAGTTTAACTAAATTATTAGTATTACATAGCAATACTTGAAATCGTTTAACTATAAGCAAATGAATAAGTTCTGGTTCTCTTTAAAATAATTTTACCTACAAACAATTTCGTGTATAAATCATACATATTTAATATATACATATATATATATATGTGTGTGTGTGTGTGTGTGTGTGTGTGTGTGTGTGTGTGTGTGTGTGTAAGCGGAATTTGACATTAAATAACCTACAAGAGTTGCCATGACATAAAAACTAAACAAACCAAATGCTCCATCGAGACAAGCTGCTTTTGTTAACTGCCGAAATTCTCGATGATTTGTTTGAGTATTTAACGCGCTCACCCAGAAACTCTCTAAGGAAATTATCTCCACAGACTGGGCTGTCTATGGTCTCTATTTTTAGGGATACAAAAAGGGTCAAATAGTTTAATTTGCCAGGAAAACAATTGCATCCTTATTGAAACACCTTATAGATTTTTAGACAACTGCTCTTGCTCTCTTTCCCTCTCTTTCTCTTTTTCTCTCTCTTGAACGAACGAACAAACCAACGAAATAAGCACCGCCTCCCCAAAACGTGAGTGCTAGCAATTTCAAAAATGTCACATGATCTTTAGGACAAGATGATATGCAAAAAATAAATTGACGTGGACATGTGCAGCAGTCATGGTGAAAGAATCTGGAGTGTACTTCGGCAAAACCGGAAGGAGCTACTTTGCACTGACATTTATTAGTGGTCCAAAAAGGCGTTTCAGAGAAAGCTTTCAAGTATGAGTAGGAGATCAATGAAGGGCCTAAAGTGGAATTAGGTTCATTGAATATATATATATATATATATATATATATATATATATATATATATATATATAAGTGCATGTGTGAATCGAGAGTCATCTTCAGCAATCTTAGGTGTCACTTTTTATGAGACATCCTCTTTTTTACATGAATAAACATGAAACGTGGCAGGACATCTTTCTTTGTTACTTCAGCAAATCTACAGCCCTCACGGAGCTTCGCTCTTTCTGGTACACACAGCTCCAGAGAATGTGGTCTATTATAAACGACAGGCTCTTTATCAGTCGTTGACTTTATTTTCAAAAGAATTTATAACGTGTAAATTCCTTTCAATTGTAAAAATATCAACAAGAAGGAAAAACTTCTAAAGGGGAAGAAGACAAGCAAGGCAGATATTTACTCAGTTGGGTTTAGTAAGCTTCTATAGTGAGGCACTCAGTGACGATCGAACTTGCTACACTAGTAAATGGTCTGTAAGACCAACAAAAGTGTTGAGGACTGTTTCAGGAAACGTTTTTAAAAGAATGTAGTGTTAGATAATAGATTGGTTCAATCTTTATTTAGCAAGCAGAGTAGTTGTTTAAAGAGAGAAACCGTTATATATAAGCTGAGGTCCACTCAGTGTGATTGACAAGTAATAACCTCTGAGTTGAGAGCAAGTTTCTCATAGAAGTATTGTAAAATCATGTGAGTAACTACGGATTAGAAAAAATTAAATTACTTCGTCCTGGGGAGTGGAGACTAACATATCAGCAAAAATTGGGTTGTGATAAATTCCATCAATGTTCCTAAGGCAGATCCCAGTTTTCCTACGAGCCGGTTATGTGAAAAGACGTCCAAAATGAATAAATAATGTGTGTACACCGGTTGATACTCGTCCCAGCGAAGGAAGTCAGTAAACAGAACATCTTAGAAGAAGATGGGACCACGAGAAGAATCGGAACCCCCGTACAAAAAAGGGAGGCTATTCAATAGTAGTCGTTTACCAAGCATAGATTAACTTGGCATAGGGTCAGAAGTATGAGTGAGATTCGGACTCATTAACAATGCTGCCAGCCAAACTCGTTAACCACTACATAACGCCAGACACCCAAATATCTAACTAGTTTTGCTAAAAAGCCTCAGGAATGAATCACCCAATAGGGATCGAACACATCATCAGTGGTCTGTTAGACAAGCTAGTTTAACATTGATCTACGATGAAATGTCTCCAAAACTAAACTCAACTTAGATTTTGACACAAGGTCAAAAGTATGAGGCACTTAGTGAGGATCAACTTCAATACTCAATTGTTCTGCAATGCTAATTTGTTTACAATTATAACACAATGATTTACAGAGTTTAACTGTGGCACGAAGTAATATGAGTCACCTAGTGAGAACTGAACTCACAATTGTTTGCCAGCCTAGTTCACTAACTATTACAGCAGGCACGCTTAGCGTAACGGTTATTGTCGTAGAAAATGAAATTGGTGTCCCGGGTTCAAATACTGAACGAAGTTGTTTGCATTTTCAGTTTGTGCTAATGCCCTTGGAAAAGGCATGAATTCTATGTCTTCTTCTCCAAGCTATGGGACAAACTTGGTTCTTTAGTTTTAGTTAGACAACCAATCTAGGAGAAGGACAACTCTGAATTCAAACTGCTCCCCGCATAAAAACTGACCTAATGTGGAAGGGTCGGGTAAATACATTTACCATCCAAATAATTGTAAGTTTGTGGTTTACCTTATCTTTTAACGGAATAGTTACAGTTAATCGACCATCAGCCATAACACGACAACTTCTAAGTGGTTGGGTAGGGAAAGACTAAAGAAATATGCTTGATGCTTGAATTGTTGCGAGTTGAATTCTCAGCCGTTCAGTAAAAAATAAAATGACACAATGCAAGTTGTCTGGTTCACATAAGCGACGAAGTCGACTTCAATTCGGATAAAATAGATTGCATTGAAAGCAGTGGACAAAGTGTAACTTAGACAAAGATAATTAACCTTCAGGTGTTGTCTCGTGTATATACATCAAGTGGAATAGATTCTTATTCATGGCGAAATTTTACAGCGTCATAATCTCTAGCGTGGAACATTCTCTCCGGCGAGGGATAAAAATAGAAATACCTATCCGTGAATTTCAGGGTGACACGACAGGTGTTGTTTGGTGACTAACCTTTCTTTTCTATTATGAGGTTGTTTTTTTTTTTTTAGATTGAAGGTTTGGTAGGTGCCCGCCTCCTTCACCACCACATCCCCGCAGCGCACTTGCCTTTTGTACTTATACAGGTCAGGCTTGATTAATTCAGCGAACTGTGAATGACCACAGATTAGAATCAGCCAGTAAGATTTTTGCCTTCGATGTTTTGAACATAGGAGTTCTAATGAACAACTAAATCATCTCCATACTTCGCAGTGTGATAGGGAAAAAACTGAAGTACTTCATTAGCATAAATAAGGAGACGTGTGGCGTAACGGTTATCGTCGCAGGAAAAGGACTAGGGGATCCGAGTCCAAATCCGAGACGGGACTGTCCGCGTTTCACTTCGCGTTAATGCCTTTGAAAAGGAGTGAATCTATCTGGAAAGGAGTTCACCTGGCATAGTGGCTAAAGAGTTGGGCTGTGATACCGTAGTAAGCGAGTTCGAGCTCCAGTCGGGCTATTACATTCACTTTTGGACTAATACCCTTGGGAAAGGTATGAACTACTCTATCACCCAAGTTATGGGTTTTTCTACAAGGGAGCCTCTGGCATTAATTAACCCACAAACGTTGATATGCAATCAAACAAAGAAACCCTAACTGAATTCTTCTCTTCTCCTCTTGATTATTCTAAATATTCAACCGATAGTTCAACATACTTTTCACGTTGTTCTTTTTAAGCCTTTCTAAGAAAATTCAATTTGAATTTGAAAAATGCTATTACTGATGCTCAACTGTCGAACGAAGTCGATGTTTTTTCGTTTGAATTCAGAGTTTTCCTTCTTCTTGATCGGTTGCCCTAGAGATCACAGTCTAATTTTATATTTGCCCCTAGATGGAGAGGAGCGAGCAGAGATGGATTGATGCCTTTCTTAAGAAACGCATACAATCTCAATCGAGTCGATTTTATACGACGATAATTTCATTTGGCAAAAATCCAGATGTGATTCAGCAGAAAAAAAAGATTTAGCTGTAAATATCTTACCAAGGAATTGGAC
Organism: Sepioteuthis lessoniana; assembly: GCA_963585895.1. Lineage (NCBI taxonomy): Eukaryota > Metazoa > Mollusca > Cephalopoda > Myopsida > Loliginidae > Sepioteuthis > Sepioteuthis lessoniana. Next base: position 117,121,265 of record OY757913.1, on the reverse strand, counting down.
TGTTTTAAAGGTATCGAGTTAACTCTCTGTGGTTCATCTCTTTTTAAGAATTGACCTTTCCTTTCCAAATTATTCTACCTTATTTTCTTTATTCATCTTTCTTTCTGTGTATTAAATGCAATGTTAGTTGTCTAAATTTCTGAGACGAAGCTTGATGATTTTTATCATTAAGGGTTTTCGGACTATTGTCTTCATCTTTATTGTTATTTCCACAACGTTTCGGCCGATTTCTGAGATGAAGCTTGATTTTTATCATTAAGGGTTTTTGGACTATTGTCTTCGTCTTTATTGTTATTTCCACAACGTTTCGGCCGATATGTCCTCCGGCCTTCTTCAGCTGTTTATCGAAGTCGGGAACCTTCACGGAACTTCGAACTACGTCCTTTATTGAATCCACGGGGGTCGCCTGTTCTGATTCCGTTAGCCATAACTGGGTACAAGTGTTAAGTATTCCTGTATTGTTACTCACCAGCAGTCAGGATTGAACCAGCAACCTCCAGATGATTGTCTCCTTAGAAGCTTAGGGAACCAACGCCTATAACCGTTACGCTATGAAATGTTTTCTGCATTTTTCTTCTTTAATTAAATTCGTCTGTTTTATCTTTTGACTGCATGTCCGTCTTCAAAGAAAGACGTTTATTTGCATTGTCAAATTTCACGCGTAAACTGCAATCTGCGTCTAGTGTCATAAGTATATCAAATTCTGCTGTTAAGATAACATTTCTCCCATTTCACGGCTCTAACTTTGGCGTTGGTTCACATGTTAAACGTATAAGAGTGCATTCAACTGAAACTTATGTTTGTTGACCGGATGAAGGGAAAAGAGAATGAGGTTGCATATTAGAGCGTCATAAACTGCTACTCCCACTTTTACCAACGCTACTGCAACTGCATTCCACAGCGCCAACAACACCGAACTGATATCACTCGACTTCGCATACCAAAGCTATTCATAACTACCAAACCTGAAGGGACACCATGTCCTTTTGAGATCAGACGTTCTCCTACCGCCTCATTGATTCAATAAAGGACAAATGATATATCTTTTTTCTTATTTTTTAGAAGAAAGAAAGAAGGAAGAAAGGAGCGAGGAAAGAAAGGAAAGAAAGAAAGAATTAGTTGCCGTATTGCTAAAAAAATTTCTACTATATTCGTCATGAATTTTAATGTTTCATTTTATCTTATTTTTTAACCTTCTAGTCAAATTCAGATTACTAGGTGAATTTTTCAAACCCAATCATCAGTCATATTTCTTAAATCTCTCTCTCTCTCTCTCTCTCTCTCTCTCTCTCTCTCTCTCTAGTTTTTTCTCTCCCTTGTTTCCTGCTTTTCTTTCTCCTTTTCTCCACCGTCTTCTTTTCTCACTTTCTGTTTTCTACCTCTCATTCACTCGCTTAATCTATCTATCTATCTATCCCTGTTTCTCTCTCTCTCTCTCTCTCTCTCTCTATCTATCTATCTATCTATCTATCCACTCTCTCTCTATTTATCTCACTCTGCTACTCACTTCTTGTCCTTCTCACTCACTTTTTCTCTCATTCTTCCCTTCCACTGTGTGTGGGGGTCTCTCTCTCTCTCTCTCACACACACACACACACGCACACACACACAAATACACACACTCGCCCACTCTATCTCTCACTCACTCATTCTTTCTTTCTTTCTTTCGTCCGTTCTCTTTATTTTTCACCTCTCTCTCTCTCTCTCTTTCTCTCTCTCTATCTATCTATCTATCTCAGCACAAGATTCAAAATGTTCTTGATGACTGAGTGAATATAATCTAAGTGTCTTCATTAAAAAATGTCAAAAAAAAGTAATAATCAAAATTCCAAAAAGTTTATACTAAACTATGGATTGTTGAGATTTCATTAATGACATTCCTAATTTTCAGGACATTTCAGAGGAAATGATCAAATCAAACTCTTGTAAGAAAAAAGAAAAACAAAAACAAACTTGACAAATATAGAAATAAAATAAGGATAAGAAATAAAGAAAATAAATCAAAATGCATAAAACAACCACAAAATTTCAATTTTCAAACACGTAATTATTCTAAAAGGAAGAAAAAGTGCATAAAAAGACATGAAAGCAAAGATGATATTATTATTATTATTATCATTATTATTATTATTATTATTATTATTATTATTATTATCATTTACTCCTGGAGAGTTTTTCACATCAGTTTTAGCCGATGGTCTTTCACTGGAGTTTGAGTGACAGCAAGTTTCCCCAAGTCTCCAGGACTCTCCTCAATATTCTGGCCGTTCTCAATAATGTAGTAGTTTGGATAGTCTCCACTCATCCGCCAACTTCTAAGTCCTCCAGTTCCTTTAGTAATCCTTTAGTTACTGTTCCAAAAGCACCAATTACAATTGGTATAATTGTCACCAGCATGTTCCATAGTTTTTTCAATTCCCTAGAAAGGTCGAGGTACTTATCCTTCTTTTCACATTCTTTCAGTTTTATTCTGTGGTCAACCGGGACAACAAAGTCGATAATTTTGCAAGTTCTCTTCTTTTTGTTGATTATTATTAGGTCTGGTCTTCTGGTCGAGATTAGGTGATCCGTGTGTATGTCAAAGTCCCATAGGAGTTTATGTGTGTTATTTTCTAGGACAGGGGCTGGGTTATGCGTATACCATTTGTTCGTATGGTCAAATTCAAATTTCTTGCACATTTCCCAGTGGATCACCTTGCCCACCCAGTCGTGTCTAGTCTTATACTCCTTCTGTGCTAATTTGCTGCATTTGATTGATGGTTCCGTCTCTATCACCACATAACCTACATTTGCTATTTTGTTGAGTCTTATCTATTCTCGCTTTGATATGATTGGTTCTTACGGTGTTGTTTTGTGCTGCTATTAGGAGAGATTCTGTTTCTCTCTCAAAGTTTCCTTTTCTTAGCTACGTCAAGGTTTTCTCGTGTGAGATGTTTATTAGTCATTTAAAACGCCCCTAGAGTTGTTTTCTTCCCATTTTTGTTTCCTATTTATTGTCATTCTGTTGTCCATCGTGTTGTCTAGCTCATTTCTGATGGCTGTAACCAGCCCTCCTTTGTGTTTTTCTATGTAGTCTCGAGTCGTTGTATCGATGCGTCAACGCTGTCTTCAATGATGTCAAGTCCTCTCCTCCCTCTTTTCTTCATTCTTATAGTCTGTCAACGCTGTCTCTGTGATGTAATGCCTTATGCATGGTCATTAGTTTCTTGTTCTTTTGTCCATTTGCTTAAGTTCTTCTCTGGTTCACTACAGAGAGGGTCCCGAATATCTAACGAGGGGTACAGCCCAGGCATTTATTCCTTTATTATTATTATTATTAAATATGATACAATGGAAAGGAAAGTCAAAAATTTTAACCACATGTACATAAAACTCTATACATGGATTTTTACACATATTCATTAAGCTAAGTGTAGTGCAAGGGTTAGTAAGATTGTGTTGCGCCAGTTTTTAATTGAAACGGATCCGCCACGCTTGAAAAGTCATCATTCAAAATCTTGAGTTTTATCAGCGCTCAAACCCAACCAACTAGAATTAGGTAATTATTTTAGTCAAGCAAGTAGAAGACAACTAAATGAAAATTTGCATATATTAATTAAACAATTCTCTGTTAAGAGGAAAAAAAGTGAAGTCAAAATAGAATTATAAGTAAATATTAAAAGATCATTTAAAACATATATATATATATATATATATATTTACAATGAAAATTTTAGTTATATATAAATATTCATATTTTTATGAAGGATACATTATTTTGTTGTTTCTTTAACACGTATATATATATATATATACATGTGTGTGTATGTATGTGTGTGTTTACATGCAACAGTGACCCAATAAAAACAGCCTACCATAACGAGATTTTTATTAGAATAAAACACTTACAATCTGCAAACAGAGAATAAAGCACTTTGCCAGTTCAGTTTGCAATATGATGATAATTCGGTGATGTCCGTGTTTGTGATTTCAATACGATGGCTTTCAACCTTCTGAGTCCACCATTTCTAATTTTGTACACGATCTTCGTTTTTCTTTTTCCCCATTTAATAATTGTAGTCAATTTACTTATTTATTTTAAACTTAAAATTGTTTAACGTTTTAGGTAGAGCGTCTGATCCTAGCGAAGAGGTCCCCATAATTTATTTTTAGATACAAAGATATCATTTTTCTTTTTTATACTTATTTTTTCTTAAGTGTTCAATTAAATGCGAATCAGAGAAAAGAACTGAAGTTAACAAAATATTGTATTCGGGGGGAAGGTTCAAATGATGACACGACACAGAAATAAATAATAAGAAATACATTGAAGGCAAATAATATATACACAAATGATAGCTGGGAGAGACCCCTCGTCAGCTTAACTATCAGGAATATTACCGTTCTTGGTAACAGCTCGCTGAGACTCGACTGAGACAGAACCGAGACTGCGACTTCGACTGCGGTATTTGTTACTCGCCCCACCTAACGAGCAAGTGTGGCACGAGGCCTTTTTTTAGGTGGGACCGGGCGCAGGGCCGTAGCCCACACGCGCCCGGCATTTCCCAAAAATGCCTACGGCCCCGTCGGCATTCCCCTTATTAGGGGCGCCTCAGGCGCTGGGCGATTAACCCAACCTCCCCGAAGGGTGTAAAAGCCTGGGGGGAAGGCCCCCTGAGGCCGAAGGAAATTATCCAGCTGCCAAGACACACTCGGCCAGATCCGTGCCGCAGCCAGCTCGGCCAGCCGAAATGCGACTCAACAACTGGAGAAGCGCAGTGTTATTACAGCCGCCGCTCTTGCTGCGACCGAGACTGCGACTGCGCAGAAGAGAGCTCAGTTGGTATATGTCACATGAGGACGAGTCCATCTATGGGGGACACCTCAACACAAAAGTTAATGACTATATCTAAAGTCTACCGAATAAAAGGAGTTATTTATTCGGCTCCCACGAGACCAAAATGTAATACAAAATCGGTTTAATGTTTGCCCTACAGAAATCAAGACTCCCGCGAGGGATGGAAAGCAAATATTGCTTAGTTCGGCATTTCTCTTAAGGAGCGCCCCAGGCGTTGAGCAGTAAACTCAACTTTTTCTCCTTTTAGATGAAGGAGGAGGTGCTACCTGGATTGGAAAACCCCCTGAAACTAAACTTCCATTAATTCTCACCCTTCTGGTGCGTATAAAAGTAACTGAAATATTTCACTCTGTGGCAACACTTTACCGACGACATCAAAAGTAGGTAGACATGCATGGGTTACTTAGGTGCAACATTAACGTAGGTGTTCACGCGCGCGCGTGCGAGCAGAGCGAACGTGTCACTCAGAGATGTCACAATAGCCCCCCGAGATGGGAAACGGGGCTACAGAGTGCGGGTGAGTCACGCACCGGAAGCGCGCGGAGGATTTGGGGAGATTTGAAAAAGTCGATGAGTTGAGTTGAGTTCTGTCTCGGAAGAAGACGGTTGACATTCGCTTGCTCGCGGAGGCCTTGTGACGGGTGCGCACGAGATAGAAGGGGGGGGCAGATGAAAAAACCAGAATAGAAAGAATGTGTATCTCTCTCCTTATGTCTAAGAACCTTTAAACTCAAAGGTAATAAAAAGTTTCGTATCTGAACTAAGAAGTCATAAGCGTTTTTCGTGTTTCGAGATTCCTATGTTCTATGTGATGGCAAATTAAAATAAAAAGATCCGTGGATGAGCAACCATTTAAAAGCGTATGGGAACTGGTGCATTTAAATATTGTTATCACCAAACGGGGAGTTTATTTTTTTCGCACGTGTGAAGACGGGGCGGTCTGGCACTCGATCCCTCGTAGAATAAGTCCTTGTTCAGAGTCCTTTCTCGGGCATATAAGAACTGGCATATTATGTGGGGGTTAATTTAGGGCTAGACTGACCGCCGTTGGCAAGAGGTTTCCAAATTTCACACTACACACACACACCCACCAAGGCCACTAGTTCTTCCACCCCTAGATTTATGGAAGATATGGACCTCTAGGTTTAGATGTAATAATATTAATTATAGTAGTCGACAACTCCGGTTTCCCGTATAATATTTTAAAAGGAATTTATAGGACAATTTAAGCGAGAATAACATAAGTCGGAAGAAGCTGAAAAAGAAACATGCAAGAGCAACTTGACAATAAACGACATAAATGAACAACTTCAACACGTAGGAACATTAAAATGTATCAATCTTTTTACTACACACGCGGATACACATATTCAACGTGTCGGCTATATTATCAGCGGATAATATATGACGATAAATGTCTTTCTTCTTTTTCTTCTTTTCTTTATTCTTTCTTTAAATTGAGAGAAAGAGAGAGAGTATATAATTGGGTACAGGGAGAAACAGTCTTACAATTTACTTATCTTTTCCAATGGATTCCTGTGGAGAATATTTTCTCTTTTACGGGCTGACTGACTTTATGTTATATTTAGTTCTGGCTTGAAGGTATGGCTTCTTCTTCTTGTCCAGGATTCTTTCCGCTTTCTTTACCCGGAGTCTTGGTATGATACTCGCGTCCTCTCACGACGACCTCATCTTCAAAACTTATTTTCTTATTCTCTATTTCCGCTGACGGAAGAAGGGGGCTATTTCCGCTTTGGGATTCTAGCCAATCGTTTCGCTTCCATCTTCCTCTTTCCTCTGTCAGGCGATTCCGAGTGAGGTCACGGAGTACAGATAGCCTGATCCACATTTTTTCCTTCCTTCAACAGCCGGCCGAAGCTGACCTACATTCTTTATTTGTCTTTTAACGGTCAATCTTTGGCTAATTCAAACACGGAGGGGAGTGGAAATTCCTTATTTCTCCTTTCTCAGTGGGAGATCACGTGATATATGCATATATATATATATATATATATATATATATATATATATATATATATATATATATGAACATTATAAACGTTTTGCGTACCGGTATGAATATGTCCATTTCACGTATTCATATCTGGCTATGGTACATTATCATTTTCAGTTACTTGAAACCATATTATAGTATGTAAACAAATGATCATTATTAAATAGAAATAATTACTTGAAACTATATGATTATTAGTATTAGATAGGAATACTTGAAACCATACGACTGTGTGCAAATTATTTGTATTAGATAGAAATACTTGATATCATATAACTGTGTACAAAATATTCTTAAGAAACTACAGAAAAAATGTAAATATGAACGTATAATTCAATTCCTTAACTTCTAGGCATAAAATGACCCAAGACAAGTTGACATGCCGTTAAAACCAATCAATCAATCAATGGTTTCAATGCAAGTTTCAATATTCTGGTTGGATTAATACTTCTTTTGTACGATTGCAGACCTTATTTACCCATCAAACCCTGTGAAATTTTAAAAAATCATGAGTTTTATGATATATCAACTCATGTTTGTTATTTTATGCTAAATCCTGCTTATATATATATATATATATATATATATATATATATATATATATATATATATAAGCACTACTATTCCGAGCCAAAGTGGATCTGAGGGTAATGGTAATAAAGGAATACTCCATATTCCCCAAACTCCAAAACAGGAGCCTCATCTTCAGATCCAGTTTGTCGCCACACTCAGGACACTAAAAATTTCATTATAAAATTTTATATCCCATAAGTTCTATTTTATTTATAGTTTTATAGTCATTGCTATATGACATGAATAACTGATTAAATGGTTTCAGGTGTTGTTGCCTCGTAATCATTATTATCCTATTTAATATCAATCAACTTTTTTCCAAGAGTTAATTTTTTTTTTCAAGTTTATCAAATAATAGAATAGTTCTATTTGGCCCATAGATATGACCTTAACAAATATTACCACTCCGGGTCAAAGTCGACTTTGGGGTAATGGGAATGAAGGTGCATCCCACATTCTCTAAAACTCCCAGACTGGAGCCTCACCATCATCCAGTTTAGTCTCATATCAGGACACTCGCTGGGGGGCTTACCGCTGCAGAGAAACAGTATTTGATATGGTAATATATAGAATATCATATTTACCAACCCCTCCGCTCGGGCAGGATATGACACAGGGTCAATTTTTAAGCGGAGTTTAATAGGTTTGAATTCAAAGTTTTCCTTCTAGACTAGTTGCCTCGACAAGGCTGAAGAACCTAGTCTGCCCTACTATTTACCCATAACTGGAGGGAGAATAATTGGATTCATACCTTTCCCAAGGGTATTAGCGCTATGTTAAATGCAATCAGTCTCGTCCAGGGTTCGAACTCGTGGCGCCGTGTCCATTTCCTACAACGATAACCATTACACCACGAGCACCTCCAAAAATAATATGTAGAATATGATTAGAGTAATTGTACATTTTTCTACCTTCCATTCTGGTTTTCCCGCTCGAAAGATTAACATTTCTATATTCGCTAACCAGTGCAAAAGATATCGCTTGACCTGAATAAAATTCAAATTCGTCTAATTTTGATCTTTTGTGAGGGAAATTCAAAAATTACATTTCGCTGAGAAAAAAAGAAATTCAAGATTGTGCTAAATCGATTTTTTTTTCAAAGATTTCTATTCATACAATCATAGATCAATGAAATGTTTTGGCTGTTGAACGATCAGTCAAACATCGATCGGCATGAGGGAAAGAACTGAATAGAAGACCCTGTATGACCCTCTAAAATAAAAATGAATCGTCTTATTGAGGCATTCGGGTAAAATCGTTCATTTCAAGTGAAAATTTCCATTTACAGTCGATTCAATATACTAACTCATATTTTTATCAAACAGCGTTGGTATGTTTTTTTTTAATTAATAGAAACGAAAGCGCGCACACACACACACACACACATACACACACACACACATACACATGTTCACATACATAATCTAATGCAAATACATAAGCGCGCGCACACACACACACATATATATATATATATATATCGCTTATGCGTATATATATGGGGGATACAAGAGGTTCTAGTCTCATAAAAAAGACATAGTGAAGGCGAAACCTTCCAGAAGTTAGTTCCAAAATCAAAATCAAAATTGTCGACGGAAGCTCCAACATCGAACTTTTGTTAACTTGCTGGTCTCTTTTGACAGGAAAAGTTTAAGGGAAGGTCCTCTGAAATAAAACCAACATAGTCACCAGTTATCTTATGATGCTTTGTCTCAGGGTTGTTGCCACATAAAAACCCTAGAGAGTGACAGAAATGTCTTAGAAAAGCTTCTGTCAATCGAAGGACCTTCAGATGCCTTTTAACACCTTATCATCTTGTGTATTTTGTATATTTTTCCTAAATAGATTTCTTATTAATCAGGAAATTTGAGTCGTAATTCTCGGTTACCATCTGTTAAGATAAGACAATCATGTATATATATATATATATATAATTGTCTTATATATATATATATATATATATATATATATATAAGACAATCATATATATATATATATATATAATTGTCTTATATATATATATATATATATATATATATATATATATATATAAATTCTCAGTATATTCGTATGTATGCGATTATAAACCGACAAAAGCAATACAACATAGCAAGATTTTATATAAAAGCAATTGGTCTAACGTAGAGGATAAAGCAATTTCCAGTTCAATGTTCATCTTGTGGTAAGCTTTGAATTCTAATTTATTGTTATTATTTACCAGTAAGGTATCCAGGAAAAGTAAGGAAGTATTTTTCCTAAGTTCGTATGTGAAGTTAATGCTTGGTTCAACTAGGTTGAGTTTTTGTAAGATTGAAGGAATATTATGTTCTTTGGGATAAACGATAATAATGACGAGGTATCTAAAGTATTGAATATCATTAGGTAGGATGTGTTTGATTAGTTGGGATTCCAAAAATTTTAGCTAAAGGCAAGCTAGAACGCCACTTAAAGGAAATCCCATGGGAAGGCCAAATTTTTGTTCGTAGTAAGTATTATTATATTTGAAAAAGCAATGGCTGGTGCATAATTCAATTGTTTTAATGAGTTTTGAGACAGATAATGGGAGAGGGTTTTTTTTTCTTTGTGGATTTTCAGTTGGATGATACATTTTCTAACGGGTTTGTTTGTATACAAGAATTAAATGTCAAGACGAGCTAGGAGTTTATTTTCTATGTTTATGTTTATTATTTATTCATGACAAAAAAACAAAGAATAATTGAAGCACGTTCCATACCACAACATCATACCACAATGACAAGTTTTTTTTTTCAAAATATCGCCATTTATAGGAAAAATAATATTAAAAGAATCAAAAATTTACACTAAAGATTTGCTCGCCTTTCTCTAAATATTTCAAGCAATAAAACGCCACAAATCCGTTTCTCAAACCACTAAGCGTCATTTACTTTTAAAAGAAAATTCCATCACATGACGTCATGACGCAATTTGAACATATCAACCAGTATTATTCCGTTTTTTCACTAAGCAATATCTATAAGCCCTGATAAAGATTTCCTTTTGAATCAAAATTTATCTATATTTCTGTTGGGTATCACCCACCTTTTTTCCACACAATGAACTAGTCCATCTGCCATATATAGCAGTAGCTACTAATACCAGGGCAGACTAGAAGGTGAAGAGCAGCTACTTATAGGAATAGTATTAGAGCGTTGGAGACTGGAGATCGCACTAGATCACCTTACTTGCTACCGTAATAACGGAAGCCAATACTATCGTTGGACTATATCTTTATTCAGTATTCACTAATCCTATGTTCCTACTAATAGTCTCTCTATTGTATATACTTTTCCCTGAGAATATATCTCTATTTCCTCTCATATCGTGGTTTGTCCTTTATTTAATATTATAAGCGTTCACTAACCAGAACGCAACAATTTCTCATTCTAAAATAATTTTGATAAAATATTTCTGCATTTAGAAAAAAAAGATTGAAGTCAAAAAGCGTTGGTAAATAAACAAATCATCAAACATATATGTCTCTTCCGTTTTACTTTTTCTACGTACATGCTGTCAGATTCAGCTCATTTCTTCTTACACACACACACACACACACACACACTTGACAATATATATCCATATATATATATACCCACACACACTTGACAATATATATATATATGTGTGTGTATAGGGATATGATCAATAATTACTTCCCTCAGAGAATGGACGTGTCCGTTGGGGCTTCGTAGGATGTCACATAGCAGGTTTAGAAACACAGTCTCCACTTCTTTTACCTCTGTTTTTTGAACATGAAAGACGTTGTCTTGGTCTCTGTCAGGGAACGGTATAAAGCTACGTGGCTATTTTACTTCTCTAAAGAAAAAAAGCCTTTTTCCATTTTTGTACCCCTTCTACATACGGCTCCTTCATGGAGCAAAATGTGCATGTTTACAGCTGTTGGGAAAAGTTTATATACACTTTCTTAATATCACTAGTATATATATGATGTATATAAAACGTTATATGTTCTTGTAGGTACAGACGTATTTATTTGGTTTTTCCTTTTGTTGTCAACCCAGTCAGCTGGGGTTGCAGAATACACCGACTGAATCTCTGCAGAGGGGTAAGACTTCCCAAATAAGTGTCCTGGATATGACATTAAACAATCTGATGGTGAGGATCTATTAATGCTGAATCTTTGGGGAATGCGGAGTACCCCTTCATTGCCAACGCTCTCAGGTTCTCTCTGGCCTGGAGTGGTAACACCCTATAAGGGTCCTATCTATGGGTCAAATAAAACTGTTTTACATTTAAACTGTGTGCTAATAAATGACTCATGCTAAATTAAATTATTTGAAATAGAACTGTTTGATCATTTAACTCAGTAAACAAATGACTGTTGTTCAATTGAATTGTTTGTGATATACAAGAATACTTGGAACCATTTAAATTTGTTGACTTATGCTAAACTGAATTGTTAGAAGTAGAACTGTTTGATCATTTAACTGTGTGTAAA